>CM045927.1:2897500-3282500 GCA_025177825.1 Aechmea fasciata | reverse complement strand
TTCAAATACCCTCTATAGCCTCTCGTTGCGTGAGAATCAGAAGCTTCAAATGGAACCTCCTAATTTTGGCCACAATAGATATTAGCCTTTTGGTACAGCAAGAGCTTCTGAAGAGTTATTAGCCAGATGTCTAGTTTCTGGAAGTTTCTGCATTTTTGGGTAGAAGCCATCCCAAGAGCCAGGCAGCATAGGCACATATGTTTAGCTTTGCCAACAATGACATTTCGTTTTTTTTTTTTTTGTCTTAGAAATGGCATCATGGAAAGTAGATAAGCAGGATGTGGTTGGCTAAGAAAACTACCTGGTTTGGATAGGCATTATAGCCCGATAAATTTCTGTGTTGAAATTCTTTTTGTAGAAGAATTATGAGGAGCAGATTGGTGTCAAGCAGACAACATAGCAAAGTAAACATTGTGGGTTCTACTGTTCCTCTAAATCATTTAAACGAAAAGAATCGACTTAAACAAAAGCAAGACAATCTGTAGGCTTAGACCACTGCCTCTTTGTATCATGGATTCATGACTGTAATCTCTCAGACCTAACTGAAGTGCTTGTCTATTTTAAAACAAAATACAGACACATTTGAGCTTCATCTTCTCCATCCATCATTTTACAACAAGCCATATTTTCTATGACAATACTTTTGGTTATAGTATATGCCATATCTTTTTCTTTACTATCATTTGAAGTTTCTCTTACATGTAGGTTGATGACTCTTTTTTCAGGATGCAACCTTGGTGCGTCTGGCCTTACTTGCGTTGCAAGGTGTTAAGTCTGCTATAGTAGAAATTGAGGAAATCTCTTCAGCATTTTGTTCAAGTCCGGCAGATAGAACTTCTCATCGGGTCCCTAATTTATGGTGTCGTTCATCAAGCACAAATGCTTTAGGACAGATTCTCAAATCATTAAACCACACAGCTCTTGTGGTTTATTTCCTTCAAAAGTTTGTGAACTTCTATCTTTTTCTAGTCGAAAGGTGGCTGGTGAAATCAGAAATAAAATAGAGGAAGGCGAAGTTTCTTATGATAACAATTTTGAAGTACAACCTCCTTACAGTCTAGTTAATCATGCATTTTCTGTTGCAGTTAAAAAAGTTTTAGAAGGGTACTTTTGTTCCTTGAGTACTTTATTGGCATCAGTTAAATTGAGACGCTTAAATGCACCTTCTTCCGTTACCAAAGGGAAAATTGGCAAAACAACTACTGTTTCTGAAGTTACTATTCTGGAGGTTTATTTACATACCGAGGAATTGAGAAGACTTATTCAATCCCTTGGAAATATTTGTTTTCCGAAGTTTGCAGATCTTGACTTGTGGAGAGAGGATTTGAACACTGATACTAACTTTGAATTTCACAACTTTCCAAAGGGAGCAGATCTACTTTCATATTTGTATGTTCAGTTCCGAGTAAGCCATCCTCTTTTTGATTCGTCTTTACATTATGATTTCTTTTATATGTTTGCTTATTTGCATCCCATGCAATTTCTTAGAATTTTCTTAAATTTAAGAAAACTATGCTCATTTAGCGTACAAATCTCCTTTGCTAGAAAATTTATGGTTTGTAGTAGATCAGTTGATTGCTTTTTCTGTTCTATGAGCGCGTTCTTGTATTGTTTCACTATCTTGCACTCTTGACGCACTAAATGGGACAAAAAAGGCTCCAATTCCATCTTCATCTTTATCTAGTAGGCTTAAGTTTTTGGTTTTGTTATTGGAGAAATAGCCTACCGAGGGATATTGAAGTCCAGGAGCACTATCCTAACCATTTGGCACCACTTACTATAATCGCACTAGTGATGTGATGCCAAATGCTAGTACCATTGTAAGTACATTAATTTACATTAGGCCAGGTAGAATGAAAAATCAAGTCAATTCAAATGTCAGATATATTGGGATATTTTCTGAATCGGATACTTCTTTTGTTCTTTTCAGTTTAAATTTCATTTGGTATATAGTAAATTTCCATCTACTTGAATAAAACTGGAGCCCTGTGGATGTTGGGCGGCACTGATCCCTGTTGGGCTTCTGAGACCTTTTACTTGCCCCTCTTCTCTCTCCAGCATTTTGCTTGTTAGTGTTCCACTTCCTCTTTCTGACCAACCTCCCTAGGTTTAAGAAAAGTACTTCTGCGAATAATACCTTCAAGTAATTAATAATTGAAACTCAGAAATTTTACTTCACAAATGACATTTCTTCTGGCCTGTACTTCTACTTTGGTTTTCCCCAATAAACTCAAATTTTGTATAAGAAATTTGAAAAAGAAATTGTTCTTTTTTCTTAAACTTGAATTGTGAAGCATGCTAACTTTCCACTACTGTAGCAGCCAAAACTTTATGTCTTAATAGTGTTTTTTTTTTTTTGTTTCCTTTCAACTTTGGGTACTTAATACAAATTGATGAATTAGAAAGTTTACCTCACTTTTCTTCTTGAAGTTATTTGGAGGTGACCTGAAGCCTAAATAGTTATATGCTGATTAGAATGTAACTTTTTTATGTCATATTTTTTTATAGGGTCCCTTCTTGTGATTCTTGACAGTAAACAAAATTCTTGAAAGTCACGATAATTTGCTTATCTTCCACATAAAGTGCTTTTTAGATAAGCAAATGCTGATACATTTTCTTTGCTGTTGATTGTTCGATCGATAGGATGCTGATCCAATTAATTGTGGGCTTATTAAATATCTTTTCGCCCGTTCTTGTGAACCCTACTGTGGTTTCATAAAGTCATGGATTTACCGAGCAAGTATTGATGACCCTTATGAGGAGTTTTTGGTCGCACACTCAGACACTTTACAAACTGCAAATGGTGCTATAGGTTCTCAGAGTGATTTGCCATTAATGCCTTCCAAGGTAATCTTTTGTTTTATTCGCTTTTCTCTTTCCTGAGCCTCAATGCTGAAATTTGGGCTCCTTTTTCTTGATTGTATATGTTTATATGATACATCTGTTTCCATGTCTCCCAGCATGGATATGTATTATTGTTTTTACTTGCATTTTTCTGGTGTTTTCGTCAGGTAAATATGAATTGGGTACTTCACATATATCTCCTGAAAAATCATCTATTCAACTGCAATTTTTTTTCTTCAAAAATAAACCATATCTCGAGTTGAAGACTCGTCCAATTTATGGGGCAGAAGTTGGTTATGTATTAAAAAAGGTTCTTTATCAGCACACATTTTTTTCAAATACAAGTGTGTGTGTGTGTGTGTGTATTGGGTGGGGAAGTTGATTCTGTATTAAAAACAGGTTCTTTAGCAACGCACATTTTCGTAAACTCAGGTGTGTGTGTGTGTGTGTGTGTAATTCTAATTTTTTGAAGAGCTTACGTGAAAGTTTGTAGTTTTCTCAGATATATACAGGTTCAGTAACTTTTCAGGAGTATGTATGTATCTCATATACATTGTACTACTTGTTTGTGACCACTTTTAAGTTTTCAACAGGAGCGAAGTCGTGTGTCTGTTCCTTGCTTTCTAAAAGATGTTTGTCGCCCCCTTCTGCTAGCCGGCCAACAGCTCCAAGTGCTCGTAAGGCTTCTAAACTTGTCTGGTCTTTCCATTGTCGGAGGAGCTCATATACCTCGTGATCTGGCAAATTTGGAGGAAATCCTGCCGTTTTGGTTTGACTATTCTAGCAATTCTGCATTTCTGTCCAACTCAATGACTTTCTCCAAGAAGAGCATGGAAACCATACTTCATAAAAGAGAAGCTATGTACAAGACAATGTCCGAAAAGCTTCAATATGTTTTCTCAAAATACACCGTGCGATATCAGTGGATGGATCATGCTGTAAGAGTTGTATATTTGTTGTTCCCTTTTGCAATTATATTGCCTTTTGCCTTGTTTTACAATAATCAAGAAATCAAATATGAATTTGACCATGTTCTTTTTTCTTTTCTTTTTTTTGTTTGAGGTGTATAGATGTTTTCTTTGCACTAACTAGATAGACAATGAGTGTTATGTTTTGATGTCTCTGGTGTTTGATTCGACTTGAGCTTTTTCATTTTATTTTAATTTTAATTAATTTATTCAGGTCTTTTTAATTCAGTAGAGAATTTGCTCTAGTGCCATGTTAATTAGTCTCTTATTATGGGTCTAGGCAATTCCATGTCTCTTGTAGTGCTGCCCTAGCATTGACATTTGAGGAGCTTGCAGCCCATCAATCCTATATACTTTTCATTCTCATTCCATCATATAACTCGTATCCACATAAATGTACGGCTGACGCAGGTCTTGAATACTGTTATTATGCCTTTTCATTTACCAGGGGACTACATCATGTTAAGAACCATCATATGAAATTTTAGTTATAAAAGAATTCAGTGTCAAGATTCTTAAGCATATCGATTATTATCTCTTTACCTACAGTCTTCGTCTTTCTGGTCTTCATTGAGAAGATAACGCATGAAAGATGTCTCCGTGTAATGTTTTTATTCTTATTTAACTAATGTATTAATGCTTCTCATCTTAATCTTTTGTTTCCATAGCAAATTTTCCCTCCGGATTTTAATTTAAGGAATTCCTTTTTAGGTTAATGCAGCTACTTTTCTTGGTAAAAGAAATATGAATTTTCCAGCAATTTGGGTTCCCGAAGTAGACTCATTATTCCCTACCACTGCCAGTGAAGAAGCAACTATCTGTATGTAGGTTACTTTACCTGCCATTCTTCTTTGATGAAGTTTATTTTGTGCAAGCATCTTGTTGTTTGAGTGGAGCCCTTCAAAAAGTACTTCCATTGAGCTCCCTCAAACAACTTCTTGGTATTGCAGAAGCCGAAGCCCCAAAATATGATCTTCTGCTTGTAGGGCGAAAAGAAGCTCATTTCAGCTTATTGCCATAGTATATCTGGCATCCTTTGTTTGCCTGGAGTACCGAAGCAGTTCCAGAAATTGGGCCAAACGGACACATAAATTTGATATATTGTCTCATTTTCTAGTTCTAAAACTTTAAATTCTTGCTTTATTTTTGTTACAATTTGCACTGCCTTTTGTTGCAAGTAGGGCTTCAGATCAGGAAGATGCCACGTCTGATGAATCTTCATGTGAAGTCGAGAAATTACAATCGTCAGAATGCTCTTCTTCATGTAGTTCTACAGAAGAAACTGAGGTTGAGGAAATTGCTATATTAGGTAGTAATATAACACATTCAAATTTGTCGTCGTGCTATGCCAGCATTAGCGGATTCACAAACTCTAGAAATGAAAGGCTATATTCTTCTCAAAATTCTTTGTATTCCAATCAGAAAGAAACAAGTCCTACGATCGCTGCACAGGTGAATAATGAGGATGAGAAGCCAAATGAGTTTTCTATTCCCAGTCGATCAGATGAAAATTATCAATATGGTTGTTGCTGGCCATTCGACCGACTTCTAAAGAATCCTATAAATAGCAATTTGCACTCTACAGATTCTGAACAAGTGGCCTCGACTGAGGATACTCCATGCACAACTTCTGGGAACACGGACTCTCTTCGGAGGGAAGAATCCATTTCTGGTGAAGTGCTTCTTCCCTTTAGTCTGATTGGCTTCATTAACAGCAAAAATCAACCTGAGCTTCCTTGTAAACATTATGATTTCAGCGCTAACCCGATGGTGGCAAAGGCTACTTGGCGTTCTACAAACCATGGCTCCAGAGAAAAAAGATCCATGAAGAACCTTTTTCCCTGCTTTGATTTTTCATCTGTTGCAAACCCTTGTGAGGTTTATTCAGAAACTGTCTTTTCCAGGCCTGCTTATGGCTCTCAAGTTGAAACTCCTTTGCTTAAGGATTCTGGTGTTTCTACTTGTAATGTCTATGAAAAATCCAATGATTCTGTTCAAGATAATACAGGAGGTCAAGCAGTTTCAAGCTTTTCTTTATCAGAGGAAGCAAAGTGTATAGCACAGAACCTTCCAAAGAATGCCTCTGGTAGGACCCATTGGGCTGGGTTGTTACGGTATTCTGGCGAAGATGTAAAGTGCACTGGTGAAGACAGTTGGCATGGTGAATATGAGATGCCACTTGATGTCGCCATTGACAAATGCATTGTGCATGAAATCTTGCTTCAGTATCCTTCTAGAACTTCATTGCTTAGCATATACTAGTAGAATTAGGTATTTCTTGAGTAAATTAGTGCTTGCTGTTGAGCTTGCTCTCTTGCCGGTGTGGTGTCTTGGTGACAATAAGCATAATATCATCCCTGCATATTGCAGTATAACTAGTGAAGGCCCCACGCTTCACAGCGGTATTAGAGTTGGTATTGAATCTTAATTAAATAATAATAATTATAATTTGGAGGTGCATTCTAAGTTACCATAGAAGATTTTAAGATTGGTAAGTTTTTCAACACTTCATGACAGACTAAAATTCTTTATAAAGAAAAAGAAAACTAACTTGGATGCCATACTTAAAATCTAAAATATCTTAAATTTTTATAGAGAGAATGTTTAGATACTCTGGATCATGTCTATCATATTAAATTTAATTTTAAGATATTGATCATCAAATATTATATGCGGTACATGAATTGTCTCTGGACGCCTGGTGCAGCCAATAATTTCTCCTAGTAAGATGTGGAGTGAATTTATTGCCTGAACCTGGTGTATTCATATGACTCATGCTTCAAATTTAACTTTTTAAGAGTGTGAATGTGTGATGTATGTGATTATACACTAATTGCAGGCAATCTCTGGGCGAGATTGCACCAGCGGGTGGGGCCTTGGGGGATGGGTCTTGGGGTTGGGTGGGGTGAAGGAGGATGGATACCTCATCAGAAGCATTGAGGTGTCGTACTGCCGACACTCTAACTGCGTCTTACTCTATAGGTATATATTAGTACGCTTTATCAATTTAGGCATGATCATGCTAGTCCAAGAAGCCAGAGATCACTCCTTGGTTCCTTAACTATAGCAGGTATAAGTATATCAGCAACTTCACTATAAAGTTGCTTGAGGAAAGATTTGATCTGTGTGAACATTTGTTGGCACTGCGGCGGTACCATTTTATGGAACTGGCAGACTGGACAGATTCATTCATTATATGTCTTCGCCATCAGGTAGTTTATATTAGTTTTCTTGCTGCTTATTTTGACTATTGAATACTATGAACTCATGCAACTACTATTTAAATGGACCTATATAATTTTGCTGCTGCTTTTTTTTTGAGAGAAGATTTTGCTTCTTTTTCTTGTAAGAAATGGTCCACTGTTGGGCCTGATCAGAAGATAGTGGAGATTCAAGGGCTTCTTCAACTGGCTTTACAGAGATCTTCATGCGAGTCAGATCCTTATAAAGAAAGGTTATTTGTTTACATGAAAGGACTGGACATAGTTCCTCCTCCAACTTCATCAACTGGTTGGTACTTTCTTCTTTGGGAGTCATAACCTCAAGCACATTATTGTTTTCTTACATTTTTAGTGGTTTCCTTGCTTCGGATTATAATTGCTTAGGAACTTAAATGGCAGGTCTCAGTGTCCTTGATTATATATTGTTGGGTTACAAAGTTGATTGGCCTATCAGTATTATAATTACTGAAGATGCATTGAAAATATATGCTGAAATATTTGGCTATCTCATTCAAGTCAGGCTTGCTGTCTTTTCATTGACTGATACATGGCGCAATATAAAGGTATTCTTTTTCTGGCCTTTTGCTTTTAGTACTTGGGTTCATATTATCTAATTCTTGTGACTGGATTTTTCTGAAGGTATTCTGCATTCTTGTTTTACATAATTCACTTGATCTAGACAAGAAATGTCTATTAATTGCTTAGACTAATCATAACAGCGGATCTTTTTGTTGCCTTTAGTCCTTTACTTTGCCGCTACTTTCCTATCATTATGGGTAATTTTTTTTTACTTTTTCTGAATAAACTTTTTCCTGTATTAGTGAAAAATCCTATTGCTAAAGTAAGGCCACAAGTTCGGAAGAAATGGACTGGAGTGAGGGGTAGATTAATCATATCTGAATCTTCTTTGGGGAGTCAAAGATTTTTAACACAAAATTCTAACTCGGCCACGTGGATAGCGCTACAACTCAAGTCCTTTTATCTTTCATGGTTCCGCCTATGTCTGAAATGTTATTTATCTTTTGTTCTTTTTTCTGGAATTGTGCTAAAATGTGATTGTAAAATTAACTTCAATTGATTTTTTAGCAGCTGAGAAATATTGAAAGGATATTGTGCCTAGAACTATGTTTGGATGTTTTCAAGTTACAGAATTGGTATGATGTGTCTTGATGCAGAGAGAAGTGATGCTAACTTTCTAGCTCTTGATCATTCCTTAAGCTTGTCATTTTCTGTTAATTTCAGTTACACTTACATCTAGATGATAATTGTGAATAAGCAAAGAAAGAACTATCGCAATTTCATTTCTATATTGCATGTGATTTTTTGGACCTTCTTTTTTATGGTCATCTGCCTATTATACAGTCATTATTAAGCTATATTGTCAGCTAATTAAGCAGTTAAAAATGAAAGTAGATTAAGCAAACGATAAGTAATGTTGCAAATGTGTATAAATTGATATATGATGCAATGATGCATGGTCAATCAGTAATTGCTTATTTGGATGCTTTTTCAATTAATTAATTTTCTGGGCTAGATAGAAGTATTTGCAGTATAGGAAGTCATAATTCTTTTTATTGTTGTTTTGCTAAATTAGCACTATGGTTCCATGATAAACTTGTATGTGAAAATAAATCAATGTACTGCAATGTTTACTAGGAGCTGCTGCATTCAATTCGTTGCTGCCAACAAGTGAGACCGGAAGATGTGAAAGATTTCAACACATTAGTGAGAGTAAGGTACTTTTAGTATTCCCTTGTGTTATTTGTTTCTTCTTAACTGGTTTCAAGTTCACATTGGTGTCACGATGAAAATTGTTTCGGAATGTGCCTCTGGCTAAATATAAGTCTTAAGGTAGTTCTATGTTGTTCGTTACCAAGATCCTATTGGACTTTTACGACCTCTCTATTTTCCTCACTATTATTTCAGTTATTTGTGCTGATCTGGATCATATCGCTGGAAAGTTTATTTTGATAAGCTGTAATATTGTTACTACTGAAACTGAAACACCTTTTTCATGGTAATATATGCTTTCAGAAACATCTTTTCCATGGTAATATATGCTTTCAGATCCTCTAGTAGGGAATGACTGTCTTGAATACACAACTGCCTTGAGCCATAAAGTTACACATTCATGTGAATTTCATTTCATATTTGAGTGTCTTCTCATTCTTCTGTAATTCTATGGATTATTATGATATCTTCTCCATAGATATTTTCTAGAAATGTCGTGATCACTAGCTTATAGCTCACTAAGCTTCTCTATTTTGTATAGGCAACAAATATATCACTTTGTGTCTACACTACAACAGTATGTGCATTCACAATTATCCGATGTGTCATGGTGCCGGTTTCAGCACTCCCTTAAGCATCAGGTATAAATTTTTGTTTGAAATGATGGAAGATTAGAAGAAAAGACATTAATGAAAGAGATTTAGTGTTAAAAGATGGTATTAACCGAAGCCTTCTGTCCAAATTAGTTGTTTGTAACTACACGACACATAACTATGTACACACATGTTATAGTCGAATTTCCCATATGAATCCAAATTCACTACCTCTGTTTTTCATATAAAATTCTGAAACTTGTACTAAGCACCATTGATTTAAGAATATCCCACATATGAAAATTTTCTTATTCCCATCTAGCATGCAGTTGTTGTGAAGTAACAAAATTATATAGTTACTAATCTACTTTTAGTGAAGAGCCTCAAAACTATAATGTCTATTCAGTGTCGCTCATTTGACCTTTAAATTGATTTATTTATCCTTGTTTTGGTTCTCCATTCTTTCAGTATTTTATTGGGGTCCTGCTAATGCATTTTCCTTTCTGTACCAGTAACCGGTAGTTGTTTATGCACTAATGCCTATGGTTGTTTAGGTCAAGGACATGCTCGACTTAGAAACAATGCATATGTCCTATCTGGCTGATGCTTTGCACATGTGAGTAGCTTTAATTTCTGGAATGTTTGTTATCCTTGTGCATTATACCAGGAAAGGATTTCCATTTAGTAATTCTTTTAACTTCTGCATTTTTCTCATTTTACATGAACTAATTGAAGACTGTTGTTCATGAGATAATGCTGCTTTTCAAACCAAAACATGGAGTGTGTAAAATTGTTTGTAAAGCTTCTAATAATATCAATATAATCAATTTAAGATAGAAAAGAGAAAGTCCTTGTGTGTTGGTATTGGAAAGGTAATTAGGAGTAAGGCGAATTATCTTACATTTCGATCCCGTGAGCTGAGGTTCATTAAACTACCTAAACAATCCCTACCTTATGCTGGTAAAACGTAAGTCATAGCTAGAGTATTCGCTTATTCATTCATGCTAATGTATGTAAGTCCTATTCCACACAAATCCCGTATGGGAAGATTTGCATGTTTAGCTGATATCTGTAGGCCTGTTTGATAGATTTTGTGCACCATTTGTTTGATTATCCTGTAGGCTGTAACAAACCAAGAAAGCCCACTTAATATTTGTTGAAACAAATAGTCACCTTTTTATGTATTAGTGTAAAGATATTAAAAGAATTCTGCTAAAATATACTGCAGCTCTTACCGAAAGAAACTTTTCATCTGTTCTTCCCTTATTGAGACCCGGGATGTATAAAACTTTTTGTTTAGTGAAAGGCTCGTAAAGTGTTTCCTTTTATTAGTCTTTCACTCTTTCTATTTATGTCAATCTCCCTAGCCATATTTAATTGTTTAGTATGATTGCTCATTAATTTGGACAAGTCAATTTGTTCTTTTACTATGGTTGACGTGGTTAAATATCAATATTTCTAGGTTTTATTCACTTATGCTTTTACTTGTCCCAGATGCTTTTTGTCTGCTGAGACGAAGTCAATACTTGCTATCATTAAAAACATTTTACAATGTGCTCTGGACTTGTGTTTGTGCTTTTCTGGATTTAATTTGGATGATGGATCAAAAGCAGATCATCTGAACTTGCAATCTCAAATAAACTTTTCCCAGGTAATTTTAATTTTTTTGTCTTTGTATACGAAAATTTAATTTAATACAAAAAAAGGCTGAGTTCAGGTTACATGTAACATTGAATGGTAAATTGCATATCAGATATATCTGAAGGACCAAGACTAACATGATCCATTAACATGCTTCATTTACAACCCTCATATGCTTCCATGTAAAGAATATATATAGGTATGCAATGCGATTTTTTTAACCAAGGTTGATGTGTTTGACTCGAAGATATGCTTTTTGATGGCATGTGGTTATTTCCTACCATATGAAATTATAGGCCCCCTGAATAACTCCAATTTTCAACTTGATGGTGGGCCCATTGAAAGAAGACCACACTTACCCTGGGGCATTGCCATATATAAGCTTTAATAGTCTCTTTCCTGTATATTTTTGGGATCGCCCAGTCTAGCCTGTTCCTACTGGTAATCACCATGAAATTCTAGATCCATGAATTTTTCTATCTTGGTATAAAAATCGAGAATTATTAAAGAAAGTCACTGTTTTAGTTTGGGATAAATTTGGCTGTGTTGTATTTGGCAAAAGTTCAATAAACTTGGGGAAGGCGAGGGGAATAGTTGGGCTAACAAAAAAATAAACACATAAGATAAAGATATAAAAATAAATTTCTTTTATTAAGCTAGAAAGTTAAAAGACGATGAACATTTTCCTTAATGATAAATAGATAATGTGATCCTAAAACTTTCTGAATAGTGTATAGTTAATCCATAGCTTGTACTTTTTTTTTTGTTAACATTCTTTTACTGGCAAATAATTGAAATACTTATTCAGTCAATAACATATTATTTATGAAATTTTCAAAAACGGATCAGACAACACTGACTATGGCTCTGGGATTTCTCAAGTAAGATGTTTATGATTTTTATTGACTACTATTACTAATGATTCAGGTATTTGCTATCAATACTATGTTTGAGAGAAACATTAAAGATTTGTACCTCTTGTATTTGAAGTCCCCAAAGTACGGGGAATTCGGGCTTTGCCGTTTTTGGAATCTTTTGAACTACAACGACCACTACTCTACCATTATGGATAACAGCTACACAGGTTTCATTCATCTGTGAAAGGATGCTCTAAAATTAGAATTTGATTACTTGGTGTGTCTATTGCAAGAACCAACGGATTGAACAAGAAAAATGAAACAGGAAAGCGAATCATCCGTCCGGCATTGCTATTTGCAGGTATGTTTTGACTTGACGAATCCGTTTGTTTGATATTTCTGTTCAGATTTGGTGAAAATGAGTATATAGTCGGCAATTTTTTGAATGGTTTGAATGCTTTAACTGATTTTGACATGTATTTTATCGATATAGTTTGGAAGTAGAGATTGTTTTGCAATGTAAACTATATATTATGTTACTAAAATGAGTCAACCCGGGGTGAAGAGTGCAAGGAAAGAGGAAAGGTAAAAAGGAAATTTAAGTGCATGTTTGGCATTGTTTACCCTTTGTCTCATTTATGATTCTTCTCCACGTTTAATATGGGTGAGTGCATTTTATGCTGTTTTCAATACATAATTTTAGTTGTTACCATGCTAAGACCAAAACCATGCTTGTTAATTGTAACTTAGCCTAATAAGTTGACACTTGTTTTATCTTGGATAGGAGTTTTAAGATTAGGTTTATATGCGAAATCCAAACCAATTTTGTGACCTGATTCAAATTTAATAATTTGAAGTTTC
The DNA here is from genome assembly GCA_025177825.1 of Aechmea fasciata. Lineage (NCBI taxonomy): Eukaryota > Viridiplantae > Streptophyta > Magnoliopsida > Poales > Bromeliaceae > Aechmea > Aechmea fasciata. Next base: position 3,269,784 of record CM045927.1, on the reverse strand, counting down.
ACCTAATATATCCCAACTCAAACACAAGCTGATCATGATTCTGGTCAAAGTGTGGGCTCACTCTTATCCCTTGACCGAACCCGAACTGGATTGTGCTGTTCGATCTTATATTGATCAGACATGCTTATAGTCTTTTAACTTAAATATTGAGTATTGTAACTTTAACTGCATGTATCTTTGATTATTTTGTATCTATCAATGCAATCAATAAAACAACAGCTGCGTTTTTTCTCAATCATGTAATGTGTCTTTTTAAAATTTCAACACGAAAACATAAAAGTGATTTTGGAGCCATTTAATTGAATGTAATTAAAAATAGTGTATTTGAAGGTGCATGCAGTTGGCACTGCAGTAGTTATAACTATATGCATTTTATTTGGTCAGGTGTAATAGAAAGTGCTATAAATATAAATAATTTGTTTGGTTGCATGTGGTTGAGAAGTGTATTTTTAAAATTTCATCATTTTAGATATATGCTTGTGAGATTATCTCTATTGTAGAAAAAAAAAATTATTTTATATTTACTAGTGATTAGGGAGTAACTTTTTTGTTTAAAATTGTTCTCTTCATTCCTGTAATTGAAACTGCAGTTAATTTGGGCATAATTTATCTATAGCAGTCGAATTCAAATGTACTAAATCTGAACACCAAATTTGAATCTGTTTTTAATTATAACTTATAACTGCAACATAGTTGTAATTATATTTAGTCTAATAGACGTAGGACAACAGTGAGTTAGACCAAGTGAGCTTGCGCCGGATAGTATAGGTTCTGGTTCAGATTCAGAGTTCAGGTTCAAAACAAGCCAAATTTAGTGTGTTCGTTTTCTATAGAAGATGAGAGTAGAATGTGGATAGTTCATGAGATGTTGGTTTTATTACATGCTGCTCAAATAAATAATAATAAATAAATAAATAAAAATAAAAGCAGTTATTTATTTCACTTTAATTCTAATCTCATTTGCTGTAGAGGTGACGGGTATGGACCGTATGGTCGTATGGGTATGGTATGGTATATTATTATATTTCTCATGCAATTAATGTAGTGTTGTTTAAAACAAAAGTAAGCAAATGATTGGTCAAAAAGATGGACGGAGCACGAATCATATCCTGAACGCATCGCCATGGGGGAGAAAGTGGGGGGTTTTGCTCAGAGGAAACAGGGGACCTCATTTCAAGGCAAGTTTTTTTTTCACTCCCCTCTGTTTTTTTTTTTTTTTTTTTTTAAACAAAATTGGGAAAAGAAAAGTGAGAGAAATTTAGCCTATAGCTTGGAAGCAATCATTTGTGCTTGATTTCCTCATGTTTCTGGTTAACATTAAACCCTGCATAACATTAACACACATATACCAAATGTACCTACTGCAATTGCCTAAATAAAGAGATCCCAAGGTCGAAGTCTAGTTATTTTATATTTTTAGCCGAGTTTATTTCTAATAAAAAAATAGTTTTAGAAAAAAAAGAAAAAACATTAACACAAGTATCTCTCTTTTCTTTCTCTCTCTGTAATCTGAGTTCCTATCTTATGCAGCTTTAGGTTTTAAAGGTGAGAATGTTCATAGAAATGTGGCTAAGGCCAGTAGTTTTGCAGTACTAATACCCATCACTTTATTAAACATATCCTTGTTATTTGGTGTGTATGTGATAAATTTGAAAACCACTTAGTGGGCTATAAAATTTGACTCTACGACATTTGAGAAATGCTAATCGTACGCCGAAAATTTCAGTGTAAATCTTACATTCGATCAATCCACATGTTTAAACATCTTTTTGAGCTCTTAGAATTAAAAAAAAATAAGTGATGAGATTAGTGTGATGATATAGGTCTTTGGAAAAATGATGTAAATTTATACTTTTTTTTGGAAATACGAGACGCGTTTCTTATATCAAGTCTGTATAATTCACCACTTTTACCTAACGTATATATTTTCTACATCCGAACTCTGAAGGATTGATAATATTAAACACTAAAAATAATTTTACTCTTTTGAAAAAAAAAAAACAATGAATTATTTGTTCCATTTAGAAATTGATAGTTCATCCATCACATAGGCCTTAAATAAATTTATTGAAGGACTATATTTTTATGATTATAATATTTTTAAAATCTATTAATAAAAAAAAATAGATAACTCACAGCTGACATGAAAGCGATTTTTAAATTTCCCTCCAGTTTAGCCTAGCATCTTTCTAAATTAGGTAAACCTAAATTTGGCCAAGTGGGTTGTGGACCAGTCTACATGCATTTCCAAGCAATATCCCCCCATGCTATCATGTATGGTCTTACTTTACATTTACTCATTTGCAACCTCCATCCTCATAGTAGTGAAATCATCATGCTTAGAAGATTCTGGTCGGTGCCAACTTTTTCTTTTTCTTATGTTTTCTCACATTTCTTTTTGTTATCCTTCACTTATTAAAACTATTGCCTGCACCTGGTGCATCCTCTGTGTATCGGTGCACCACGCACGTTCCGAGAAAATTTGAAGGAGCCACTACAACAAAATATGTTTTAGGCAATGACTTTTCTTCTAGCGTCTTTAATATTTAGCGTTTACCGACACTATGATTAAGCGTCTAATAAACATATTTTTATCAAATATTTATATAAATTTTTCGACGCTATATTAAAACGTCGGTATATTTATTCCGACATATTTATTTAACGACTCTTTACACGACGCTTTTATAAGCGTCGTGATTTTTTTGCCGACGCTTTAAAGCGTCGTTAAACATCATTTAAAGTGTCTTAAATGCAAGATTTTTTGTAGCGAACATTGTAGCGCATTGGATGTGTGGATGCATCTGGTGTAGGTGACAAGTTCTCCTTTCACATGCCAAGCCAATGGACTCTCCCCTCTTTTGTTGATATTTTTTTTAAGCCAAAACTTTTGTATATTAAATTCCACTAAAGGGGTCTTCTCCTTCCCATGCTCCTCTCTCTCTCTCTCTCTCTCTCTCTCTCTTGTTAGTAGTTTTAGGTTCCCTTTTCTCAGAGCTATGTAGCCTGTAAAAGTTTATCTCTCTCTTTCTCTCTCTCTCTCTCTCTCTCTCTCTCTCTCTCTCTCATGGTTCCACTAACAATAATAGCTCCCTCTCTCTCATGGTTCCACTAACAATAATAGCTCAATAGAAGAAGACAAGATCATATGCAAAGCCCATATTTCTTTTCAATATTTATTATATGTTTCTTTTCATTATTATATATATCCCACAAATGACCTGTACTATGTTTGTGCTTTAACAGCTTGGCCTCATTATATAGTAATCTTTTCCCCATCCTCACCATCCTTATTCCAACTAACCCATCCTGTGCATAACCTACTAGGAGTTGTTGCATGGTGTTGAGAGATATAGAGAGAGAGAGAGAGAGAGTGAGAGAGAGAGGGTGTTGAAGCAAGGAAACTAGCTAGTGTTTGGAATGAGGTTTGATCCAAGATCCCTTCTCAACTACGTGTATATATATATATATAGAAAGAGATCTCGGACCAGGCTTCATTCCTCACACTCTACTTTCTATACAAAGATATATAATCCATGCAGGTGATGGCTCTCAAAGGTAGAACATATATAATCCCCTCTCTCTCTCTCTCTCTCTCTCTCTCTCTAGTCATTTTACATTTTCTTTCATCTTACTCATTTTCTTTATGACATCAGAGCTAGTCCTAGGTAGCCCACTCAATTCAAGAGGTCCACTAATGTCTCTTACATTTACTGCTAAACTTATATAAATCTTATATCCTCTCCATCCAAAGTCTATCACATCCATATATACTTTATTAGCTAGTAAATTAAATAATGGTTGTCTAAATTTTTGGATGAGTTTAGCGTAAAATTCACACCAAACTTTTGAATGTACAAGTATCATTTCTCATATATACTTTCATCCTTTACCTCTTAGGTGTGATCTTTTATTCAATACATGTGTCATGGTTTATCTTATCTTCGCATGAGCACGTTGTTGATTAAAATTATACATGAATTATTATTATTAGAGGTATGGCGAATAAGATTTTAGGAATACCAAATTTTTACTTAAATATGTTGCAATGCTCATGATCAGACCTAGCTAAGACCAAAAGTTGCAATGCTCATGATCAACCTATTATTACTCACAATTTGTTTTTTATTAATTTTTTCACACACACACACAGGTGTTTTAGTTGGTCAAATATGAGATGATTTCTCTTGTGAAAGTAATTAATTATAAGTTAACAAAGGCCATTTCTATACTCCTTTCTCTTTTATCACTACTTTAATTAGACCAATTTCTGTTTTATACTGCTTCTTTTCCCCCCCTCATTTCTCTAGTTAGAAGATGCATTTTTTTTAACAAAAATCATTTTTTCACTAAAATAATTCGTTCAATTTGGTTGTTTATTCGGTCTAGATATCGATAATAATTTTTGCTTCTATTTTATGCTTCTTTATCATGTGCAGATATATATATATATATATATATATATATATATATATATATATATATATATATATATATATATATATATATATATATAGTCATTTCTTATCTTGTATTAAAAAGCGCGAGAAGAATGTTCCCGGTCTTCAGTTTTTATTAGATTAGATCGCATGCCCCTTAATTTGATGATTTCCACCCGTTAGATCATGCTATTCAACCAACCACCCACTTAATCCTAGGGGGCCCACATTATCCTAACCGCACATCTCTAAATCCAACGACCAAAATGTCACGCCCGGTCGTTTTAGAGTATAAAAACGACGGAAATTTTTTTTTTAAACCTTGACCCCCAAGGACATGACAGACCTGCCACAAATACAGAGAGACCACTGTACACACGGACAGAGTCTCCCCTGTATTTGCACGGCATCGCACAAGTACAAGGAGTCTTTTACAATCATACAACCACAACAAAGTGTACGAGATATTAATTCCAATCAACATACACATATTCACACCATTCACCACAGGTTCATTCACATTTACCTTTGTATATAAACAACATCTATCTTTTGAAATGTTCCCTACTCGGGAACGGGTTTTGAAACTCTAAGTTATAAAAGCTCTTTTGAAAACCTTTTACAAAGCGTTTCCACACGGAAACCCTTTCCTTCAAAACACTACCACTTGGGGTAAAAATCATTTTCCTTTGAAATGCTACCACGAAGGGTAGGAGACATTTTATTTCACAAAACATGAGTTCTTTTATAAACTTCCAAAAACCATTATAAGTCTCAATCCACCATTAAAGTGAAGCTAGAACGAACCATGATGTACTCTAAGTAATAAAACGAGAAGGGTAAGAAAGTAACCGATCTTTGGTAGGAGCTAAGCGTACTAGACTCGCTCTCTCACCTTTGTCCCACTATGACCTGTAACGTCACGAAAAGAAGAAGGCGAGGTGAGAACATGTAAACATGTCTCCCCCTCCCGGTGGGTATCCACTAGTAACGGAGTAAAGCAAAGGAAGGATCGATAAGTAGATACGGTAGCTAAAGTAAGCGAGAGAGATATATGTAATATAAATAAAGCACTCTTGTATGTATGCATCGAAAAGCTGAGAAAGTAAATACCCAATCCATAACCGCCAATGTTGGTCCGCAGACCTCAGGCAATGCCCCCTGTTTTTAAACCTGCATTTAACCCAAGATAGCCTATGGGCTCACGGGTTGGCGTCCGACCACTTTTAGGAAAAGAACAACACAGGCGGTGGATCGGGCACTTTGTGTTCGTGAACTGCGCTCGAGTCCTGGGCGATCGATGCTGTTATGCTCAAAAACCATACGTCAGCAACTAGCTGACAATCCCGTCCCTAAAGGAACATCGACCCCTTTGGGTCATTAAGTAAACTTGCCGACCACGTAGGTCACGAAGACGAAACAAACAAAGCCGAACGCAGTCAGTAATCGAAACAAGCGGACCGAATGAGTCACGAGAAAGCGAAACAAGCCGACCGAATGAGTCATCGAAAAAGCGTAAACAAGCCGACCGAATAGGTCACGAAAGCACACAGACCGAATAGGTCACTGAGAAACTATAAACAAGCCGACCGAATAGGTCACTGAGAAACTGTAAAGGATCGACCAAGTAGGTCGCTGAAGAGCTGTAAACTCAAACCACTCTACTCCTATCAAGTATACTAAGTATGCATATAACTGAGTAGAGAATAGAAATGGCAGTAAGGTGCAAGTAAGAAAAGTAAAGTAGAGTAGAGTAGAGTAGAGTAGAGTGAAAGAGTGTCACCAAGCGTGTACCACTGTACGGATGTCAAACCGGATACCCACCTGTACGACTGTAGAAGAATCTGTCGACTGTGGAAGTAAAGCGGCTGGACCTACGAGAGGGTCCACCGGGTTAGTATCTAACCCACTAACACAAAACACTAATAGCACAACTCACAACTAATCCCACGGAGATTGGTTTTCCGAACCAATTACCGTAACTCACCGGAAATCCCGTAAACCACACCGGAACTCCACCCGGACTCACGAACCGTCCCGAAAGTACCGACTCGTGTCACGAGTCACCCGCTGCCATAAAACACTACTATTTGGATGTTTTGGCCGCAAACACAAGATAACACTACAATACAATTATCGTCGGATAATTGTACGAATACGGAGTTCCGAAAGTGTCTATTTCGACACCGGAACCAACGTCGCTCACCGTCATTTCTAATCCCTCGAAATGACGCGGGTGACCAGCCAACAAGGCTCGGCGACACCGTAAATAATCACTAAGAGTTGTCGGAAGAAATCCGAACCGTAAACACGTTTCGTCGGCGAATTTTGCCGAAAAACGCTCGAAAATCACTTCGATTTTTACGCAAAGTCTGGGGCCTTGGACGAACAGTCCAGAGGTTACGTACGATATTTCTACGCTGTCTACAGCAACCACAAAAATTAAAATTGCATAAAAGTCCCTGACTCAATGTAAAATCGCATCATTTCATGCGATTTTATGACTTTTATGGACCGTGCACGCAAACCGATTGCACCATAAATTCGAAATCGCACTCGTCGTAAGTCTTCGATATTACGAAGACCGTGCTCGCCTTTCGAACGCATCGGGCATCGTAGTGCGCGCACAAGCGACCTTAATTTACGCAAATCGCGCACGGCGCGTAAAGTTCACTTTTCCCGCTAACCGAGGCATCAAATGCCTAAGCGGAGGTGAGCATCACGTTCGGCACGAAAAGGCGATGACCGTGCTCACCTCGCTTGGTCGAAAGACCAGCGTGGCCTCGGGAAAAGTGTCGGAACCCTAAACTTAGGCGGGTGTAAATAAAACGACTCACCTTTGGCGAGAGAGCTAGGGTTGGCGGCCGGCGACAAGACGGCGGCGCTCGGTCGGAGGAGCAAGCCTCGGGTCTGGAGGTCCAAGGAGGGAGGTGGCCGGCGGCGGCGGCGGCGGACGCGACGGCGGCAATCCAAGCTCCCAACTTGCTCTCGGGTTGGGGTTCTCCGCGACGGCGCGGGCGTCGGGAAGCTCGGGCGGGGCTTATCCGGCGGAGGAGGTCGAGGGGAGGTGAGGCTCGCCTCCGGAGGCGGCGGCGATGGCGGAAGGCGAGGGGTTCGGCCATGCCGCCGCGGCCCTCGGGCGGCGCGAGAGAGGTGGAGCGCGGCGGCGGCGACGGCGGCGACGAGCGGGGAGCGCGCCCTGGGTCGCCGGGGGTCGCCGGGGCCGACGAGAAGCGTCGAGGGCCGAGGTGGCGGCGGCCGTGCGCTAGACCCGAGCCCTAGCCCGCTCGGGTCGGGGTGGCCGCGAGCGGCTTCGACGGTTCGAGGCGGCGCCGGCGTTGCTCGCGGGTCGCCGGGGAGGCTCGCCGGTGGTTGTCCGTGCGGAGGAGGTAGGGGCACCGACGAAACGGCGGCCGCGCGAGAGTCGGAGCGATCCGGCTCGGTGCAGGTGTCCAGAGCGGCCGCGAGGGACAAGGTGGCTCGGCGGCGGCTCGACGACAGCGGCCGGCCGTGTGTGTGCGCCGACGCGGCTTGCTCTTGGGCCAAGGATTTCGGGGCCTTCTAGTTCTCAGGTCGGGTGAAGGAGAGAGTTGTACGAGGAGATGGTGGAGGTGGCGGGGACTTTCCGTGGCGGGGAGCACTTCTCGGCGGCGGGGGTGTGAGCTCGGGAGGCGAGAGGAAGAGCGGGGAGGGTGAGGGTTTGGGAGGTGAAGGGGTCACTTAGGGTTAGGGTTTAGTGGGAATGAGCCCTAGAACCCACTATATACACTTAGGGCTTTTTGCACTTTAGCCCACCACAAGCCATTAATCGTATTTCAGCCCCTGCCATTAGTTGAATTACGCACAGAAGTCCCTCCACAATCAAAATCACGCAATTCGGCACATAAAATATAGCGACTCTTTGCATTCCGCCGTTATGCTATCTTTAACCTCTTCGCGTTCTTTTCGCGATTTCCGGAGATCCGTCCGTCGGATTCACGATCGGATTGCGCCAGTGCGTTCAGCGCGTCGAGAACATCGAATCTAGCCTTTTACTTTGTTTGATTTGGTCTCGGATTCGCGAAGTATCCATTCTCTCTCAACAATCCGATTATTACGCATCGACCCCTTTGCGATCATCTTGTAATATCCAACGATCCGTCCGGCGGATTTTCGATCGGATTGCGCCAGCGCGTTCAGTACGATGGAGACATCGAATCTAGCATTTTATTTCATTCGATTTGGTCTCCGATCTCTGCACGAACCCATCTCTCCATCAATTCCGTAATAAACCAACATATTAACATATATACTTTATATATGTAAAATCGTTCGGGACCACTTTTCTCGACAACCGTGCATCGGAATTCGATTAAAGTCGGTGCCAACGGTTCTAGTATATCGAGCCGTTCGAAACGAGCTATTGGAAGCCTATATTTGGAATCCAACACGTGCCGAACCTAACTTCTATTCCCGCTTATCCGAAACCGAAGTTACTATTCACTTTAAGTCGAGACTTAGGGTCGCGTAACTTTTCCGTTTTAGCTCGGTTTTGCACGAAATTTGACGTGTGCTCTTATAATACAATTACGCACACATTCACTCTCCAAATATTTTATTTCTTCCTATGGAAAAATGCCGGTTATTACATCATTCCTCCTTATAGGAAGTTTCGTCCCGAAACTAGGTCAAGGATCCCCCAAAAACAAATGTGAATAACGCTCCCTCATAGAGGACTCAAGCTCCCAAGTCGCCTCACGCTCTTCGTGGTTTTCCCAATGAACTTTCACGTACGGAATGCTCCTGTTTCGCAACTGCTTCACTTCACGTGCCAAAACCCGCAACGGAGCCTCATAATTGCTCAGATCTCTCGTAACCGTATAGACGGCAGTCTGATGACGTGGGACGAATCTGGAATATACTTCCGAAGCATGGACACGTGAAAGACATTGTGCACCCGGGCGAGATTCGGAGGTAGAGCCAACCTGTACGCCACCGGACCAACACGTTCCAGGATCTGAAACGGTCCCACTAAACGCGGACTAAGCTTGTTCCGCAAACCGAACCGCTTGATCCCCCTGGATGGCGACACCTTGAGCAGCACGTGCTCACCGACCAGAAACTCTAGGTCACGCCTCCGCTGGTCCGCGTAGCCCCTCTGTCGAACCTGTGCAGTCTGAAGTCGCTCTCTCGCAATGCGAACCTTCGCCTCCGCATCCTCCACTAAGTCAGGCCCGATCAACCGGCGTTCTCCGACATCGTCCCAACAGATAGGGAAGCGACATCGACGCCCATATAAAGCCTCGCACGGAGCCATCTCAATGCTCGCCTGGTAGCTGTTATTATAGGCGAACTCCACCAGAGATAGGTAACGATACCATCCATCTCCATAATCCAGGACACAAGCGCGTATCATATTCTTAAGAGTCTGAATAACGCGCTTCGACTGTCCGTCGCTCTGCGGATAGAACGCGGTACTGTAGTTCAGGTTCGTACCCATAGCCTGCTGCAGGCTCCTCAAAAATAGGAAATGAAGCGGGTGTCCCGATCAGATATGATCGGCACTGGCACACCGTGAAGTCGGACGATCTCGTCGATATATAACTGTGCAAGTCGATCACGGAACCACGTCGTGTGCATCGGCGAGAAAGTAAGCCGATTTCCACGGCCAATCCACTACAACCTAGATCGTATCATGGCCTCGGCGTGATCGAGGCAAACCAGTGATGAAATCCATAAAAATCTGCTCCCACTTCCATACGGGTATCGGAAATGGTTGCAGCTTCCTTGCCGGTCACCGATGCTCGGCTTTCACCTGCTGACAAGTCAAGCATCGAGCCACGTGCTGAGCCACATCTAGCTTCATCCCAGGCCACCAGAATTTTGTTTCAGATCGCGATACATCTTGGTTCCGCCTGGGTGAACCGTGTAAGGGAATTGGTGCGTCTCGGATAGGATATCGCTCCTCAACTCCGAGTCACTGGGTACGCACCATCTGCCTCTGAAACGCAAGGACCCATCAGTGTATATGGTAAAGTCCCCGAAACTTGACCAGTTACTCACCATAATCAAATTTGAATCTTTGCTCGCCAATGCGGTATCACCTTTGAGTATTGGTCAATCAAACTTCCTTGTGTTTGGACGAATCAATATTAGAATAGGGAAAGGATAAGACTTCGGTCTCGCTGGACAAACGAGGGTGAACATTCCAACCCAAATCTATGGATCAAGATTCACCGGAATCGTATTCATCTTACAACTGCGGACAAAGACGATCCCGCGTCCAGAATTATCCGATCCCATCTTGCAAATTCTCGAGATAATAATTCATCCCTCAGAATTACTAGGTCCACTCAACTTTGGTCCGCATAGCCGTAACCGATTCGACTACATTGATAGTCACGTAGAAAAGTCACAAAACGGCTCCACAAGTCCGAGTAAAATCTCAAAGGCGAAAGGCACACTCCGACTAGCCAACAACGTCAACCTCACTACGAGCACATACGAAACGTCGTTCAAAAACTTGAGTCAAAACACTCACCTCGGAGACCACAGTCTCATTCTGATTACTACACAAACTGTCGAAATCAAAACCTCGTCAACTGAAGGCCACTTTTGGCATTCGACAGTCCTAGGTCCAAGACCTCACTTTCCACCTAACCCAAAAGGTCCAACGCTGACAATACCCATTGAACTAAACAATTTGTTCGCTCAATATTGCGTCAAACCAACACGTGGTCCATGCAAGTCCATCACTTGATGCACAGGATTGCCAATCGCACTATGCGATACCAACCATCGTTGATGCTCAACGTCCGTCTCCACGAGACCACAGCCGTCCTACAAGGGACCCTAGCGATCAATATTCCGAGCAACACCAAAAACTTGTCTCATTGAGACCCAGGCGACCTGTCACCAATTGATCGAACAAGCATACCACTCCTAGATTTGCACAATTAATTTGAGAAGCAAACCCTAACATTATCACATACGGTGACTATCAAAGCCGACAACCATACTTAAGTCACTCAATATCTGCGATTTCGAACCTCTCGCCAAATAGACTGAGACTACTATAAACACCCAGACTCGAACTAGAGTCAAATCCATCTGCAGTTATGATGGATCAACTGCACAAATTAGCCATGGAACAACCCAAGGCTCGCTATGTGGTCAGAGCTGACCAACACTCAAGAATTTCCAAGACAATCTAGGGAAAACATCGACCCAATCTATAAGTCCCCAGATAGGTAAAGGATATTTCGTTCGACTTTCGACAGTACATTGTCTGCAGCCAATGTACTTATCAAAAGAAAAGCGAAATATCTAAGATCCACTACCAACAACGAGTTGGAAGCGCGACACGACGAAGTATCAAACCATTTGATACCTCAACACTGAACCGAATCCGTTGAACATCGGTTTGCAAGCCGATATATGAGGACAGATCGACTCTGGACCGACCCACTGGGAGTCACATAGCTTTCAACCTTTGAAAGCTACTCGCGACACTAAACCGCAAACCGTACCAACTAGGCTTAGGAAATGATTTCCGTAACCAATTTTTGCACCACAACGAGCTATAACCAAAGCTCCGAGGACTCAGACGATACCTTAGAGTAACTCGAGTCAAGACGGGTCCTAACAAACCCTACACTATCCTATGACACACAAATTTAGGTGTTAAAATACCCGTACACGATGTAGGCCTCAACGGAAACCTGACACCACAACTATGTCGGTCAGACTCTAGTACGCGTCAATTTGACGTATGAACTCGTTAAAGGTCAAAAGACTTGAGCTGATTCCATCGGCAACAAGAAATGGCGTCACAACACTACCCAAAGAAGCTGCGAAAGCAACACCAATGTTGCGATCGTCTAAACCACTGAGCTACACCCAATTAACCCCACGAAATCGCGACCGTAACGAGGTCTAAGTACCGTCTCGTAGAGACACTCGCGATAGCTCTCGTGTCAAAAGTAGGAATAGTGGCCCGGGCGTCGGCGATCTAAGCCCGATATCACCGGCCTTTCAAGGCCCACCTGACCGAAATGGCCACACACGGGGGACTTCACCCCGCCATTCGATGTCCAAAAGAAGCACCGCCACTACTCCCCACTTAGACACCTGCTTATGCGAAAATCGCAACACATACCGAAAACACCGTGCACTCGAAGTTTATCGACTCGACATGCACACCGAACACAAGTCCAAACCCCGCTCACGTGCCTAAGTATCGCAAGTCTTCCTAGGGTCAACCTAACCATGGTTCGATTCTTTTCATTTTCGGTTCAATTACTTTTCAAAACAACTTTGTGAATGGTGTTGTGGTTGTAACTTTGCTCGATACCATTTTAATCATCACGCCCGGTCATTTTAGAGTATAAAAACGGCGGAAATTTTTTTTTTTTTTTTTTTTAAACCTTGACCCCCAAGGACATGACAGACCTGCCACAAATACAGAGAGACCACTGTACACACGGACAGAGTCTCCCCTGTATTTGCACGGCATCGCACAAGTACAAGGAGTCTTTTACAATCATACAACCACAACAAAGTGTACAGATATTAATTCCAATCAACATACACATATTCACACCATTCACCACAGGTTCATTCACATTTACCTTTGTATATAAACAACATCTATCTTTTGAAATGTTCCCTACTCGGGAACGGGTTTTGAAACTCTAAGTTATAAAATCTCTTTTGAAAACCTTTTACAAACTGTTTCCACACGGAAACCCTTTCTTTGAAAACACTACCACGAGGGGTAGAAATCCTTTCCATTAAACCCTTTCCTTTGAAATGCTACCACGAAGGGTAGGAGACGGTTAATTTCACAAAACATGAGTTCTTTTATAAACTTCCAAAAACCATTATAAGTCTCAATCCACCATTAAAGTGACGCTAGAACTGAACCATGATGTACTCTACGTAATAAAACGAGAAGGGGAAGAAAGTAATCTTGGTAGGAGCTAAGCGTACTAGACTCGCTCCTCACTCTTTGTCCCACTATGACTGTAACGTCACTCGAAAAAGAAGAAGGCGAGGGTGAGAACATGTAAACATGTCTCCCCTCCCCGGTGGGTATCCACTAGTAACGGAGTAAAGCAAAGGAAGGATCGATAAGTAGATACGGTAGCTAAAGTAAGCGGAGAGAGATATATGTAATATAAATAAACTCGTATGTATGCATCGAAAAGCTGAGAAAGTAAATACCCAATCCATAACCGCCAATGTTGGTCCGCAGACCTCAGGCAATGCCCCCTGTTTTTAAACCTGCATTTAACCCAAGATAGCCTATGGGCTCACGGGTTGGCGTCCAACCACTTTTCCGGAAAAGAACAACCTGGCCGGTGGATCAGACCGCCTGTGTTCGTGATATGCGCTCGAGTCCTGGGCGATCGATGCTGTTATGCTCAAAAACCATACGTCAGCAACTGGCTGACAATCCCGTCCCTAAAGGAACATCGACCCCTTTGGGTCATTAAGTAAACTCGCCGACCACGTAGGTCACAGAAACTTGAAACAAAGCCAGAGCAGTCCAGCTGAAACAAGCGGCCAGAATGAGTCAACTGAGAAAGCGAAACAAGCCGACCGAATGAGTCCTTTGAAAAAGCGTAAACAAGCCGACCGAATAGGTCACTGAAACTGAAGCACACAGACCGAATAGGTCACTGAGAAACTATAAACAAGCCAGAATGAGTCTGAGAAACGTAAAGGATCGACCAAGTAGGTGTAGAGGTCCACTCTACTCCTATCAAGTATACTAAGTATGCATATAAGCGAGTAGAGAATAGAAATGGCGATAAGGTGCAAGTAAGAAAAGTAAAGTAGAGTAGAGTAGAGTAGAGTGAAAGAGTGTCACCAACGTGTACCAGCGTACGGATGTCAAAGCCGGATACCCGCATGTCTGTTGTAGAAGAATCATCATTGTGGAAGTAAAGCGTGGACCTACGAGAGGGTCCACCGGGTTAGTATCTAACCCACTAACACAAAACACTAATAGCACAACTCACAACTAATCCCACGGAGATTGGTTTTCCGAACCAATTACCGTAACTCACCGGAAATCCCGTAAACCACACCGGAACTCCGCCAGGACTCACGAACCGTCCCGAAAAGTACCGACTCGTGTCACGAGTCACCCGCTGCCATAAAACACTCCTAATTGGATGTTTTGGCAGCAAACACAAGATAACACTACAATATAATTATCGTCGGATAATTGTACGAATACGGGTTCCCGAAAGTGTCTATTTCGACACCGGAACCAACCGTCGCTCACCCGTCATTTCTAATCCCTCGAAATGACGCGGGTGACCAGCCAACAAGGCTCAGCGACACCGTAAATAATCACTAAGAGTTGTCGGAAGAAATCCGAACCGTAAACACGTTTCCGTCGGCGAATTTTCTTGAAAAACGCTCGAAAATCACTTCGATTTTTACGCAAAGTCTGAGGCCTTGGACGATCGGTCCGAGGTTACGTACGGTATTTCTACGCTTGTCTACGGCAACCACAAAAATTAAAATTGCATAAAAGTCCACGACTCAATGTAAAATCGCATCATTTCATGCGATTTTATGACTTTATGGACCGTGCACGCAAACCGATGCACCATAAATTCGAAATCGCACTCGTCGTAAGTCTTCGATATTCGAAGACCGTGCTCGCCTTTCGGAGCACTGTCGGGCATCGTAGTGCGCGCACAAGCGACCTTAATTTCTGTAAATACTGCGCACAGCGCGTAAAGTTCACTTTTCCCGCTAACCGAGGCATCAAATGCCTAAGCGGAGGTGAGCATCACGTTCAGCACGAAAAGGCGATGGCCGTGCTCACCTCGCTTGGTCGGAAAGACCAAGCGTGGCCTCGGGAAAAGTGTCGAACCCTAAACTTAGTCAGTAAATAAAAGCTCACCTTTGGCGAGAGAGAGCTAGGGTTGGCGGCCGGCGACAAGACGGCGGCGCTCGGTCGGAGGAGCAAGCCTCGGGTCTGGAGGTCCAAGGAGGGAGGTAGCCGGCGGCGGCGGCGGCGGAGCGCGACGGCGGCAATCCAAGCTCCCAACTTGCTCTCGGGTTGGGGTTCTCCGGCGACGGCGCGGGCGTCGGGAAGCTCGGGCGGGGCTTATCCGGCGGAGGAGGTCGAGGGGAGGTGAGGCTCGCCTCCGGAGGACGGCGCGATGGCCGGGCGAGAGGGGTTCGGCAGCTGCCGCCGGCCTCGGGCGGCCGCAGAGAGGTGGAGCGGCGGCGGCGGCGGCGGGCGACGACGGCGGGAGGCGCGCCCTGGGTCGCCGGGGGTCGCCGGGGCCGACGAGAAGCGTCGAGGGCCCGAGGTGGCGGCGGCCGTGCGCTAGACCCGAGCCCTAGCCCGCTCGGGTCGGGGTGGCCGCGGCGGCCGACGGTTCGGCGGCGGCGCGTTGCTCGCGGGTCGCCGGGGAGGCTCGCCGGTGTGTCCGTGCGGAGGAGGTAGAGCACCCGAAACGGCGGCCGCGCGCGAGTCGGAGGCGATCCGGCTCGATGCAGGTGTCCGAGGAAACGGCCCGCGGGACAAGGTGGCTCCCGGCGGCTCCGACGGCGACGGCGGCCGTGTGCGCGCGCCAGCGATTGCTCTTGGCCGGGGCAACTCACCCAAGGATTTCGGGGCCTTCTAGTTCCTTCTCTAGGTCGGGTGAAGGAGAGAGTTGTCCGAGGAGATGGTGGAGGTGGCGAGGGGACTTTCCGGCGGCGGGAGCACTTGCCGGCGGCGGGGGTGTGAGCTCGGGAGGGCGGAGGAAGGGCGGGGAGGCGGGCGAGGGTTTGGGAGGTGAAGGGGTCACTTAGGGTTAGGGTTTAGTGGGAATGAGCCCTAGAACGCACTATATGCCCTTAGGGCTTTTTGCACTTTAGCCCACCACAAGCCATTAATCGTATTTCACCCGCCATTAGTTGAATTACGCACGAAGTCCTCCACAATCAAAATCACGCAATTCGGCACATAAAATATAGCGACTCTTTGCATTCCGCCGTTATGCTATCTTTAACCTCTTCGCGTTCTTTTCGCGATTCCTGAGATCCGTCCGTCGATTCACGATCGGATTGCTCCGGTAGCGTTCGGGCGTCGAGAACATCGAATCTAGCCTTTTACTTCGTTTGATTTGGTCTCGGATTCGCGAAGTATCCATTCTCTCTCAACAATCCGATTATTACGCATCGACCCCTTTGCGATCATCTTGTAATATCCAACGATCCGTCCGGCGGATTTTCGATCGGATTGCGCCAGCGCGTTCAGTACGATGGAGACATCGAATCTAGCATTTTATTTCATTCGATTTGGTCTCCGATCTGCGACGAACCCATCTCTCCATCAATTCCCGTAATAAACCAACATATTAACATATATCCTTTATATATATAAAATCGTTCGGGACCCTTTTTCTCGACAACCGTGCATCGGAATTCGATTAAATCGGTGCCAACGGTTCTAGTATATCTGAGCCGTTCGAAACGAGCTATTGGAAGCCTATATTTGGAATCCAACACGTACCCGAACCTAACTTCTATTCCCGACTTATCCGGAAAACTGAAGTTACTATTCACTTTAAGTCAGACTTCCGGGTCGCGTAACTTTTCCGTTTTAGCTCGGTTTTGCCTGAAATTTGACGTGTGCTCTTATAATACAATTACGCACACATTCACCGTCTCCAAATATTTTATTTCTTCCTATGGAAAAATGCCAGTTATTACACAAAAACTTGGTATAACACCAATGAATTGGTCTTATTAATAGCATAGTAGTTTAGTTATATATATATATATATATATATATATATATATATATATATATATAGAACTATATATATAGAGTCACTTATGCTATCAATAGCACGAAGCACTTGGTGCTACCAAGTTTTTCACCGTAGATAGATCAATCCCTTTGATGATTTTCACCGTTAGATTATACTATTAATTCAACCAACCACCCACTTAACCCTAAGGGGCCCACATCATCCTAACCACATATCTCTCAATCCAACGGCCAAAAACTTGGTAGCACGACTTCGTGCTATTAATAGCATAGTAAGACTCTATATATATATATATATATATATATATATATATATATATATATATATATATATATATATATATATATATATATATATATATATATATATATATATATATATATATATATATATATATATAGAGTAAAGCTACTATACTATTAATAACACGAAAGCACTAATTAACTATCAGAACCTACATGCATAGATCTACCATTTTTATCATTTTCATCCGTTAGATCATACTATTCAACCAACCAACCACTCAACCCTAATGGGTCCATATCATTCTAACCGCACATCTCTTAATCCAATGGCAAAAACTTGATAGCACTATTTACTTTGTGCTATTAATAGTACATATCAATTATATTATACTAAAGGAGAACCCTAGGTGAAGCTGCTATAAGCTTGACACGTGGCTTCGTATGCTTGCCACGTGTCAAGCTCAAATATAGATTTTTTAAATTTATTATTATATATATAGTAATTATGAACTATATTATTATGGTATATTATAAATTAATTTATGGTATATTATGAACTAATGTATCAGTTAATTCAAAGATTTAATTTATGGTATATTATAAATTAATTCAAATTAATTTGTATATTTTGACTTAATTTGAATTGATTTTAAAATTAATTTGATTTAATTTGACTTAATTTGAATTGACTCAAAGATACAACTTAATTTGAATTGTGTCCGAGAATCTCATATTTGAATTAACTCATACATTTATGGTATATTATAATTAGGAAATAGCTTGAATTATAATTAATTTGAACTGCTATATATATGGTATATTATACTTTTTTAGGAAAAATAGATTACGAAATAAAATACTTTCTATTAGGAAAAAACACTATTATTATTATAATTATACTCAAAGATAGAATAACAATTTTATTAGGAAACACTATTAAATCAAATTATATCGATTAAAGAATTAACTAGAATTTGACTATGAAACACTATTAAACACTATTATTATAATTATACTCAAATATAGAATACCAATTTTAATTAATTATTTAATTTAAATTAATTATAGAAATAATTTGAATCAATTAATTTGACTTAATTCAAATTAGTTGAGTTAATTTGAATTAACTTAATTTGAATTATACTAATTAAGAAACATTATTAAATCAGATTAAATCAAATTATACTAATTAAGAAATTATACCAATTACATATAATTATATATAGCAAATCT
This sequence comes from Aechmea fasciata, assembly GCA_025177825.1. NCBI lineage: Eukaryota > Viridiplantae > Streptophyta > Magnoliopsida > Poales > Bromeliaceae > Aechmea > Aechmea fasciata. The sequence continues at coordinate 3,251,097 of CM045927.1, read as the reverse complement.
ATTTATTACTATATACTAAAATATTAAATTTAATTCAAATTAAGTAAAAATGAGGGAAATTATATTTTTTAAGTAGAAAAATAATTAGGAAATACGGTGCTTTCTATATGCTTTTTATAGTAAATAGATTTTTATAGGAAATAATAATTAGGGTAAAAATATAATTAAATAAAAAGTTATTAAATTTAATTCAAATTAATTCAAATTAAGTCAAATTAGATTTTTTTAGGAAAAAATAATTAGTTTATCAATACTAATAAATTTTAATATTCTATATTATTATTAATTAGGAAATAAAATCAATATTATAATTAATTAGGAAATAAAATTAAAAAATTATTATTAACTTTTATTATATCAATTAAAATTAATTAAATAAAATCAAATCAAATTAAATAAAATTAATGCAAATTAATTCCAATTAAATCAAATTAGATTTTTATAGGAAAAAATAATTAGGAAATAAAATGTTTTTTTATATGTTTTCTATAGTAAATAGATTTTTTTAGAAAATAATAATTAGGGTATCAATATTCAATACTAATAACTTTTATTATTCTATATTATTATTAATTAGGAAATAAAATTTATATTATAATTAATTAAAAAATAAAATTAAAATATTATTATTAACTTTTATTATCTCAATTAAAATTAGTTAAATAAAATAAAATCAAATTAAATAAAATTAGGAAATAATATGCTTTCTATAGTAAATAAATTTTTTAGAAAATAATAATTAGGGTCTCAAATCTATATTATAATTAATTAGGATAATAAAATTAATATCTTATTATTAAATTTTATTATATCAATTAAAATTAATTAAATATTATTAGGATATCCATACTAATAACTTTTATTATTCTATATTATTATTAAATTAAATATAATTATATCAAATTAAATATAATTAATTCAAATTAAATAAATACTTATAAATATAATTAAGAATTTGTTTAAGAAGCCGATGCTCTTTACTTTTCAGACACGAGCCATTCGTATAAAATATCATTTTTCCTCTCTGTTTTCTTCCACCAAACGAGCTAACAAGCTAAAGCATCGATTGTCTCACATTTTGTTTTCGGGATTGTAGATTTTTTTCTTCTTTTGGTGTTATGTTTTTTGAATTTTTTTTCCCTTTATTTGTAGTTTGATGATTTGATTTGAATTTTTTTGAATTTTTTTCCCTTGATGTCATCTCTTATTGATGAACAGAAGGGTGTATATGAGACAATTGATTTATTCAATAAACAAAGTTCATACTTACCTATGCACAGTATGGTAGTAATAGATTTTACAAATTTGAATAAATAATAGTGTTTAATTATATTTAAAAAACATAAGACCAAAGAAAAGAAAAACCCAAATCAAAGGGTTATTTTAGGGGCACTTTTTGTACTTTGATTTGCGTTTTTGGTTGTTTTTATTATGGATTATTAGGGAGCATACGTGCAATAGTTTGATTTGGGTTTTTTGTTGTTTTAATTTTCATTTTAGTTGTTTTTGGATTGTTATCTTTTTGTGATTTTTTTTTAGTGTGATTTGGGTTCTTTTGTTATTTTAATTTTAGTATTAATTAATTGAATTTCGTTTATTATTTTCGGGAAGGGGGTATTTTTTATGGTCTGTTTTTGTTTTTTTCTTTTCTTTTTTTCAATATAGGTGTTTTCGTGGTTGCAGATTTTTTTCTTTTTCTTTGGATGTTATGTTTTTTGAATTTATTCTTTTTATTTTATTTTATTTTTTGTTTTCTTTTTAATACCCATGGTATATTTTACTACTTTTTGTTTTGAGATTTATATTTATTTAAAGTAAATTTTTTTATTGTTTGTTTTTTTCTTCTTTCAATATAGGTGTTTCGATTGCATTTTTTCTTTTTCTTTGGGTGTTATGTATTTTGAATTATTCTTTTTATTACATTTTTTTTGTTTTCTTTTTAATACGCATGTTATGTTTTATTGCTTTTTGTTTTGGGATTTATGTTTATTTAAATTAAATTTTTTTACTACCTTATATATGTTTATATATATTTAGGATTTTAAGTAAAGAACTTAATCTATGGTGCTTAATGAAATTTCAACTCAATCTACTATTTCTCTAACGGATGACTTCCTAAAAGTATTAAATCAAAATAAGTCACATTATATTGAACACTATTAAACAATTATTTAGAATATAGTAAGGAAACACTATTAAACACTATTATTATTATTATAATTATACTCAAATATAGAATAACAATTTTATTAGGCAACGTATTAAATCAAATTAAGTCAAATTATACCAATTTGTAATTTTTGATATCAATTTTAGTTATCGTTTTATTTTGCACATCAATATGTAATTGTAAATTGTTTTTCACGTCAATTCATAGATAATAGAATAGAGTTGAATTTTGATTTTTACTTGAGTATTTACTTTGGTTCATAAATTTTTTCTCTAGCTTTTGTACTTTAATATGTACTATAATTAAGATTGATATTATATTTTTTTATTTATTAAAAAAATATAATATTAATTAGAATATTTTTTTAATCATTAGATAATAACTTTTGTTATTTTATATTATTATATTAATTATCCGTGCATCGCATTAATTATCGAAATATATATATATATATATATATATATATATATATATATATATATATATATATATATATATATATATATATATACATATATATATATATAGAGAGAGAGTCCGGCTACTATCTTATGAGTATAGAAACTCTTGTACTCGATCATAAGTTTTTGACCGTTAAATCTATCTTATAATCATTTTCACCCGTTAGATTATACTATTCAACCAACCACCCACTCAACTCTAGAGTGCCTACTATCAACCTAACCATAACCACTCTCATCATACTCATCCTAACCTCACATTTTTTTCATCAAAGACAATCGAAAACTTATGAGTACAAAGAGCTCTATATAGATGAGTATATATAAGTATAGTAGCCCCTATATATAATCAATCTACTTCCCTATTTTTTAAATTTAACAAACACATTTGCCAGATACTAAACTTTTTTATCTTGCCTATTTATATATTTTTAAATTTATAGAAAACAACCATTACTTTTCCAAAACTTAAGTTGATATAGAATGGTATATTTTATATTTTTATATTTAAAACTCTTCTTTATGTTTGGGCTTAATATTTTTGTTGAGGCATAAAATTTTTTTTTTTTTTTTATCAATAATAATAAAAAAAAATAAAAAAATAAAAAAAAAAATAAAGAGAGAATGTGGTGTACGAGATAGTCCATGCACTAGGTGCATGGACAAAATCAAATACAACTACCCATTATTTGCAACTTCCCACTTCCCCCATGATCCCACAATCCCCACTCTCTACACGTCCTAAAGAAAAAAGAGAGAGGAGAGGGCCATTAAAAAAAAAACCCACTTGAGATCAAAAAAAAAAAAAGAGGAGATACAGACTGTTCTTTTTATCTCTAAAAACCTTCCACTATTAAGTCCGGTTGACAAAAGAAAAAAGCCTTCCCCCCTCCAACGACTCGGAGCAGCGGAGCGGAGCGCGGTGAGCCCGCGCGACGACGCGGAGCAGCGGCGCGGCGAGCCCGATGCGGCGCGCGACGACGCGGAGCAGCGGCGCGGCGAGCCCACACGACGACGCGGAGCAGCGGCGCGGCGAGCCCATGCGGCGACTCGTAGCAGCGGAGCGGCGCGCGGCGAGCCCGCGCGACGACACGGAGCAACTACGCGGTGAGCCCATGCGGCGACTTGAAGCAGCGGGCGGCGAGCCCGCGTGACGATGCGAAGCGGCGGCGCGCGGCGCGGATCAGCGGCGCGACGCGGATAGCAAAGCAGCAGCGACGAAGCAGCAGCGGCGCGCTGCGCGGCCCGGATCAGCGGCGCGCGGCGCGGTGCTGAGCGGCGACGGCACGAAGCAGCAGCGACGAAGCAGCAGCGGCGCGCTGCGCGGCCCGGATCAGCGGCGCGCGGCGCGGTGCTGAGCGGCGACGGCACGAAGCAGCAGCGGCGAAGCGGCTGCGCTGCCCGGATCAGCAGCGGCGCGCTGCGCGGCCGGATCAGCGGCGCGCAGCGCGGTGCTGAGCGGCGACGCGAATCAGCGAAGCGGCGACACGAATCAGCGAAGCGGCGGCGCGGATCAGCGAAGCAGCCGCGACGACGCGAAGCAGCGGCGGCGACGCGAAGCGGCGGCGCGCTGCGCGGATCGGCGGCGCGCTGCGCGGATCAGCGGCGCGACGCGGATAGCAAAGCAGCAGCGGCGCGCTGCGCGGCCCGGATCAGCGGCGCGCGGCGCGGTGCTGAGCGGCGACGGCACGAAGCAGCAGCGGCGAAGCGGCTTCGCGGCCCGGATCAGCGGCGGCGACGCGAAGTAGCGGCGGCGACGCGAAGCAGCGGCGAGCGACGCAGCCCGGATCAGCGGCGGCGCAGCCCGGAGCAGTGGCGCGGATCAGCGAAGCAGCGCGGCGCAACACGGATCAGCAGCGGAACAGTAGCAGCGGCGACGCTGAGCAGCGGTGCGCGGCGCGACGCGAATCAGCGAAGCGGCGGCGACGCAAAGCAGCGGCGAGCGGCGCAGCCCGGATCAGCGGCGGCGACGCGAATCAGCGAAGCGGCTGCGCGGCCCGGATCAGCGGCGGCGACGTGAATTAGCGGCGGCGACGCAAAGCAGCGGCGAGCGGCGCAGCCCGGATCTGCAGCGGCGACACGAATTAGCGAAGCGGCGACGCAGATCAGCGAAGCAGCCGCGGATCAGCGGCGTGCGGCGACACGAATCAGCGAAGCGGCGGCGCGCGGCGCGGATCAGCGGCGAAGCAAATAGCAAAGCAGCGCGGCACGGCGAGCCCGTTCAGCGGCGCGGTGCGACCCGAGCAGCGGCTCACCGTTGCGACGAGCCCTCAATCGCCTGCCATCTCGACCACCAACCGTTCGACGAAATGCCGAATACAAGAACGTCGACGGCGAACTCAATGAAATCCGCCCGCCAAGTGCTCGACGATGGATCCGAGAGAAAGAGCGGTGCTCTCCTCTCAAATGAAATCCGCCCGCCAAGTGCCCGACGACGGATCCGAGAGAGAAAGAGCGATGCTCTCCTCTCAAATGCAGTTTGCCCGTCAAATTGCTCGACGGCGAAATTGAGAGAAAGAGAGCGGTGCTCTCTTCTCAAACAAAGTTCAAATGAAGTCAAGTACGCCCGCCAAGTGCTCGACGGCGAGTTCGAGAGAGAGAGCGATGCTCTCCTCTCAAATGAAGTTTGCCCGCCAATTGCTCGACGGCGAAATTGAGAGAAAGAGAGCGGTGCTCTCTTCTCAAACAAAGTTCAAATGAAGTCAAGTACGCCCGCCAAGTGCTCGACGGCGAACCTGAGAAAGAGAGCGGTGCTCTCCTCTCAAATGAAGTCCGTCCGAAAACCGCTCGACGACCGCTCGACGGAATATTAATAAAACCGCTCGACGGAATATTAATAAAACCGCTCGACGGAATACTAAACAAACCGCTCGACGGGACGCTCCGTCAAACCGCTTCGACGGAATCCTGATCAAAACCGCTCGACGGAATCTCGATCAAACCGCTCGACGGAATCCGATCAAACCGCTCGACGGAATCCCGATCAAAACCGCTCGACGGAATCTCGATCAAACCGCTCGACGGAATCCCGAACAAACCGCTCGACGGAATCCCGAACAAATCGCTCGACGCAATTCTCGATCAAACCGCTCGACGGAATCCTGATCGATCCGCTTGACGGAATCCTGATCAAATTGCTCGACGGAATCCCGATCAAAACCGCTCGACGGAATCCCGATCAAATCGCTCGACGGAATGCCGTTCAAAACCGCTTGACGGAATCCCGATCAAACCGCTCGACGGAATCCCGATCAAACCGCTCGACGGAATACCGATCAAACCACTCGACGGAATGTTTCGTCGTCGACAGGGGTGCTCTTTAAAGAGAGAGATTCACTCAATTAAAGAGAGAGAAGGACTTTGCAAAAATAGAACATTGAACTCTTTAACTTAATTAAATTAAATCAAATTAAGTGCTCTATGTTTTAAAATTTGAATCAAGGGACTAAATTTAAATTCAAACCTACATGGTTTTGAATTTTAAATCCTCAATCTCATTCACTTTTGAAAATCAAATTTGATTCAAATCCAATTGAAACCCATACATCCACATCCATTAAGCCCAATCTACATATCATAAACCCATATCGAAACCCATTAATCCATACCCATATCCATATCCATTAACCCATATCCATATCCATAAACCCATTAACCCAAATACCCAATAACCCATATATCTATTTAACCATTAACCCATAAACCCATTGACCCAATCCTCATTTAACCCAAAATTCATTTAACCCAATACTCATTTACCCAAAGAGGCCCAATACCAAAGCCCACTTCGAAATTTAACCCATGAACCATAAACCTGTACACCCGGTCCATGAACCATGAACCATAAACCTGTACACCCGGTCCATGAACCATGAACCATAAACCTGTACACCAGGTCCATGAATCATGAACCATAAACCCATACACCAAGTCTATGAATCATGAACCACAAATTCATACACCAAGTTCATGAACTATGAACCAAAACCATGGACTAAACCATACACCAAACTTCATACACCTTAAACTAAACCATATCCAAATCCAATGAACCTATGTTCATAAATCATAAACCCATGAACCTATGTTCATGAACCATAAACTTATGAACCTATGTTCATGAACCATAAACCTATGAACCTATGTCATAAACCATAAACCCATGAACCCATGTTCATGAACCATAAACCTATGAACCCAAGTTCATAAACCATAAACCTATGAACCTAAATTCATGAACCAAACCAAGTTCATGAACCAAATCTCACATACCCAATATCATAAACCTTATGTACCAAAACCAAACTCGTAATGTCGTTAAACTAAACCTAAACTCAAATTCGACCGAAACGTCGTTAAACTAAACCTAAACCAAGTCTAATCTCGACCGAAGCGTCGTTAAACTAATCCTAAGTCTAAAACCCCGACTGAAACGTCGTTAAACTAAACCCAATTTCGACCTAAAATGTCGTTAAACTAAATCCAATTCCAACTTCCAACCGAGACGTCGTTAAACTAAACCCAAATCCAAACCCACTTTGACCGAAATGTCGTTAAACTAATCCAAACCTAATATCGACCGAAACGTCGTTAAACTAATCCTAAATCAAACTCGACCGAAACGTCGTTAAACTAATCCTAAGTCCAATATCGACCGAAACGTCGCTAAACTAAACTCAAATCCTACTTTCGACCGTAACGTCGTTAAACTAAACTTAAATCCACTGTTGACCGAAATGTCGTTAAACTAATCCAAACCCAATTTCGACCGAAACGTCGTTAAACTAAAACCAAATTTCACTTCCGACCGAAACGTCGTTAAACTAAACCCAAATTCCACTTCCGACCGAAACGTCGTTAAACTAAAATCAAATTCAAATGACCGAAACGTCTTTAAACTAAACCCAAATTCAAATGACCGAAACGTCTTTAAACTAAACCCAAATTTAATGACCGAAACGTCTTTAAACTAAACTCAAATTCAATGACCGAAACGTCTTTAAACTAAACTCAAATTCAATGACCGTAACGTCTTTAAACTAAACTCAAATTCAATGACCGTAACGTCTTTAAACTAAAATCAAATTCAAATGACCGAAACGTCTTTAAACTAAACCCAAATTTAAATGACCGAAACGTCTTTAAACTAAACTCAAATTCAATGACCGAAACGTCTTTAAACTAAACCCAAATTCAATGACCGAAATGTCTTTAAACTAAAATCAAATTCAAATGACCGAAACGTCTTTAAACTAAACCCAAATTTAAATGACCGAAACGTCTTTAAACTAAACCCAAATTCAAATTGAGCTCTAATACATATACTTAGAGTTCATCCGATTTAACCCTAATACATACACTTAGGGCTTAGTCAAATCCTCACTCTAGCACATATAACTAGAGTGAAAAATATATTAAACTTGGTTAGTCCTGATACATATACCCAGGAATTAGCCACCCTCTACTTTCAGATAACATCAATCCAATGACCGAAACGTCTTTAAACTAAACCCAAATCCAATGACCGAAACGTCTTTAAACTAAACCCAAATCCAATGACCGTAATGTCTTTAAACTAAACCCAAATCCAATGACCAAAACCTCTTTAAACTAAACCCAAATATCAATCGACCACCCAATCGTTAAACCTGGGTATCCAATCCTATGAAATTCATGTACGGTGGGGTATGCCCTTGCTTAAGCCATATAAGCGGCAAATCATATGAATAAAATTTTGTTTGCCCATTTTGTTTCTTTATTATCGCATTTATATTTGGTCTCTTAATCGAGGTACCCTAACATTCTATAGGGGTAATTAACAATAGACGCTTGCGTTTATTGGAAGCCATGGATCCGCAATACCCGATAATCATACATATTTAAATATTAATCGAATCATGAATGCTACCCCACGGAAAATCCGGATAAATTTCACCGTGCGAGGTACGTCATTCGTGGTGGCAGACAATTTTTTGATAGATCCATAACGTAAATTTAAATTAAATTGAAAAAAAAATTTAATTTTATTAATAGTCTGACAGGGCTCGAATTCAAAATTTTATGTTCTGATATCATATTAAATTATAAAAAACAACCGTTATTCTTAACTTTAAGCTTATATTTACGGTACGGGGAAATGACAATCGAGACGCAATTGTCAAATTCCCAGCATATGAAATTTTTTTGCCTGGATCTGGTCTATAGACTTGCCAACACAAGCAGGTCCTCTATGCTAAGGTTGCTGATGAGCTGAACACGAGTAAAACAAGCCGAGCATGAGCTGACTTATTAAAATATCGAGCTAAAACGTTTAACTCGAAATTCGCTTGTTTTATTAACGAGACGAACATGAATACTAGATGAAAAAATGAAAAAAAATAGAATATTAATTTAATAATTGAAATTTATAAAATATAAATATTTTTATGTTTGGGCAGACCTAAAATTTATAATATATATATAGAGAGATAGAGTTAGGCTCTATGCTTTCGAAAGTACGTAGGTTTCTTGTAAGTTGTTTCGATGATGAGACATCCGATTCACCGATCGGTTCCGTTAGAACATGATCTATGTTATTGGAACTATCTAGAAAGTAATTTTTATAATTTTTTGACTTCGTTTGCCTAGTGAACAAGTAGTCTTAAAATAAGCAAATTTGAAAATAAAAATCTCATAAAAAATAATGATAAAAGGCTTAAATTTCAAATCGAAAGTATTGTTCTTACTCTTGATGTTAAGTAGAATTTTTTTATTAAATTTTTATATAATTTGGATACTTATACACCGTTGAACTTAAAAACGTGCCACATCGGCTGTTAAAATAGTCATTTTTGAGACACTGTGATCGCTTGGTAAATGATATCAAAAAATTATGAAATTTAGTTTTTAGATAGTTTCAAACTTTCAATAACGTAGATTATTCCTAACGGAGCTAATCGTCAAATCGGATGTCCTATCATCGAAAATAATTTATAAGTACGAAGCCTCCGTACTTCGAAAGTACGGAAGACTTACTCTATATATATATATATATATATATATATATATATATATATAGAGTCCTATTATTTATTATGAGTACGATCGCCCTCGTACTCATAAGTTGTTTTCGATGATAGAGCTTCCGTATCGACGATCCACACCGTTAAACGTTATTTACAGCATTTAAAACTTCTAGAAATAAAATTTTATAATTTTTCGACATCATTTACCTTACGATCAAGAGGTCACAAATTTGACAATTTTTAACGGCCGGTATGGGATTATTGCTAGTTTAACGGTATAAAAGAATCAAAATTTGTTGAATTTTTGATAGAAAATTCTATTTACTACATAGATAACGATCAGTAACTCCGATCTTGAATTGAAGGATCCGATCATTCTTTTTTAGGACGTCGTTCGATTTTGACCATTCATTTTATGCCCGCTTGATGGACTTTATTATGATTTCAAAAATTTACGAAATTTATTTTCTAGAAGTTTCAAATACTCTAGATCATATTTAACGGAGTGGATCGTCGATTCGGAAGCTCTATCATCGAAAACAACTTATGAGTAGTAGGTCATCAATACTCATAATAGTATTACTACTCTATATATATATATATATATATATATATATATATATATATATATATATATATATATATATAAAGGAATAAAAGAATATTTCCTGTATATTTAATCTCGATATTTAAAAAATATCAAATTCAAAGATAAGATTGGAATGAAAAAGGAATAAACGAATACTTCTTACATATTTAATATCAGACATTTAAAAATAAGTAACTTAAAGATAAGATTAAATAACAGTATTTAAAAGAATATTATCTTGGTATTTAATCTCGATATTTAATAAAAAAAAAATCTATTGCCTCCCTTAATAATTATCTAATCAACTTTTTTATATCTGTATGTTTTTGAAATGTTGAGGAATCCAAAATTTAAATACATATGAATTAAATTTTGAAGCTTTTAATTTAAAATATATATTTAAAATTTATATTCACCATAATTCAAAAAATATATAAAAATATTCAATGTATATAAAAAAATAATAGACTACTATAGATATATTCTAATAAAATATAATTTATAAATTTATAAAATATAATTTTTATTATAAATTTTTGGATAAATATAATGTAATATAACAATTTGAAATAATTAAAATAATTATTATATGTATTTACACGTACAATCAACTAGTATACAGAGAGTGACTGTGTGACTATGATACTTCTGAAAGCACCTACGAGACACTTTCAATTTTTTAATTCTTGGATCAACTTTTTGTTCACCTCTAACTCTTGAATTAATATTATAACCCTAGGAGAGACCACCGTTGTACAAACCCTACAATTCTTAATCCAATTAAAAGGCATATATATATATATATATAGAGAGAGAGAGAGAGAGAGAGAGAGAGAGAGTCTGATTACTATATTTTCAATAGTATTAAGTATTTTGTGCTATCAAATTTTTAACTATTAGATCTAGCCCTTTGACTATTTTCACTCATTAGAGCAGATTATTTAACTAACCCACACACTCAGCCTTAGATGATTATTGTCATTCTTGTCGGATCGTTGGCGATAACGCAAAAGCTCGGTAATAAAATACGCAACCAATTCACTTAAAGCGTACAATACCACGGCACGATTGTGACTCGCCCACCCGGCCTCACGCCACTTCGAACATGACTCGCCCAACCCACTCACGCAATACGATGACTTACATGGCCTCCCGAATATGAGGATCTTTGGCCCATTTAAGCCAACAATTCTAACCACACATCCATTCATCTAAGAGTCGAAAAAAATCTAATCGCACCAAGTTCTCAATGTTTATAAGTTTTCCGTCATTAGATCTACTCCTTTGACAATTTTCACTCATTGGATCACACAATTCAATCAACCAATGACTTAATACTTTTAAAAATATAAGAACTCAACTTTACATCAAGCCAAACATGAGCGAGTTGGTTTCAGCTTATATTCAGATCAATTATGAAACGAGTGATCGATCTCGAGCTGAGTTCAAAGTTCAAACTGAATACGGATTGTTTATTAAACGAAACGATCGATCTCAAGCTAAGTTCGCACGATCTGGCTCGTGAAAAACGAGGTCCATTGCTGGCCCTACTCGGTGCAGTGGAGAGTTCTATTTCTTGCATTTTAACTTGACTTAGTCTATGATGACGTGGTAGACCAGGTCTTTTAAGCCTACTGGTCTAGAGAATGAACACGTTATCAACACACCGTATATTTGTCGAGAGCATGTGCGCCGTGCCCGCGTTATCATACTAGGTAACTAGGAAATAAATTATTAATTTTACTTTTTTTGGTTAAAATTGTACGTTAGTCCCTGACCTTTTTATTAATGTGCTTCCTAGACCCCCAACTTCTCATTTTTGCTATTAATATTTTAATATTCGATAAACTTCAAATACTCTTCTCTTCTTCTTCTTTTTTCCGCACTTTTTTATTTTAATACCATTTGATTTAAAGTGTATCAATTTAATATATTGTAATTTTATTTTTTTCTTTTTGTTATCCTTCCACTAATTAGTTTTGTTAAATCGAACAAAGTTAAAATTAAAAAATACTAAAGTGAATATTCGATAAATTATAGATAAGATATAAGTTTTTTATATATGATTTAACAAAAAGTTAAAAGAAAAGACGAAAAGAAAAAAAAAAAAATTACGAGTGTACTAATGGATACGCTTTAAAATATAGAATACTAAAGTGAAAAAAGTATAAAACTATAGAAATGATATTTGAAGTTTACGCTTTAACCTTTATACTTATTGTTGTTATGTTCCATCCAAATTCTCATTAATTTTAACTAATGTTTGGTTCGGGGTTAAGAAAAAACTAGTTATTCCAGGAATAGATTTAAGTTTAGGGTTAAGACGGGTTAGAGTATTTTTGTGTTTGATTGGGGGTTGGAGTTAGATTCGAATAGTAAAAAATAGTATTTGATTGGAGTATGTGAGATAAGAAGTGGGTAAAATAGTGTTTTGTTTGATTGAAGTAGTGGGCCCCACCCCAAATGGGCTATTTCGGAATAGCTCATTTAGGGTGAAATTTGCTAACCCATCCCATTTAGTTGGTGTTTAAAAATAAACATAGGGTTAAGGAGTTATTCCACTCCTTAACCCCCAACCAAATAAGGGTTATTAAAGGAACAAAATGCATTACCTCCAATAAATTTACCTACTCATAAATACCATGATAAATGATCCAAGAGCCTATGATTATTTTCAATTTGATTTGAACCGAGATAAAATGTCATTTTACAATCAAGCTACATTTCTTTAAAATTGTATTAGGAAATTTATATGTAAAATTTGTGGGACTAAAGTCAAAAAATAGAAAAGTACACAAATGACTCGAACATCTTGCCAAAATTCTAATTGAATCTAAGATATTATATAACATATTTAGATCAGAACTTTTGAATTAAAACATATGATGATTTTTTATGCATATTCGTTGAAAATAAACCACAAGTCGTCATGGCGGTGTGGCAATGGAGTTTCTTAATTTAATAGCCAGCGTGAACAAGATTAGTGATCAATTATCATGTTGTGAATTATAATATTAACACATGATTACTGATTAATTAACTATGTTCACACTGTATAAACATTAATTGGGAATAATTAATTAAAGGCTAAATCAAGGTTTAAAGTGTCGTGGTACGGGAGCGTGCCACTGTCTGATACGGTACGGTACCGATACGTTTTCGTGCAGACACATGATACGTTTGCGTCTTCGTCAATCGTAGGCTTTCTCTTTGGCACGTTTGGCACGGATTTATTTCAATTTTTTTAGTTTCACTAAATTCTTATAATATTATTTTGAAAAATTTAATCAAATAATTATGAATATTTGTTATATATAACTTACTATACTAATCAATTAACATACTTGTAAATTTTTTTCTATATAAAGTACAAATTAAATAGAAATTTTTACAAATTAGAATTTTTATAATGTAAAAGTATTTTTTTCTTTTTTTTCATATTATTGTCTTTTTTTATAAAATACAAAAAAAATAACTTTTAAAATTATTTTTTAATTAATTTTTTAAAAAATTAGTAGATATATCAAAAAAATTAAGCAATAAATTATAAGACAAATAAATTAAATAAATTTAAGTATTAATTAATTTAATTTAATTTTTAGTTTTATCAGTATTTTTTATTTTATAACGTAAAAATAAAATTTTATATTTGATGTACTTTAAAATTTATTTATTGAGTTCGATTTTATTTTCCTAATTTGACAAAATTTTTACGGTACGATAAATTTTGATAAAATAATTTTTGAAGAAAAAATAGATGTATATGATGGAAGCGGAGGGATTGGATACGTAAATTAAAATTTGCACTATATTGATAAACAAAAAAAATTAAATTATAATTTTTTTAACTTGTCTAAGAAATAGGTTTTCGATTTGCAATATTTTTTTTTGGAGTTGTAGGGCACTCACAATGCTTCGGTAATCCCGAAAAATAAAACAAAAAGAAAAAAAAAAATTTAAAAAAATTGCACAATACCGACCCTTATCCCCATGCCACTCTGTCTCGTGCAGCACGGCCTTGCATGTCGCGGCACAGAGGAGGGTCCTAGACCCCCTCTGTACCGTGCCATTTTCTTGGTGGCACGATACATGCGTATACGCACGGTGCGGTGCGGTGCGGTCGGCACTTGAATTCTTGAGCTAAATTACAAAAAATCTCTATGTCAAAATCTAATTTTTCACTTTCCCCTCCGTCATTTAAAAATTTATATTTTATTCCCTTGTAAAATAAAAAATATTCACGGGTTACGGTGTGAATTGTGATGATAAAATGACTATTTTGTCCCTCACCATATTCACGAAGAGAAGATCAAGGCATTTTTAGCATAAAAAATATATAATAATATTTTATAAACGGAACCCTAACGGATTACTAACGGCGGGGAGCGAAGTGAATATTTTTTATTTTACAAGAGAGTAAAGTGTAGATTTTTAAATGACGGGGAAGGAAGTGAAAAATCAAATTTTGAAAAAATTTATGTAATTTAGCCTTAATTAAATAAGGGTTAATTGTATATACGTTCTCGTAAACATGGTGAATTGCGGATATATCTCTCGTAAAACTCAATTTTTATAAGTTGTCACTACAAAAGTCCTAATGTATGCAGATATGTATCTCCTGTTAGGGTCTGTTAGAGAAATTTCGTTAAGCACAGTTAAACTACTTAACCATGGTAAATTAATAACGTGAATTGACGATTCTACCATTCTTCTTCTTTCTCTTCCTCCTCTTCCTCTTTAATGGTCGTCGTCGTCGTCACCAACGAGGAAGAAGATGTGCGGCGATCACGGTGGAGAAGAAGCTGCGGCGAGGATCTCCACGGCGGAGGATGTCCGCGGGCGGAGGCGCTCCACTCGTGGAGACACGGAGGAAGAGGAGGAGAGTCTGCGCCGAGAGTCGAGGAGTTCCGCGGCAGAGGTATTGGAGGAGGAGGAGAAGGAGGAGGAGAAGGAGGAGGACAAAGAGGGGAGCACGGTTTTGGGGACGAGGTAGAGCGGGGCGTAGGGCAGGTGCGGCGCGAGGCAGAAGACGTGGCGCGCAGAGCCGGGGGAGTTGGCGGCGCCGTCAATGCGAGGCTAGCGTCGCAATAGCTGCGCGGCAAAGCCAAGGTTGGGCTCGGCGGTCGCGCACGCTGCCTTGACACGACGGGGCGCAATTCGGCGACAGCAGCTGCCCTCTCCTTCTTCCCCTCCACCGTCGCTGCCACGAAAGTCCTCGAGGAAGTAGAAGGTGTCGTAGAGGACGGAGCACCGTCCCGCCCGTCCGACCCCATGGTGGTTCCGATCGCTACGCCTTCTTCCGCTCCGAGCGTTGGATCATCGTCGCTCCACGACGTCCCTGCTGCCGCCCGCTCTGGCGCCCATGAAGGAAGAGAAAAAGGAAAATGATAATTTTGTGAGAGTATTTTTGCAAAATACCAACCAGAGCTTTTGGAGGAAAATATTTGTGAGGATAAAAATGTCATTTCACAAATTCACTGTTAAAAAATAAATAATTCACTAACGGATTCTAACCCGAGAAAAATATCTGCATATATTAAGACTTTTGAAGGAACAACTTATGAAAAGTGAGTTTTACACAAATATATCCGTAATTCACTATGTTTGAAAGGACGAATATGCAATTAACCCATTAAATAAATACACCTTACAGTCACTAAGTACGCTTTAGTTCTAATTAAATCATAAAGTGACAAGAGGAACACGGTTTCTGAATTTAAAATAAGAAAAGTAATCCTCCTTTGTTTGCATCAACATAGTCCTAAAGTATTTTAATAAAAAAATTTAAGAATTATAAGTTTAACAATTAGTTTTAGGAGTAATTAATAAGATAGTCCTTTTTTAAAAAAAAAAAAAACTGATATTTTACAGTTGAGAGACTAAAAAGTGTTTAAGAAAAAAAAACAAAACATGTCGCATTTTCATCATATATAAATTTAGATAAAGGCCCTTATTAAACCTTACATGGTTAGTGCAATTAATTAGAGAATTATTATAATTCATCAATTATGTAGGTACTAAAAAAAATTATAAATTAATTAATCCAAAACATTTTTTTCATTTTGCTGTAATTGATTTACACTATTAACATAAATTACTAGTACTTTGCTCATCTCTACTCTGGATTGAAGTTTATTTAATTTTAATGTATATTTTTTCTAGTATCTATTAATTATTTTAACTAATTTTTAAAATAATTATTAGATTAAACCGAGAACTAATAGGTAATATCATAATCAAACATTACTGCCACTACAACAAAATATATTTTAGAGGATATTTTTTAGACGACGCTCTATTCTAGCGTCTTTAATATTTGCCATGTGCAGACACTATAATTAATCATCGTTAATAAATATATTTTTATCGAATACTGATAAAAATTTTTTGAAGCTATATTAAAGGTTCGATATATTTTTTCCAATATATATACTTAACGATTCTTTACTCAATAATTTTACAAGCATCAAAATTATTCTTACCGATACTCTAAAATATTGCTAGTTATTATTTAAAGTGTTCTTGAGCGTAAGATTTATTATAATGTGCGTAATAGTTTCCATTGGACATTTTTTGAAAATAACCCTATGAAATATAGTATTTGCCGAAATAACCCTCTAAAAATTTTATTTGTGAAACTAACCCTACTCGCGCCAGCTCGGCGGCCACGTCAGATTTTTCTATGAAGACGGTGAACGATTCACCGTCTTCTGGGCGCCTTATGAAGACGGTGAATGATTCACCGTCTTCTCTAGGCGCCCCCCCCCTCCGCCTTCTGCCCAAAAAACCCGCGCGGGCTTCGGGCCCT
Source organism: Aechmea fasciata (assembly GCA_025177825.1). Classification (NCBI taxonomy): domain Eukaryota; kingdom Viridiplantae; phylum Streptophyta; class Magnoliopsida; order Poales; family Bromeliaceae; genus Aechmea; species Aechmea fasciata. The sequence continues at coordinate 3,234,065 of CM045927.1, read as the reverse complement.
AGAGAAGGCGGTAAACGAATTACCGCCTTCTCAATGTATTGCGAGAAGGCGGTAAACGAATTACCGCCTTCTCAATGTATTGAGAGAAGGCGGTGATTCGTTCGCCGCCTTCTCTATGTATTGAGAGAAGGCAGTGAATCGTTCACCGCCTTCTATAGGCGCAGTCGGGACACAGAGAAGGCGGTGAATGGTTCACCGCCTTCTCTGTAATCACTAAAGACGGTGAATCACTAAAGAGGGTTGCGCGCGTGACGTCGACGGTAGCGCATTTGGAGAATGACCTTGTCTGCAGTAATAATGATTGGCATTTTCCGAAATCTACTTATTTAAAGTAAATATTCACGCAATTTTCAGCTATTACTGACTTTGTGATTCTTACGCTTTGGCCACAACCAACTTCGTGGTCACCAATTGGAGCATCCTAACACCCACATCGATAGCATTATGTAGAGCTTGTGTAATAGCGATCGATATTGGGTCTCGGACGGATATAACTCTTTCTCGATATATAACGACACACATCCATAATGTTCAAACAATCCAATTAAACCCTCAAATGATTCATCATCTACTATATCATGACCAATATATTCATTTGGTCCCATAGGGCATCGAATTTTGTATTTAAGACAAAATTCTTCTCTATTACAATTTACTAAACGATACATTCGCGTATCAAAATTCGTATAGGTCGTATTTGAATGAATCGCGATCAATTTCTTTCGACCACCCAAATATCGAGGACCATTTTCATCCACAACTAACTCTCCATCCCAATGAACACTAAGAGGCATCCGCCGACGACTAGCCATTTTAACTACACAGAAAAAAAAATCACCAAGCAGTAAAGGGGTTATGAACTATGAATTATAAAGAATTGGAGCCGTCGACAATCAAGTTTAATCTAATGAATGACGATCAAGTTTAATTCGGATCGCTTAAAATCAAGTTAAACGAGCGGGGACGATCAAGATTGACTAACCGTCGACGATCATGTTTAATCTAACCGTCGATGATCAAGTTTAATCTAACCATCAACACGCAAATTAAACGAAACCGTCGACCATCAAGTTTAACAGAATCATTAAAAACAAGTTTAACTGAGTTGCCGACGATCAAGATTGACTAAGTGTCGACAATCATGTTTAACGGAAGTGTCGACAATCACGTTGAACGGAATCGTCGACGCTCAAGTTTAACGCATCACTCGACAATCGCAATCAAGTTTACCGCAACCATCGACAATCGCGATTCTAGTTTAGGGTTTAGGGTTTAGGGTTTAGAGTTTAGGTTTAGTTTTAGGTTTAGGTTTAGGGTTTAGGATTAGGTTTAGGGTTTAGGTTTAGGTTTAGGTTTAGGTTAGGTTTAGGGTTTAGGTTTAGGTTTAGGTTTAGGTTAGGTTTAGGGTTTAGTTTTAGGTTTAGGTTTTGGTTTAGTTTTAGGGTTTAGGTTTAGGTATAGGTTTAGGGTTTAGGTAGAGAGAGGAGAGGGGTTGGGGGTTTTTGTGGTTTTTTGCGCGTCGGGCGTCGGGTGGCGAAACGCAAGCAAGCAAAAGTAATGGCGGGGGGAGGAGCGACAGGCGCGACGACTCGCGCAGGAGGAGGCGGCGACACAGGCGGCGGCAGAGGGCGAGGGCGAGGGCGGCGAGGAAGAGGCGGGGAGAGGCGGCGACGGCGGCAGGAGGGCGGCGGCGACTCGGCGGCGGCAGGAGGGCGGCTCGGGTGAGAGTCAGAGAGAGTGAGAGTGAGAGTGAGAGAGAGCGACAGAGTGAGAGTGAGAGTGAGAGTGAGAGAGAGCGACAGAGTGAGAGTGAGAGTGAGAGAGTGAGAGAGAGAAGGGCGTGAGAGAGTGGGAGAGAGAGAAATTTGGGTGGGTAGCGTAGAGGCGGTGAATGGTTCACCGCCTCTCTCGAAAGCACTAAAGACAGTGACTCGTTCACCGTCTTTGGTGATTACAGAGAAGGCGGTGAACCATTCACCGCCTTCTCTGTGTCCCGACTGCGCCTATAGAAGGCGGTGAACGATTCGCCGCCTTCTCTCAATACATAGAGAAGGCGGCGAACGAATCACCGCCTTCTCTCAATACATTGAGAAGGCGGTAATTCGTTTACCGCCTTCTCGCAATACATAGAGAAGGCGGTAATTCGTTTACCGCCTTCTCTAGGGCCCGAAGCAGGGGTGTCCGCGCGGGTTTTTGGGCGAGAAGGCGGAGGCGCACAGAAGACGGTGAATCATTCACCGTCTTCATAGGCGCCAAGACGGTGAATCGTTCACCGTCTTCATAGAAAAATCCGACGTGGCCGCCGAGCGGGCGCGAGTAGGGTTAGTTTCACAAATAAAATTGTTAGAGGGTTATTTCGGCAAATACTATATTTCATAGGGTTATTTTCAAAAAATGTCCGTTTCCATTCGAGTTAAGAGCCACTTTAACGGCAACAAAAAAATAAATAAATAAAATTGTTAATAAATATCAAAAGTTTGGGGACTATATTGGAAAAATCCTTCCGACAGTGGTGTAATTAACCCCTTTTTTTTCTATAAATTGCTGTGCCCCATTTACTCGCCCCAAGAGTGGTTCAGGAGCTTTTCCCTCTCTCTCTCTCTCTCTCTCTCTCTTTGCTCTTCGAATCCGAATCCCTACACGCTTTGGAGAGCACTTGGGATTAATCTCATTTTAAGGTATGATTTTGTTGCTATTACTAATTTTTCACCATAGCTTCTTCTTTTACAGTTTTTGATGCTTTGAATCGATCGCTACTGTGAACTGCTTGAGCTCTCTTTTGGAAAGATCTAGCAAATGCTCGTTGTGTAGTGGTGTTTTTGTTTTTTACGATTTTCCAGCTTAATTACAGCAATATTATCTGATTTTTTTTTTCTAATTTCTTCAAGTTTTAATGAACAATCTCAAAAAAAGGGAGAGCGGTGGGTATACGTCAATTTTTCCCCTTTTAAATAAAAAAAATCCAGTAGTATGTCCCAATGTTGCAACTTGGCCCCTGTATTTCTTTACTGGAACAGTGTCGTTCATATATTTTTTTTTTTCTTTTTCATATATTGCACTTTACTTTCTCACCGTCAATTAAAAATTTGCCTTTTGCTGTAAAATGGACATGTTAACCCTTCTCAAGTAAATTGAAATAAGTGAAGAGGTAAATAGAGGTGAAGAGGTAAATAGGCCATTTTCTTAAAAATTAGATTTTTTTTTTTTCTAATGTCAGGACTAAAGTGTGATATATGTGAATTTTAGCATTAGAGTGTAGGAGTGAAAAGTACAGGGACTAAATTGCAATGTCAGGATAGTACAGGGACTGTCATGTAAAATTTGTATCCTTCCTTTTCTTAACATTTCAATCAGATTCTAATTTATTTTATAGCGTTTGCAACTTTGCATTGTTGAAATTGTATCTGCATCTTTAAGATCAATTATTTTGGAATAAAAGGCTTTCCGTGTGAAGGAAAAGTGTGGTGCTTTAAGAGGGCGAAGTTGTAACAACAAAAAGTACCAGAACCAAATTGGAAATATAATAAGAATTTGAAGATCCCTGTTGAATTTGTACTCGTTTTATTTGTTGTTGAAAGAATTCTATCTTTAGTTGGGTGCTTAAGCTTTAACTTCAACTGTCGTGGCGTATTTTGAATTTTATATATCGTTAGGTGATGTTCATTGGAAAAGATTCACTAATTAGGCTATATAATAAACCCGTCATTAGAAAAAGGTAAACTTCAAATACGACCCCTGTGGTTTCGCACTTTCTCACTTTAGTACAGTGGTTTAAAGTGTATCAATTTAGTACCCTGTGATTTCATTTTTCTCTTTTCGTCGACCCCTCCATTAACTTTTCGTTAAATCATATACAAGAAACTTCAGATACCCCACTTGTAATTTATCGAATATTCACTTTAGTACCCTTTAGTTTTAACATTGTCACTGATTTAATGAAAAAAATTAGTGGAGTGAATAACAAAAAGAGAAAAATAAAATCACCAGGTATGAAAGTGATATACTTTAAACCACAAGGTACTAAAGTGAGAAAGTGTGAAACCAAAGGGGTGGTATTTGAAATTTTTCCTTAAAAAAAAGAGCACTTGAACCTGTTGAAGTGTCCACATAATTCAACATATATAATTGACTTTTTTCTTTATCCGTGATCTTTGACACTATCTTGGTTTGAGGATACTTAATAATGTTTATTATTGGATGGCCTGCATGGTTCACTTGTTGATTGATCTTATGGACGCTCAACTGGTACTGGTTGCTAGGATTTGGGTTACCAATATATGAGATATTCAGAAAGAGTGATTTCACAAGTTGAGTTCATGCAAACAGATTTGACTAATTAGGCTATTAATAAGCCCACCATTAAAAAAGTAAGCACTTGAACCTGTTGAAGTGGTCCACATAGCTCAACATAACTGACTCTTTTCTTTATCTGTGATCTTTGACACCATCTTGGTCTGAGGATGCTTACTAAAGTTTACTATTGGATGGCCCGCATGGATCACTTGTTGTTTCTTATGGACTTTAATTTTGTGACATGAGTTGCCCATATAAGAGATCCTTGAGTGTCTGTTGGTTTAAGTTACCCTTCTTTTTTGCTAAGATTCCATTTATAACTGTGGATAGTTGCTACCAATCTCAGTTTTGGTGGGGGGGGAAGGTTCAAGAAGAAGGATTTGGAAAATGGGGCGTCATCTGCGTTCTTGTCTAATTCTCATTATCTTGTCGTGCTTCACTGCTGTAAGGGCGGAGTATATGAGATACAAAGATCCTAGTCAGCCCATCAATGCTCGCATTGACGATTTGATGAAGAGGATGACTCTTTCTGAAAAGATTGGCCAAATGACGCAGATCGAGCGGCAAGTTGCGTCTGCTGACGTCATGAAAAATTACTTCATAGGTAACATTATTTTGGAATTTTCTATTTATCAACTTCCACTCAATGCATACGTGCATGTCTGCATAAGAGATTTTTTCTCTTGCTATTTTGGCCCATAAAGAGAACTGTTTGAAGTTACAAAAGCAAAAAAAGAGTAAAAATACAGTCTAGTCCTTGGACTTTCTCACAAATCACAATGTCATCCCTGACTCTGAAAAGTAAAAAAAATCAAAGTTTTCTTGTAAAATGACCATCTTGCCCTGTCTATTCGAAAATCGCTTTCTCGTTCAATGTGCTTGAAACAAGCTTAAAAGGTTATTCTATGACAAATTATTTAGATAACCAGGGATGAAATTTAAAATTATGAGAATGTTTGGGGACTTAAGTGTCCAAGTGGAAACTTTAGGGACTAAACTTTTTTTGTGCCGGAATTGGCTTTCAAAACTGGCAAAGATTAATTGCTGTGCATCGCAACTGCATTTCCGCAGGCAGTGTATTGAGTGGTGGTGGAAGCGTGCCTGCTCCTCAGGCAAGTGCTTCAGATTGGGTGAAAATGGTGAATGAATTCCAGAAGGGGGCTCTATCGACGCGCCTCGGAATTCCGATGATATATGGAATCGATGCGGTTCACGGTCACAATAATGTTTATAATGCAACAATATTCCCTCACAACATCGGGCTTGGAGCTACCAGGTAAGTTTATGCTGAAACCATTGCTTTAATTTATATAGCAATTCATGTTCTTTTCTTCTTTATTTATGCCGCTAACTCGATCCCTGTAAAATTATCTATTTACGTATCTATCCCTGCAGTATTTGAATTTTCGTCTATTTCCTTCAGAAAAATAACTTGAATTTTGACACTCTTTTGCTTAATAGAAAATTAACTGTCCTCAGTGATACAAATGAATTTCCAACTTACAGTAAGGTTATTTTTCTATGTTTGTAAGAAACTGCACTTTTCAGGTGCGTACACTTAAAAACTCAAACTTTACTGGGATACATATATTTGAACTCTTAGACTGCTCTACACTTTCCTTGCCTCTTAGGGATCCTGACCTCGTGAAGAGAATTGGTGAAGCAACGGCTCTTGAAGTTAGGGCAACAGGCATTCAATACACTTTTGCTCCATGTATCGCGGTAAGGAAAATAACCTGTTAACACATAGCCGTACGAGATCTGAATTTTCATATACATCTTGAAAGTTTAGTGTTTGCAAAAATACATTTATCTTTTTTTGGGAACATCATCCAATCAAATAGTTGAAAGCTGGTTTTGTAAAAGAGTGTTGTTTTTAAGGGAGGGCAGAACAAAGGTATACATTTAAAAATTAAAATTATCTTTTCAAGGTATGAAATTCAAATATTCCTGGGGTTGGTATACTTGTACATATGTCATAAAAATTTTCCTATTTTACTGATTGATTTGCTTGCACTAATTCAGGTCTGCAGAGATCCAAGATGGGGCCGCTGCTATGAAAGCTACAGTGAAGACCACACTGTTGTCCAGAACATGACAAATATTATTCTTGGGCTACAGGGAGATGTCCCTGCAAACTATACCAAGGGTATTCCTTATGTTGCTGGAAAGTAAGCTTCTAAATCTAATGAAAGTTTGGAAATTGTCTTATTTCAAATATTTGAAAGAATTACTCTCAAATACAACAACACTTCAGTTGTAGTTCTCTTCTTTGCTGATAAACCATCCATTGTGGAATTTAATGTAAGAGAAGTTCTTGAATATCCTGATTAAATGCAGGAAGTGAACACCCCTATAAGTATCATGATTTTGACAAATTATAGATTTTACCTAGAGAAAATTTGGAGTTGAAATGATAAAATCTTGTAGCTTAAGTAGTTATATGTAGGTTTAAATATTTCAGGTGGTTAAAGATGAAAATTGTGATAAGTTTGTGAAGATGTTTCCTGCAACTTATTCTATATTAATATGATAATTTTGCCTCTTAAACTCCATCTTCTTTAACTCTTAAATCTCATCTTCTTTGATAATCAATGCGAAGTTCTTGTAAATCCTGATTAAATGGAGGACGTGAGAAAACCCCTTATAAGTATCGTGATTTTTATAAATGATAGATTTCACCTAGGGGAAACTTGATGGAGTTAAAGTGATAAAATCTTGTAGCTTGACTGAGTTATATGTTTTAAATACTTCAGGTGGTTAACTACGAAAATTGTGATAATTTAAAGAGGTTTCCTGCAACTTTTCCTATATTAATATGATAATTTTCCCTCTTAAATCACATATTCTTCGATATATCAATGCCTTTTAACTTCCAATAATCTGCTACAGAAGCTGTATAGTCATTAATTCAAAAAAAAAAATCCTACCAATTTGCTAATTTTTGGACTGTTTTCTATTTTATTATAAGTAGTTATCCATCATACGCTCGCTCATTGAACAGGAATAAAGTCGCAGCCTGTGCAAAGCACTATGTAGGTGATGGTGGTACACATGACGGGATCAATGAGAACAATACTATTATTGATCAACATGGGCTTCTGAGCATTCACATGCCAGCTTATTACAACTCTATTATCAAGGGTGTTTCTACTATCATGGTCTCGTACTCAAGCTGGAATGGGGTGAAAATGCACGCCAATTATGAGATGGTCACTAACTATCTCAAGAACAAATTACACTTCAGGGTACGTACTTATTTCTTATTTCAATTGATCCTTCATCATCGCATACTAGTTAGAGTTTCCTATATGAATCCTCTATGGAAACCATAAGTGATCGACTGTACGAATCATTTTCTCCATTTAGTGCCTGTTTGGTAATATTATTTTGCAATTCCCTATAGTTCTTTTCAAATCATCTACTTAGATTGCATGGTGCAATTCTGCACTAACTCATGTTAAAAAAATTTCAGGGTTTTGTGATATCTGACTGGCAAGGGATTGACAGGATCACGAGTCCGCCAGGTGCAAACTATACTTACTCTGTGCAGGCTGGAATTAATGCTGGAATTGATATGGTCAGTCTCTCTTGTAATTGAACACCAATAATTTTAAGCCTCTGTTGTTTTTCTTGTTGTAATAATTTTTTCAACGCAAATTACATGAAATGAAGTGCACGCACAGGGTTTGGCAATAAAAAGCAAAAACTTAGCAGTAACATTTGATGCTTTGGTTGGTTTTTTTTGAGATGGATGCCAATCTGCATCCGGCCAACATTGCAAGCTAACCTACAATCACGAAGGGAGAGAAGCCCATCTGCTGGCACCTCCTTCTACATAGAATTTGAATTTAAAATAATGAAACAAAGGGTAACAACACTGACGAGGCTGAACAAAATTATCTAATTTGATGGACTGTGGATACTGCTGTTTTTTTCCGTTGTTTGGACGTTGTATTTTCGGATGGGGTGTGTGTGTGTGCCTTATTAAACTATACAACATTTTGAAATGGGTGCTAAGCTTTAAAAGCTTTGAAGAGCCTACATTTCAAATGATTAAATTGAAATTCGAAGAGGATCCTTCTGATTCTTGAAGAATGAGGGGTAAAGGGATTGATATCTAGAAGGATTTCTTGTTATTATTAGAATTATAAGCTCGTTCCTCAACACTTAATGGTACTTATAATTTTGGAAGAAGTATTGTACAACCTAACAGAATAACTGATACTTAATGGTATATTGTATAAATGGATGCTCTTAAGTTCTATAAGAGGTGGCAAGTTTTGCTGTAATCATAAATGCTAGGCAGTATTAGTAAAATCAATTTTATTAATGTTCCTGTTAAATTATGCGAAAAAACCGTTATTCTCTAAAAGTTTAAGCTGGTAGAGAACGGTGTTTATATATTTTTATATTTAAAACTCCCCCTCACGTCTGGGCTCTGGACTTGAATTAAATAGGATAAAATCAATTATGCTAGGAGCTTGGCATGACTCGAACTTAGGACCTATGCTCTAATACCATGTTAAACTATATGAAACAACCGTTTATCTCTAATATTTAAAATTTTAGAGAACATTGTTTTTATTTTTTTATATTTAACAGTTCACATACCTATCAAAATGTTCAATGGTCCAAATAAGGTTTGTAGGTTTTGACCTTCTCTCCACTTCAATATCGAAGGCCAATCTATCAGCGATTTGTATATATTGCTCTCTAATTCTTTACCAAATATTCTTTTTAAGTTTAATATGTTGTACTGTTTTGCAGATAATGGTTCCTTACAATTACACTGAATACATCAATAATCTGACCTCTCTTGTCAGCAAGAGAATGGTTTCAATGGATAGAATTGATGATGCTGTACAAAGAATTCTGCGGGTCAAGTTTACGATGGGCCTCTTTGAGAATCCTTTGGCTGATCTTAGCTTCTCTGATCAACTCGGAAAGAAGGTTACATTCATCAGTACTACTCTCTTGTCTCAAAAATTTGCGCTCATTATGTGGCACTAAAATCATATGGACAACCCTCCAACTATGGATCATCTAGAAGTAGTTCGCTGGAGCTCAAGTTTTCTTTAAACTATATTACAAAAGGACCCAGTATTGTTACTTGAACTTTGTTATTTACCCCCATGACAACCAACAGTCCAAGACCTATATATAACAACTAGATTTATTAGAAAATCTTGCAGTTTTCTCTCTTATGAAATATGAAGGGGCTAAAGTGCTAATGTTAATTAATCTTAGGATTTATCTGTAGTTTTTTTTATTATTGAGGGGATAAAGGAAAAAAATTGCAATAAATCCAGGTTGTTATCTGCATTTTAGCCATTGTTTAAATTAAACCCATGTAACTTGACAGAATATTCTTTAATGAATGTTCTCTGTCCTCTTAGACAGAAAACATCTCTTTTGGCAGAACCTAACAATGTATTTTCAAATGGAACAACACACTACTAAAGGGGTTCAAATAAAGAAAAAAGTACAATTCATGGACCTATTTCTAAATAGCCTATGTTGGAGGGCATTTTTGCTTTTTTTGCCTAACATGATACAAATCACTTAAAGAGTAACATGTTTGGCCATGCTCTCTAAATCCCATAGTTTTCAACAGGAGCACAGAGAACTGGCGAGGGAAGCTGTGAGGAAATCTCTTGTATTACTGAAAAACGGAAAATCTGCTAATGAGACCATTCTGCCCCTCCCTAAAAAAGCTAAGAACATCCTTGTTGCTGGATCACATGCGGATAACTTGGGTTATCAGTGTGGTGGGTGGACTATTCAATGGCAGGGAGAAAGTGGAAACATTACTGTTGGTATGTTACTCTCTTAGGGGCTGTTCTTTTCATGGATTGTAATCTGGAAATTCACTGCATTTTCCATTTAAAATGGTAAGATTGTAATCTCACAACTTGGGTTGGGAGGGGACAATTAGAGGGACTCAAAAGATCCCCATTAATAAGGAGAGTTTTGTTCCTGTGGGAACCTAGCAGGTAAGGGAAAATCTCTTGCCATGTTAATGTAAGATGAGTACACTGAGTGCGCTGCATATTTGTCTCACTTCCCTGTAACCTCCTTCCAACCCCGAGTTCCACAATGCTAACCTCATCATTTATATACAAAATATAAAGCATTTCCTGAAATGTTATAATTCCATGAAAAAAACAGCTTCTGAGTTTTCCTCTTCCTTATTGCTTTGCTTACTATAGTTATATACTTATATTTGCATCTCCTGGAATGTTTTAGTAGTTATCTATTTAAACATATTTGCCAGCAAAATATGAAATTTCATATATTTACTATTCAAAATTTAATTTCTTACTTATTAGCCCTAATGGCCTTATGCATTTTAAAAGGTTCTTTCCGATAATCATTGATAAAGTTGCTCCAAACAAACTTACCGCCCCATGAATTGAATGGTTCGCCAACTTAACGCAAAGGGTAGTTTTGTAAGAAACTTTACTTTTGATGAGTATATAGAATTCACATTTTGTAGGGCAATTTTGATTGAATTCATATGTAAAACCTTCTCTTCCATGCAGGAACTACAATCCTAGAAGCCATCAAATCAACCATTGACCCTTCGACCAATGTCGTCTACTCCGAAAATCCTGGCTCCGACTTTCTCAAGCATAATGACTTCTCTTATGCCATTATTGTCGTCGGCGAACCTCCATACGCCGAGACGGCCGGTGACAGCCTCAACCTCACGCTTCCTGATCCTGGCCCGAGCACAATCCAGACCATCTGTGCAGCCGTGAAGTGTGTGGTGATCATCATCTCAGGCCGTCCGGTCGTGATCGAGCCCTACCTGCCACTAATGGATGCCATAGTTGCTGCTTGGCTCCCCGGAACGGAAGGCCAGGGCGTCACTGATTGCCTCTTTGGGGATTATGGGTTCAGCGGAAGGCTTTCTCGCACTTGGTTCAAGTCGGTGGATCAATTGCCTATGAATGTGGGAGACAATCACTATGATCCTTTGTTTCCATTTGATTTTGGATTGACGACAATGCCAGGGACCGCAAGGTAGAGACTGAATTTCGTCGACTGTCTATTAAGGTTTGTAATTGGTAGACGAAAAAGTCTCCCTTAAAATATCGCCATTTGCACCTTCACCCTCAAAAATGGAAAAAAAAAAAAACTTAATGTAACCCCCTCAATGTTTATACCTTGAGCACTGAACTCCTGTATCACATTTTTTACTCGAGAGCTGTTATAAAAATGTCAAATTGTGATTAAAATGCCCAATATCTGCCTTATAAATTATCTTCTCCTTAACTAGAAAAGCAATATGAGGGGTCTATTTGCTAGGGTGTTAAGTGCAAGTTTTTATTTACCTGGAGGACACTGCAAATCTCTGATATTTGGAGGGGAGGCTTTTTTGTATTTTAGACTCTGCAATTTATTACATCTCTGCCGCTTAATTTGACATTAACACGGGCAAAAAAAAAGAAGAAGAATGTAAGCATCGAAACTCGAGTTCTATTATTTGCTATAAAAGAAGAAATGGAAAGAAAATCATAATGCAGCTGCTTATTTGGCCTTTTCTGATTTATCTTTTTAGGTATTCTACTGCTGGTGCTCGCCGGAGAGAGGATTTTAGAATGGCTTCTCTTGTTTTCAGCTTGTTGGTGACCTTGATGTTTGTTCAGCTCCAGTAGTTTTAGTTCGGATGCTGTTCTGAGAAGTAACTTTGTAGTTAATTTTAAATTTTCCAATTCAAACATTCATTATGATTTCGTTGCTGAGACGATCGAGACTCTGAGAGGATATTTTTGCATTCCTATTAAGGAATTGGAAGAAATTTGTTTTATTTGTCTTCTTCCAACATTATTCATTGTAAACAAAGAACAGATGCACAATTTGAACTATTTATGTATCCTCTCTCTCTCTCTCTCTGAATTGTGATGAGTCATGTATTCTGTGTTCTACATTTGCAGCTGTGACTCAATTGAACAGCATAATCTTGGCTCTTATATCACACATTATGTGTGCTTAAACTGCTTAGTTAATGTTGTCACAGTTAGTGATTGTCCTTTTAGATAAAATGGAGCTTGTCCAGGTGAAAATTAAGTGGCTTATGTAAATAGAGTGTAAAGAATGTATAGCATGACAATTCATTCTACTTCATTATTTTGCAGTAGAGATTGGTTTAAATTTCACTTCCCACAACAGATTACATTAAAATTCAGCACAAATGTGTGTGTGTGTGTATGCATATGTGCCAAAGATGCGACTTAGAAATTACCAGTTCATCAGATGGGAGCTTCAACTTTTTTAAAATAAAGTTTAGGTAAAAATATATAAAACTCATCTGAATTATAAATCATTTTGATTTGGTTATCTAGTCTTTCAAATTTTTTGTTTTTAATACCCAATCTTTCAATTTGTTTGATTTACTTTAACAAAATGTTTAGTTACTGTTTGTCTCTGAAATTCTTCCGATCCCAGAACCGGTACTAGATCCTCCTCGGGAAGCGCGTCGGGATAAAAAGTGGTTCAGATTGATGACCCTCGAGAAATGCGTCATTTTAATCTTCAAACGATTCGATCGACGAGGGATCAAACCGATCGGGTTCGAAATCCTATTATCACTTCGGTTCGGCCGAAAGAGCTGAATGGTCAGCACAAGTAATAGATTAAGCAAGGGAGGAGCCGAATAGCCAGAAGAAGACTTAAACAATCGGCCCGGATCAGCCGAAATGTGACTATATTAATAAGAAAAACGGGGAAAGACAAGGAATGGACCGTAACTCTCAAGAGTAATGCCCAAAGGGCAGAAAGACTCTAAGAACTACAACAAAGAGCGGAGTGATGCCACTGAAGGCAGACAGACTCCAGGAGTGATGCCCGTAGGGCAGACAGACTCCAAAATTCTAAGTTACATGCTACTCCTAGGAAAGCAGTAAATGCAGGAAAGAAAGATGCGGGAAAATAAGAGTGGTCTTTTGTGCGCAGGGGCAAAAGACCCCTATTGCAGGCTTCAAAGTTCCTATTTATAGCCTGCATTATTGGTTGGTTGAAGGGAGGAAGTGGTTGTAACCATCATCGTGGAAGTTACACTAACTTCTCATGGAAGTTACGCCCTGTGGAAGTTACACTAACTCCCGTGGAAGTTACATTAACTCCTCATGGAAGTTACGCTCCAATCTCAACCGTTCCCGCCTTCTTGTCCTTCAGGCGCCTTATTGCCGACTCCTGGTGTACCACGTGTTCTTATTGTCTCATACGTGGGTTAGGTCGGCTCAATTTTGGTATCAACAGTTACATAAAACTGTATAAAGTATATTAATTAACTCTGTAATGATGAACAACGCATTCAAATCTAAAAATTTAAAGTTTACACAAAAGAAGATCAAAATGGGTGATATTTGAGATAAATTCTATAAATTTTCACCTAGGGTTCGTTTTAACAACAAATATCTTTTTAGGTGGAAAGTGATCTTTTTGTCTTAAGTTTTCTTATAACAAAAACAAAAAGTTAATTTAACTTTGGCAAAAAGTATAAATACCCGCTCAACTATAGGCCATTCTGATTCCATCAACTTCCAATTTTCTTTGGAATTAAGTAATTATACTCAAAGAAATTAAAAATTTAGATACCTTAATAAATAAGACTAAACAAATTAATTATTGATAACTAATAGAGCCATTAAATTTGATAAAATCTGGAATATAACTAACCAAGCATAAAAAGTCAAATAAAAAAAAGTTAGAAAAAGCTAAAAGGTCAGGGACTTGTTTCAAAAGAAGGTATAGTTAAGGGGGTCTCCATACATTTGCACCCAACTGTACGGATACACCGGGTGCAGGCGATAATACATCCTCGTTTCGAGCGCCGTGCGAGTCGTGCTACGCCGCTCGAAGCTTCTTCCCAAACCCCGTTCTTCATTTCCTCGCCGATTCTTTATCAAAACATCGGCGCATAAATTATGAGATAAAAAAGAAAAAAGAAAAAGAAAAATTTTGAAGAAGCGGGAGGAAAAAGAAAAGGCGAGGAGGAGAAATCGCAAGAACGACGCGAGAGATGCGACCCAACATCGTCACCGAGGTAAGCGATCTCATCTCCCCCATCGACCGATCCAAAATCCCCCCTCACCCCCGCGATTTCTATCTACTTGGCTATGATCCCTCTCACCTTCTTCTTTTTCTTTTTCTTTTTTGTATTTTGCACGATTCGATCATTTTCAAACCCTAGGAAGTGTAACAATTTCGATTTATAGTGGATTTTAGTTGATTGGTGGAGAAAAGGAGTTTGGGTGAGATTTGTTCTATAATGTGTCGTAATGAGTTTGTTGTGGAGAAATCTATGTTAGTGTAATGATTGGATACAGGATGTGGCAAAAGGTTTTGGAATTAGCGTAATCTTGGGTGTTTTAGTTGTTGGAAGTTCATACATGCGTGCTTGGAAGAGTAGAGACGCCGATAGGGTTTTGCATCTGTTTTTTTCCTTCTTTTTTTTTTTCTTTTTTTTTTTTTTTTGTGGATGGGTGTAATTGATATGGCGAGAATCTTCTGTTCCGGAGTGTAAAATTTTCATTAGAGTACCTATTGTTCGATCTAAAGTAATGCTGGAGATAGATTTGCCGATATTGGTGGTAATGAGGTTAGGATATTCAATATTGATTGATGCAGATCTTGATTTCGTAGGGGCACTACATTGAGTGTCCACGGTCCTGTAGTAGATGATGTTGTTATTATAATCACTCTCTAGGGAGTTGATTGATGCGGATCTTGATTTCTTAGGGGCACTACATTGAGTGTCCACGGTCCTCTAGTAGTAGATGACGTTGTTATTATAATCACTCTCAAGGGAGACCAAATGGCTGGTTAGGAGGTCGGGTTGGCACAAAACTTGATTGGACCAACTAGGCGAAGAAAGCTGCTTGCTGCACTTAAGCAGCTATGTGATGCCGAAATACTGCTTTCATGTCTTCTTGAAATATAACGATACATGTGCTCTTGCTTTTAAAGACCAAGGAATGGGAGCGCGTGTTGTTTTTTGGAATGAGAACCAGCTTGTTTTGTGATGTCACGCTTTTTAGTTGGCGCAGTTTCTTAGTTTAGTTTAAATTCGGCATTTCATTATGTAGGAATGGTGTGTACTTGGAGTAGATGAAGCAAATTATTGTGTTTTTGTACAGTGGGATCTTTGGTTGGTGAAAGCTTGGCTTGTCCTTACGATTTTATTTGGCGAATGCTAAGCTTATACTTCTCTAGAGTAAAGAAGCTGTACTAGTAACTAGCCGGAAGGGTGCTAAATCACTTACTGTATATACTCAAAAAGGAGATTTTAACCTCAATTTATATGGATGAAAAAACATAATTGAAAAAAAGTAATCATTGGAAATATTTTTTAGTTAGAAATTTTCATATTTATTGGAATTTTACTAGGAAGTGCAACATAACCAGTTTCTGAATTTCCTTGTTGCTTTTGTATAGGTAAAGTTATTATCTCTAATAGAGTAGCCACCATCATTATCTGTGTGGTGCAAGCTCTGGAAAGGAACGATTCTTATAAGAAGATATTCAGATTATGCAATTCAGGATTTTCTTGCTGGATTAAGCCTTACAAAAATTCAAAATTTCAAAATTTCAAATTTGATATTGTAGTTTTTTTTGTGTTACTTTATTTATCAAGATAACATGATAAACGCTTATGTTGGTTTTTCGTACTTATATTTTATCTATTTTATTTGGTTGCAAGCTATATAGATTATAGTTATGCAGCATTTCAAATTTTCCCTCTAAACTAATTCAAAAAAATTGTTGCTACTTGTTTAAATATAATTACTTGCCAGTCAGCTACATATCTCAATCTTTAGAACAAAAGATATACCTTAAGATTTAGCTTCAACCTGATGTAAGCAAGCATCAATTTCTTTGGTTATCAAATAATGGTGAGAATTTCACTTTGATGTTTTCAGCATAGCAATGCTGCCATTATTATTATTATTTTTTCCCCATCTTACTTCTCAGTGCTTTATTTTTGTGTTTTCTTGGTGGTTTTAGGCAGGATTGCCAACTAGGTTCAATCAGTGGTGGGCTAGTATACCGTTCATTACTTCTGGTGTTGTTATAATCTGTGGTGTAATTTACTTGGTATGCTTGTTGGTGGGGTATGACTCCTTTGTTGAGATATGCTTCTTGCCTTCTTTAATTGTTTCACGGTTTCAAGGTATGCTCTCTCTCTCTCTCTCGAAATACAATATGTGCTGGATTAGTCTTGTTGTTATGAACTTATGTTTTCTCTTTTCTCTCTCCTCTTTTTTTTTTTATCCTCCTTATTTGCATCTGTATTATACTTAGCTTCGATAAATTTTCAATAGACAATGTCATCTCAACTCTCCGAAAACTTGAGCAGTACATTACCCCTTTCTCCGCTTTCAGAATGAATTTATTATATTTAAGTTTTTCTTTTCTTTGAGAAATGCTACTCGTACAACCCAAAAATAGGGTATAAATCTTACCCACAACCATCAAAGGGTTTAGAAATCCCTTTTAGGTTTTTAATATGTAAAAAAGGATTGATAAAGCTAGTGAGAAAATGTTGGCTCTTGGATGGGCAGGATGTAAGATTTACACCCACTTTTGGATATACCAGTAGCATTATTCTTGTTCTTTTCATGTATCTTTTATTGAGATCTAAAATCGTCCACATTTTATTCAGTGTACAGGATATTTACATCTGTTCTTTTCCATGGGTCATTGCTTCATGTTGTTTTCAATATGTTGGCATTGGTGCCATTGGGCACGGAATTGGAGAGAATCATGGGATCAGTCCGCCTTTTATACTTGATGATGTTGCTCGCTACAAGCAATGCTATTTTACATCTCATTATTGCTTCACTGATCTCATATAATCCTGTGCACCCTTATCCATTCTTCATGAATGAATGTGCCATTGGATTTTCTGGCGTCATTTTCTCAATGATTGTTATAGAGACTAGCCTCAGTGGAGCACAATCTAGAAGGTTGGTAGTTTTTAATTTTTGTTGGTCTATTTACTACAGCATCCTGCATTTTAGGCATATGGAGTTGCTTTTACTTCCTGTATTGACTTCTATCATCTGAAGTTGCTTTAGTTAATGTGCTGTGATGAGTACTCTGATTGTCTGTTGTTATCCTGAGAAATGAAACTGTCCGCTAAACTCAATGTCAGGTAAAAAGTGTGGATAGCCCTTTGATTTGGTTCACAAACTTCCTCATTTATTGCAATTGCATCCCGGTTGATTAAAAAAAAAAAAGAAAGAAAGAAAAACTGACATCTATTGACTGTCGTTGTAAAATGACTTTTTTACCTTGCTGCAAAACTGAAACTAGAAAATCTTTTTAGAGGAGATTGGGTAAAATGGTCATTTGACAAGAGAAATTAGTTTTTTTTTTTTCCTTTGGCATTTGATGATGGAAATGTAATATATAGGAAACTTCTGGGGCAAAAGTGCTTAAGTGAAAAATTCACGGATTAAGTCACAATGCCAGGGTAGTATAGGGGCTATTCATATATTTAGCCTTTAGAGTTACCAACTTTTGGTAGCATCAATTTTCAGGAGAAAACCAATTTCGGTGTTACGGATACAAACATTGGACAAGGGACATGACACTACTTAGACACGACGACTCGATAGATAAAAAAAAAAAAGGATACAAACACGATATGGATACTGCTAATAATATATAATAATATTAAAATAATAATATATTTATTATATATAAAATATTAATTTTGCTAAAATATTGCTATAGTTTTTATGCTTTCATCAAAAACCAAAATATTTATCATCTTATATTATATATGCATAAAAAAAAGTAAAATAAAATAAATTAATGGGATGCACCATGAACGCCCGTCCATGGCGGATCCGCATCGGACACAAGTCTGACACAGACGTGAGTGATTGATAGCGACCAATATTCCTATCTTTAGGTTCTGCATCATGAATTAGTACCTAAGTGGATATCAGTTTGTGAAAGAAGATGTGATTGTGGTTGTCCCGTCTGAAGCTTCTATTGAAGTGCTATGAATAATAGTTGTCTGAAACTACGAACAGTCTTATCATTGGGATCCTTCCCAGTGCCTCCCTCTGTAGCAGAAGTAGAAACTTCAAAATAGATCTTTTGCTTTTGGAGTTCGAAAGCTCATTTGAGCTTCCCACACAGCAAAACCTTCAAATTTTCTGCTTGCCAGAATCCTATGTGACATTTTTATGTATTAACTCTCCCATCATGTCCAATATTGTCTTTTTATTTTTGACCCGTGACATTGTGCTTTCGTCTACTGATGGTGGGGTTTCCTTTTGACAGTGTTTTTGGACTCTTCAATGTTCCTGCCAAATGGTACACACTTAACCATCTAATGAAATCCAATTTACCTGTAACTCCAGCATCATAGCGTTTAAATACAGCTATAAAATGCAAAAAAATTCCTTTGTATAAAATAGATGTTCTACTCAGGTACGCTTGGATTCTGTTGATTCTGTTCCAACTTCTAGCAAGCAATGTTTCATTATTGGGACACTTATGTGGCATCTTATCTGGGTTTGCATGTTTGTTCCTTCTCTTGTTTCAATCTGTTATTTCTTTCTAAAGATAGTGTTCTAAGTGATTGTACTCAATTATTTTCTGCTTCCCTTCAGATACTTTTGGATTGTTCAAATACTTGTTACCTGGACCATCTTTCTATTCTGCTATTGAAAGCTCCTCACTGCTAGTAAGTGTCTGTACAGATTCAGTCATTAGTCACAACTTATAGACTTGAGAATTTTTGTGCTTGTTTTGCCATGTCTTCTACAATAGCTTCTCTACTCATAAGCACAAAAACTTCTAGAAACTAGGTGTTTGGCTAACATAAGGCCGAGTTTTTACTCTGACAAAAAGCTAAAATTGAGCTTTTGGCCCCCAAGAACAAAAGGTCTGATTTGAAGCTTCTGATGTTCGAGAAGCTGTTGAGGAGAAAAGCTGTTAGTGCTTCTTCAAACAGTTTAAGCAGTACTTATGCAGGATCAGGGCCATGCAAGCACCTACTTAGGTTGTGCTTGACGTTCGCGATTTTCTTTTGCGAATACAGAGTAATATAAAATCCTAATATTGTAATTTTTCAGTCAGCTTTTGTTAGACGTTCTGGATTTATCTTGTGCACTGGAGGGACTACATATGGCCATCTTCCTACGTATTCAAACGTTAATACCGCATCCAGGTAGATTTTATTTCTGAGGATTTTCTTTCATTTTTTGTCCCCTTATTTTTTTTGTGGGCTCTTTTTCTTGTTTTTTTGGGGGGTGGAGGGGGGTATGGGTGGGTTAGGGGTTAAGTCTTTGTTTTGTGGCAAACGTCATTCTTTTTTTTTTTTTGTTCCTATTTCTTTCAATACAGTACCCCTTTGATTAGCGGAAACCTGTGGAGAAATCTTTCTTCATGGATGCCGCATAGGGATACATCAACCAATTCGGTAAGTATTGTTGATGCAAGATTTATGCTGTATTAATATACTATTTTCATATTTGACACCTGCCCTTCTGTCTTGAATTTGATACACTCAACAGAAAGTATATATTTTTGTAAATAACTAGAAAATACTCTTTTCTGGTTAAAACAATTCGCTTGTCCATCTCAATATCTCGTGGAATGCAACTTACAAAGTTCTCCTTGTTTAAAGGATCAGTATGGTGGACTAAATGATAAGCTTAGATTGATGAACTGGAATTCTTGGGATTCCTCGAGCCAAACTCATAGAAATGACCCATTGAAAATTAATTGTGCTATCTCTGCCTAGATTGCTTTAGTTCTTCTGCCGAACATTAATTGGTACTCGGATAAAAAAAATTTGTGAAGGATAAAATAAGGAAATGATGCAGAGCATTTTCTGACTACTACTACACTAGGGGCCTATACTCGCCAGAAATTATACTGTCGTTCACGAACTGTCTTCTCAATTTACATGTCAGGGACCGACCGTCCCTAGCACAAGTGGCAAAAGGGCTTAGTGGTTGGTACCCGAGACCCAAGTTCGAATCCTAGTTGATTCACATTTCCAGGTTCCATCTAAGTTTATTTCTAAATGAAATAAATGAAGTAGCATGCTACCTTTCTCTCAAAAAAATAATAATAATAATTTACATGTAAGGGTCTAGGACTTCTTCTCAAATGTTTCTATTTTTTTCCTTGCTAAATATACTCTTGTCTGTTTGCAACCTTTCCTCTTTTTTTTTCTTTTACTATCCAATGTTTTATTTTAAATATACCCGTGTTTCTGAGGCCATATTATAATTCTCTCGCATTACTTGTAGCCAACAGGCCCAGCGCAAGACCCCAGATTCCCTGGAAGGGGGAGGGCCCTAGGTGCAGCAAGAAATCAGCAGACCACTACAGATTCCGACTTGAGTTTGCAGACAAGGTTGTTGGATAATACAGAGCCCACTAATCCTGAAGTACTAGAAGGACGGTAATGCTATTATACATTCATACTAACATCTGCTACCAAGATAGAAAGAAAAAGCGGAAAGATTCACAATCTGCTACTGCATATACTCTAATAGAAACTTATTTGGCCCTGCTGTAGGGTGTTTGAAGTGCTCGTAGGATGCTCTTATGAGAAGCATTAAAAACATCTAGTTAAAATCCTTCCTACAGTTCTCTTCTGCAGCAGAAGCAGAAGCTCCAAACTGGAGGCTTATGCTTTTGAGCTCGGAAGCTTATTCCATCTTCCCGCCATTGCAAAAGCTTTAAACTTTCAATTTGCCAAACACTCCACTATTAGTGTTTGTTTGCTGAAAGCAGAAATAGGACCTAAGCCAAATGGGTATTAAAGCTCTTTAAGTCTTATCTAATGTATAATATGTTGCTTTAACAAGGTCATTAGAAGCATGTTACTGAGACATTGTTTTTAGCACTAGTTTGGTTGTTGAACACAATTTGCTTGAAGTTGTCATAAACAAATTCATGCAGTCTGAGATTGCGATTGTTTGCACCTTGTCATGCACATGGTGTATAATTTGTTTTTGTAAGCTAGCAAGTAGGGTACACACTGTGCTTCAATTAAGGGTGTAACAAGCTGAACTCCCGAGTTCATTTATTGATGATGATTAATAAGGGAGAAATATGAGTTAAACTCTATATAAATGGACTAATTGGAATGGATACCTCTAAGGCAAAATATCCCATCCTGATATCAAGCACACTTGTCCTTCTCTTGGTTACAATTTACAATACATCGTCTTTAACTTTTTTTCACCGAGAATTTTCCTTGTCTCACCTTTTCTTTGTCTTCTTTCCTCTCATTCGACTTTGTATTCTGTAACCATTGGTATATGGTAGTGGTTCATTTCAGGGCCTTTCTGTCAAAGTCTCTATCAAAATTTTCGGTGACAAGATTCTTCTGCACATGAGAATTATAATGACACTAAGAGCAACAGATAAAGATTCTGTAGAGTGAAGATACTAGTTCGTCCCATGAAGATATACAAAGGTTCCATTTTTAAAAGAAGGGAAATGTGTTGATAATCTACGATCAAATGATACAGCCTTTCTTATCGTTTATGAACCATGATTTTTTCGACTATGCTCATCATTTATGAACCACGATTATTTCAACTGTCACAAGTAACTATCCTGATCATAAGGAAAGATATTTCTTGAAATCGTATTCTTTGGCTAGTTGGGGATTATTTTATTGTGTAGTTCATCAGTCTACTAGCTTGCTGTGTGTTCTTGATAGTTAATTTTGATTTCAATCTTGTTTCATCATGCTCTTTTAGGTTCTATAAGGTGTTGTTGATGAGATGTGTGAATTGAAACCAAAGAAACGATATTTGACTAGTTCAAATACTGATGTTATATGATCTTTATATGGCTAGGAACATAGATTTTCCTTCTTTTCTTTGTTTGGGAAAGAGAAAAAGAGTATGGATAGTTTGTTTGTAGTTTATTTTGCGTAATCATGCACTGATGCACCTCACCTTTAAGAGCCTATCTAAAGGATTGTTGCTACTGCCGACTTGTATCTATCAGCCTGGAGTTAGCTAAAGTTATATGCATAGTGAAGAGAGAAAAATTAACAAGCATCTGGTAACAGAGCAGTCTAGGATTATGATAATTGACATTTATTCTCTCTGACTGTTTTCTGGTGTTAGGCATTCAACAGTAAACACTGGAGTTGATGGATCAGCAGCAACCAACCAGGTTGCATGAAACAATTTCTTAATTACATGGTTTTATTTATCCTTTTGTTTTTTTCTGAATGATGATTTATCTGTTTTTAGGGTTCTGATAACTTTGAAGAAGAGCTTAACAAGCTAGTAGCAATGGGTTTTGAGAAGGTACAGCATAGCTTTTGCTCTAATGTTTATTTTATCTTTAATGTTGTCGTGCTGAGTCGAAATATTTCACAATTTACCGTCTTTTGACTGTGTAATTACCTTATAGAAAAATATTCCCTGATCTTATGATGAGCTCAACCAGGCATTCTAGTCCGAGAATGGTTCTCGTCCCTGACCCTGGTTCAAATCTAGGTTATATTTTTAGCTTGGCCCATCTGGATTAAGCCACAATGGTTCAGGGAATCCTCGGGCATGTTATGGCCTGCGTTGCTTCGGGCTTGGCACATTCGGCCGGGGCAGCTGGCCAGCTAGATTTTCTCTCATCCCATCAAGTATTGGGGCAGAATCCTGAATAGGCAAACAGAATGAAGGCGAAAGGCGAACTTCTATTTTTCTCTTTAAGAAAAAGGAAGCTGTTTCATCTTTCATGTTTTAGTAGGTTTAATACAACTCAGGCGAAATTGGAAGTACAGAGTTTTGTAAATCACTTTATATAAGTACTTTATCTGACTTACAAGTTAGTCATTTTCTGCTCTCTTTTTTTCCCATCAAGCATCTCTCTTTCACCACCTGTTATCTTGATATGCTTTCCTGTTTTTGTTGCAGATCCAGGCTGAAGTTGCTCTTACTGCTGCTGATGGAGATCCCACTGTTGCCATTGAAATTCTTATGAGCCAACAGGCATGAATCATTTTACTCCTGGGTGCTTCTTTGGGTCAGCGAGGGCTTCTCTAGATGTGTCGTTTCATATATCTGCTTCAAAGAAGCCCTAGCAGCTTTGTCGTTAAAATCCTTCCAAAAGCTTTTTACTGTAAGCTAGAATCAAGAGCTTCAAATGGGAGCTCCTGCTTTTAGCGCTCAGTAGATGAGCAGAAAAGATCCGACCTTGCCCAACCGGCCCAATTATTTTCCAGGTAGGGCCAGGCCAGTTCGCTAGGCCGAGCAGCATCTCAAAAGTTGAGGTCTTGTATATGTTATTGAGCCAGACCAGCTTTGGTTGAGTGGAGCATATTTCTTTTCGCCCGGCCCAGCCTTGGATTTGCTTGAGCCAACACTGAAGCTCCAAACTTTTTGTTCGCTAAATGCTTCACTTCTGTTTAGAGAAGCTGTTTCAAAAGTCATGCCAAATAGGAGAAATTTATCACTCACTGCTGATACATCCATACATAGGTGCAACTCCACCCATCAGCCTCTGCCCCCTTTTGCACTTTGTATCCAACTATCCAATTTTTAGAAGGAATAGGTTTATTTAAGCTTTCTGTGCGGTAGGGATTGACATCTGGTAGAGGTTGATGGATGGGTTGATGCATGAGTGCGCGAATGCGTTATGACCAGGTGCATGCAATAATTTCTCACAGCACTGGCCACATTTGATTTTGAGATTCGAAAATTTTGTTCCTCGTGTTATTCCTGTTGTGTTTGCCTAGGAAAATGTGGGAAATAATTGGGATAAAAGGGTCTAGTGATGGGAGTAGCACTATTCCACCATACCCAAGAAATATTGCTGTCCCCGGAGATTGCCATTCGTGGCAACAATTCTGAGCATGAATTAGTAACCGAAATATTTTGTTGGGAGGGATTATGGTGATATATGTTACTTTTTCTACACTATT
The DNA here is from genome assembly GCA_025177825.1 of Aechmea fasciata. Classification (NCBI taxonomy): domain Eukaryota; kingdom Viridiplantae; phylum Streptophyta; class Magnoliopsida; order Poales; family Bromeliaceae; genus Aechmea; species Aechmea fasciata. Next base: position 3,209,842 of record CM045927.1, on the reverse strand, counting down.
CTCCAAGCAAACACCAACTAAGTCGGTAGAGTGATATTTACTAATATTCGCCGCCTTATGTTTCATGAATGCAGGGATAAAGTGATGAACCTTGTAGAGACGCAGGTAAATGATATTTTCAAGTTGCCTTGGGCTTATCTTTCTCTGATCTGTGGATGTTTGTTCTACTGAGATGGTTAAACTGCTGCAAGAGGAAGGGCTTATGATTTTGAGATACTCCTGTGATGAACTATACAAATTCCTGTTCTCTTGTATTTTAAGTTTAGAAATGTTTATAATTTGTACTTACATTGTTCCACTACGTGGAGTGCCTAGATTAAGTGTAAAAATGATCGCTCTGAAGCAGAAATATGAACCTGAGGTATCTCTGCTCAGATCATATCTGTTATCATAGATTTACCAAAGCTATTTCATCGTTGACTGTACATCTATTAGATCGAAAGTTAGTATTCATCGTGTATTCGAGTCTCCTACTTATTCGTTAGAGTAATAATATTGAATAATTGGATCCTTAGACTAGCCTTTGAACCAGCCTAAACTGCCATGTGGGGGATGCGGTGGCCTTCTATCTATCACAAGATGATTGTAAAAAAAAGTCCATAACTATGACTAATAATTCCACCAACAAAGGGCTAAATATGAGAGAGAGACTAACTAGTCCCACATCCCTGATTGTGCTTTTGAGAGAGATCAAAGAAAAATAAACTTCAAAAATCAAAAAAAGAACAAAGTACAGCACCTCGGAAAAGAACAAAGTATAGCACCTCGTAGACTGTATAGTAAACAATTTCCCCACGATAAGGAGAAATTGTTTACTAGCCAGTGTTCCACAATACCGAATAAAGATATTATCATCTTGGCATACGAAAATAGACTTAAGATTTTTTTAAAACATCATTCCAACCTAGTAATCGTATTGCATTAATTAGTTCATATATAAACCAATAATTGTGGTGAAGCGGCACATACCGGTGAGATATCGACAGGACACCGCACAGCAGCTAATCTGGAGGTGCAACCTCTGTAATATGTTGGCACAATTAGAACAGGCAGGATTCTAGATGGGTTCATCAGCACAAAGCCAGATGGTGGGTGCCGAATGGATAGCTATAAACCCATACGGACCGGTTTAGAACAAATTCTTTTTGCAGTAGCACTCACAAGAATTTCTCATAACTAATACCGTGACATATGATTTACGCAATCCTACAATAATATTTAAAAGCCTCCTCACAATGTAAACTGAAAATCTCCAAATTCCGAATCACTACTGTAATTACTACAATTGATTACCTATGCCATGTAGCACAAGAATTTCAGCTATAACAAGTTACTGTTAAAGCAAAATTTGGCGCACAATCTGCACACAGCCTACTGCACGGAGTTCAAACTCCTTTTCGCAATACAACAAATAACGGTGCAGATATAATTTTTACCTTTTTTTCATATAAATTTTTCAGAATCAGCACATTGACGACAACCAGCTTTGCCCATGCCGCGCCTTACTGCTGTCGGCGTATTCTCTTTAAATCTCTTAGATGGGGACGCCCGTATAATAGTTCATACACAAATCTCTTGCTCCCCCACTGCCACCAAATTGGTCCGATCAAATGTCGCCTCTTCTTCGGCTGGTGCCCTATGTTCATCAGATAAAATGATTCATCCAAATAAAACAAGGCAAAAGGAACTTCATATACAGTTTACCGAGATGGCCTCAAGTAAACATGTCAAAAGAACCGAGTAAACATGTCAAAAGAATCAAACAGAAACAACTAATTCTTTTCGAACAAATTCTAGTGATTAAAGAAGGGTTCGAATGTGTCTGTATAGCCCCTAAACTACCAAGAAATACAATTCACTTTCTCAACCCTGATTTACCAAAGTTTTGTTATGTCAACCCTTTGTGTGCTTTCAATTCAAAATTCCGAAAATTCTAAGGATCGACCATAACATGTGATAAAAGACCTTTCTATCCCTACCTAACTGAAACAAATAATGCAAATAAAACCTAGTCGCACCCACGTTTAAATATATATAAAGAAACATATAAGATTAGCACTCACTATTGTTCCATGAAAGTGGGCCCCATTGCGCCTGCAGCGCTGTATAGTGCGATTCCAAAACCGGCCAATACTTCAGCTGAATTTTCAATACTTCCATAACAGTCCGCAGCCCTGCTTTTGATGGCACGACGTTGCTCAAATCATAGCTTGGTTTCTCTCCAACTAGTACCTATAACATATTAGATACAGAAAGTAACGAGGTACAGTAATAAGGTGAATACCAAAACTACGTACATTACAACTCTGCAGAGAGTATCATTTGTAGGAAACATAAGTCAGGCACTGAGGTTCAACTCATAATAGAAGAAAGTAATAAATTTCGAACAGATACTAGTGGCAAAAAATAAAAAACAAAATAGTGAAATGCCATGAAAATTGATGAAGCCGTGGACCAAATAGTTTACAAGATTTCTACTCTATATATCATAGAGACAGCACTAAGGGGTATTTACAAATCTCCTGTGAAAATTTTTACTTACATATGTATTTTGCAAGAAAATTTTCATGCATACCTCCAGAACTTAATTTCTACAATATTTACCCTTGTACTTAATACAAAACAAACTTTGGTACATTTCCCTATTTTAATCAAATTTCAGTTAGTTTAGAAGCTTGCTTTAGCTTGCTAAACCTGGTAAGTATAAAGAGTTTAAGAAGTGATCAGCGACAAACATTATCACTATTCACAAATGAAATCAATACATACCTAAAGCCATTACTTATTAGTAGTTAAGCACACGCTTTGAAAATGAAAATGACAATAGTTGATGCACATTATTACATCCAACATGTATATTTGCTTCCTAAGAAACCCAAATAAAAAATTCATCTGAAGAATAAACTTTGAAGAGGCATCTAACCAAGCTAATTACTTTTAAGTGCCAAATAAAAATACCAAAACTTTACTGATTGTTGATGATTAGAAGGATAAATATAGTTGCAACTATAGCATAGGAATCTTCCCATCAGGGCTTGCACCACAAGATTAAAAACAAAAGAAAGGAACCCAAATTAAAAAGGTAACGGTATAACAGCATGTATAACCACAAAAATTATCTAAATGTGATATCAAATAATAGCCAGAAACCAATAGGTGCTAGCTAATTGAAAGAGAAAGGATGTTGCAAAATTTTAACTACAAAAATACCTAAAGGATCAATTAAAAATAAGCATATTCAAGAAGGTAGCTACCTTTACCACTGCTGTAGCTGAAGATGATATTGAATGAAGATTGTATCTGTGAACCAAAAAGTAATCAAGTCATGAGTTGCAAATAAACGAGGGAACAATTGCTCTAAAACTGACCAGAAAAAAGAAAACAAAGACAGAACTCAAATACCCACCCTCCCTCAAGAATAACCAACAATTTACCCTCTGAAAAATTAGCCAACATGTCCGCCATCTGTGCATAACCAGCTGGTGTAACCTGATAATATATACTTTGAAGCTATTAGAAGAATTTATAAACAAGAGAACCAATCCATTGTACAATGAATAAGAACAAGACCAGCTTAATGGCAAGTCGGCAACAATGGAAATATTACTAACAGCTTATTGGCAAGTCGGCAATAACCTCAAATACGTTCATGAATATTAATTAAGATAAATATTGTAGAAATAACTAAGGTGATCACCTGAAAGCTTGTATGGTTCCAAATATCACAGATTGGTATCAACTTCAAAACACTCATGAATTATGAGTCTCAAGGGTCAGGCTTAAATTAACATAGGAAATTTTGGATGGAAACATCCAAAAGGACCCTACTGCTTTAGCTTTATTCATATGGGGAAACTAAACTTTAAGCTGTTTGTCAGCATATACAAGCAGTTCCACCCAAACCTTTTGAAAACCCTGTTGCTGCGGCAGTTTTGAGATTTTTGCTTGTAAATATCCGCTATAAGTATCAAAACTTTTGCATTAGTAATATAATGTAACATAAATGAAACTTATGGAATAGAGCTAGGTTCCTCTTTGAAAAATGTATGCAGACAATCGGCTAAATTTAACATTTCAATTGCTTAATATTTGCTGAAACTTAGAAAGGGAATAAAGCCTGTTTCCTCTGTGAAATGGTGTGCAGACAATCAGCTAGGGTTAACATTTCAAATTCTTTTACTTGGTACTCTCTTTTTCTATAACAGATCCTATTTCTAAGTTGGTACTTGGAATTAGCACCAAATTTAAGTAATGATGGATAGATTTACACAGAACAAAAATCCACATTGTACTATCATTTTGGCGAGGATCGATGCATTAAATACTTACATCACAACAGCCAAGGGGATCACCCCGTGCTGCATCAAATCCTGCAGATATAATGATGATATCAGGAGCAAACTCCGCAGCTGCAAAAGAATGACAGAACATCATCAGACAGTCATGCACTCATGCAATTGCACATTAAATAAACCTGCTAACTCTATTAAAAAAATAATAAGGAAATTTCACATAAACAACAAAATAATGTTTGAGATGGTTACACATCTTACTGGTTTTGATGTATGAAAAGAGCTAAAGCCATAAATAACATAAATTTATCCAAATGATACCATGTATCATGATTCATGAATGTATGTACGTAGGTAACCTACAATCTCCTTCTAGATAAGACCCATTGGATTTATTAAAAATAGAGAAAAGATTGACTCAATGTAATAAAAAACCCGCCTCTCAGGAGGCAAAAGAAAGTTATAAATAAGTTATAAATAACCAGCTTATAACTTGAAAAGTTGAAAGTCATGTCTTCCAGCTCACTATTCCGAAACCCTTCTACCTTCATATACTCATATAAAGTTATAATACATTGAAAATACCATATATGAGTTGAACCAAACAATCTTTTAGAAATTCAAAAAACTAACAATCCTCAATATACAAGGAAAAAAGCGAACCTATAGGAAGAACAACATGCTGGAAAGCAAAGAAGTAATCATTATCACCCACTCCACCACGGCTCCAAGGAATATTGACAGAATACCCTTCAGCACCATTAATACCAACCTAAAACCAAAGCAAACAACTAGCAGCTAATATGACAAGAATGAAAGTTATTAAAAGCAGAACAAAAAAAAGAAAAATCTGTTGCAAAATAGAAGAAGTAACAGAAAATAGAAACATTTATATGGACGGATAACAAATATGAGAAATGTACAAGAACAGCCTTACAACATCAAATATACTACTGGAAAACGGGAAGACCATTTATTGTGAATTTTGCATATAAATACTTAGCTGGCAAAAGAGCAGTTACGATAATATATTTAAATCGAAACTGCATCTCTCAATTTAAAGGATTCTTTTAGTATGCTGTTCAGCTCATTACCTTTCCGTCTGCCCTTTAAGACTCAAAAATGAGCATTTTATGACTGAATGTGCAAAACAGACCGAGGTTATCAGTATATACTATGGAAGTTAGCAATTTGAATGCAGTAGTGACTAGATTATTGAGAAAAATGAACAGTGAATTGAATCATTGTTTGCGAACACAAACATGAAACAACGAACAAACAATCATGGCCTTTTTTCAACTAATTGTAATTTGTAAAGAAAATCTCTAGGAGGACAAATTAAAAAATTTAGTTTGTTATACAATTACTAAAGATTAATAATCAGATAGTAACTCTGTTTACCAGCATCTGACAACAAAAAACCTATCTATAGAATATTAAGATCCTAGTTTGCACACGCGAAAGAACAAATATTACCTCATCAGCTGCTCCACTACCAGGGTAGAATCTTCCACCCTCGTGTCGATGCAAAGATATATACAGAACCTGAAAATATATAATTCCTCAGTATGCAAAAGAAAAATCTGATGAAAGTAAACGAACTGAGTACTTTCAAATGATAATTGACTAGGTAAGAGTAGAAGCTCCATACTCATTTTAATCTTATGTTTCTGGATTGGTCATTCTTTCCACTTCAGGGCGCATATGCAAAAGGGATGGAGTTCAGCTAATAAACTATGTTTCATATGACTTGACAAGAGAATTCGTTGATGCTAATTTTATAGGTGGAAGAGTTGGAATATAATTAAACAATTTTCAATGGAATTAGGAGCTTGTCATCCATTAAGTTAAAGAAATATTTCCGTCACTTCCGTAAATGATTACAGCCAAAAAACAAACAATACATCAAGAATCAAATGGACCGGAAACCCTAACAATGAGAACTTATGAACCTCAAATTACCACTCACCGAGTTGTTCCCGTCAAATATTTCTTGTGTGCCATTGCCATGGTGTACATCCTGAAATGACAATTGAAGATAACTTCATAAACTGCTAGGAAAACAAACTGTTATCATGTCTAACTCTTAGGGAAAAATATTCAGAGAAAATTTGGCAGGTCAGGAGAATGACTGAGTATATATATAGATTATAGAGACAAATAAATAGTCAAAACTAACAAGTTAATTACCCAATCAACAATTAAAACTTTCTTGGCTCCTGCTCTTCGCGCAGCCAATGCTGCCACTGCTGCATTATTGTGAAGGCAAAAACCCATGGCTTGTTTTACACCTGCATGATGCCCAGGCGGCCTTACCTAATTTGTGGAGCACATTGTCAGTGGTTGTTATGAACTAGTAAACAAAACTCAGCAATTTGAGGCAATCACGAAAATGTGCTAGTATGATGATGTAAAATAAAAAGGATAAATTGCAGCAGGGGTCCTCAACCTTTCAGTATATTGTCAGTTTTCTTACTAAACATTTCAATTGTTACTACAATTGGGGCTCCTAATCTCTGCATTATGTAGACTAAAACTGATTAAAATAAAAGTAGGGACCAAACTAAATGGTGGTGGAAACAAACAGAAACCTACTAAAAGGTTGGAATACCTTCAGCACCAATTACCATAAACAATCCTTCACATATTAAACGAAATGAAAATGAAGAAATATACCAAAGCAAAACCATTCTTGGAGCGGCCAGACATTATTAAGCAAGCAAGATCAGCACATAATCCCGCAGCAAGCCTTGCAGCACATGCTGAGTGTTCATTGGCATACGTGTCCAAAGTGAAGTAGCTGCATTTACGTCAAAGCAATAATCACAGCATTTTAAATAGAAAGCACATGACATAAATAGAATACCTCAATTTTGTATTATCATCCAGCTAAAAATTTCTGCTTATGCTCAAGCATGCTTAGATGAAGAAGACTTTATAAAAGTTGTTTAGATAGGTACTTTGAAGTGTATCTACACCATAGAAAAGAATTACTCCGATAAGAAAAAGAAATATAAATGAACTATAGTCCCTACGCACGTGCGCGCGCGCGTGCGAGAGAGAGAGAGAGAGAGAGAGAGAGAGAGAGAGAGAGAGAAGAACAACAGTAGTTATCACTTCTCATCAATTCTGACTTCCATAGGCCATCCTGTAAAATTCCCAGTTGAATCGAAACAAATAAGAAATTTCTATATGGTCCGTTGAAGTGCACAACACAAAGATTAGCAGGTTTTAGCTACTAGTAGGATCCTGATTGTTAACAAGTAAAAAAGGTTGATTTGTGGAGCACAGGCAACTTAATATCAATAATTTGCAAGGTGGCAAACCAACAAATAATGTAATGGGTAATCAAAAGCAAATGAATAGAGGTGAACAAAGACCACTAATCACCTAGAGAGCATATTCTTTGTTTCTTCAACTGCTTCAATGTGATCCAAAGTGTGCACCTGCAGGTTTAATAAACTGATAATAAAAATAAAGCTCTTTTCACTGTAGGACCAGCATAACCTAATAGCTAAGATCGTGAAAATGGATTAATGGACGACCCTAAAAAGATGCAGAATTCGAGCGAAAGATGGAAGGGTTAAGTACATATTCTTGCCCCTGAAGTTTGACCCAGACTTCATTTTCATCCTTAAAAATTCCATTGTAACAAATTAGTTCTTGAAGTTTGATGCAATTTCAATTTAGTCTTCCAAGTTTCATTTGTAACACCTTAGTCCATGATGTTGGACCTTGTTATCAATTTCATCCCTAAAATTTCAATTTAAACAAAATATAGTGCTGACATGGCACTTTATTGAGTTGACATGTTAGGACAAAGGCTGAAAAACCCTAGTATGCCTAGGAGAATTGAGAGCAGACAGAAGAAAATAAAACACAAGCAATTTAATATGGGTCGGCCGCTAGCCTACATCAACAAAGAAAGTCAGAAAGAAAATTTTACTATAAACGAAAGTGAAGTATAAAAGATGCCTGCCTCTCAGAAACCCTAGCCCCAAAGACAGCCAAGCTCTCTCGTTACGAATATTCACAAAAACGAGGTATATATACATAAGCGACCAAAGCTTGACCAGGATTGGAAAAAAAAAAAAAATCTCAGCCCTAAATTATACAACAAAAAATCCTACTCGGTTTGTGAGACCCCAGATAGTCCTATATATGAAATATAATAGGACTAAACTCTTAACCCGGCTTAAGCATTTTGGGTGGTGGCAAGACCCAAGAGGTTAAGAGAGTTAAGCGTGCTAGGACGGGAGTAGTCCTAGGATGGGTGACCCCCTGGGAAGTTGGGGCGTCACAGATGGTATCAGAGCCAATTACCAGTCGGAAGTGTGAGATGAGTCTCGGCTGAGCCAGGGTCTGAATGACGGGCTAGCGAGACGAGGCTCACATCGCCTGGTACTTGGGAGTCTGAGTCTGACGAGGACGTCAGGGCTTAAAGGTGGGGAGATTGTGAGACCCCAGATAGTCCTATATATGAAATATAATAGGACTAAACTCTTAACCCGGCTTAAGCATTTTGGGTGGTGGCAAGACCCAAGAGGTTAAGAGAGTTAAGCGTGCTAGGACGGGAGTAGTCCTAGGATGGGTGACCCCCTGGGAAGTTGGGGCGTCACACGGTTTCACTCTGAAAAATTTTGGGCCGCAACATAAAGCAGGCCAGACCCAAGATTCCAAGACATATTTAACATGGTTGCAAGACAAAAGGAGTTTAAGGACTTAATTTTATACAAGACAATCTATAGGGCTAAACTGTTACAACCGTAATTATGAGGAAATAAATGTGAGCCTTTAGGGATTCAAGTTGTAACAACCCAGAAATAAAATAGTTACCTACCTTTGGTCAAGTAGCACATTTAAAATAAAAAAAAACACGTGTCAATATGCAATAAGTAAACAATGAGTGCTGATACCAAGGAAAAGGATAAGATTACCATCATAAGCTCTTCTTGACTTATTTCCCTAGCAGCTATTAAGGAGCACTTTCCAGGAAATATACCTAGATTCATCAAAACATTCTACTTTAGCACATCAAGAATGTAGGATACAGCTATAAGCACTTGAATTTTGAGAAAAATCAACCTAACCATCAATAAGGTGAAAATGTGAAGACCATATCCAAACTAGAACTCATTTTAAAATGGATACCCGAACTTCAAATTCTGATTTTCATACCTAAACTTACAATATGTTTAATTAACTCTCTGCAAGCATTCAATAGGATTTGTCAATTTTTGTCTCGGAATATTCTATTACGACAGTGTGTATTCTGTTATTTTGTTGAAACATTCTGTAATTCTGTTGTTTTGTTGAGATATTCTGAAACTTTTTCAGAAGGAAGGTTTAATTATAAAGGAATTTGATGGTTCATAAAAATGAAATTAGATGGTCAGATACTAAAAACAAATTTTAGTTATGCATTTCAAAACTGCACAATTGTTCAAGCTAGGTCTGTACAGATTTACTGAAAAAAGATGCAGTAATTAAAAAATATATATCTTAAAAATGACAAAAATTATCATATTGAACACTGCAAGATAAATGTACCTGCAGCAACAAGGCTGGATGCAATCGCTCTAAGGCGATCAGGTCTCTCAGGGTGTGGATGAGGTTTCATCTCAACCTAGATATTAGGTGGGGCCAATCAATAAACAGTAATCATAAGTTAAATAGTGTAAGTTGCAACAAGAAATTTTTGCACTAGTACAGACACTGTAAAAGACTTACTTCTGAATGAAGTAACATTCTCTCATCAAAGCCAAAGGCTGTACATGATTTTGACAATGATGCTGCATAAAAGAGGGTAAACAAAAGAAAAAAATACTCAGCAGAGAACCCCGTAAAATCTTTAAAAAACAGTTAATTAGAAATTTAGACTCTGAAAGTTTGACTTCTATTTTTCATCCTTATAGTTTAAACCGCAACAATTTAGTCCGAAAGTTTCTTAGCCATGAAACAATTAGTACCTCCATAAGTATACTAACAGGAAATGTCAACACAGGAGCATTATCATTAGGAAGTTTGGATTGTCCACAAGCACGCATAGATGATTTTTAACAGTAACTAAAAATAAACAATCTACTTGAAAATTAAATAGTACTGTTACTGAACAAATCATCAAAAATCTATTTTACTTTCCAAAAAAGTAAACCTGTATCATCAAATGACAGTGGAAGTTAGAAACCTGTGTCAGGGAAGCTGCAAATAGTATCTGAGTCAACAGAAAACTGAACTTTCTCTCCAATATGTGAAAGGAAAGTATCATACCCTCTTACTTGGGATTCCCTATGCTCACCACATACCTTTACCAATAAACAATTTGGCAAATTAGTATGTGCCAATTCAAGGATCTATTAGCAATGAGAAATCACTGAAACATATAACTTTGATCTTATGCATCAAATAAGTTAAATGCAAGATGCAAGTTAACAACGAAACAACCACGAAGAAATAGACATTTACATTATACCCTTTAAAACTATCGGCTTACATATATATCCATACAAGATAGGAACTTTCATATATGCTCGAAAACTACATTCTTACATGCATATATCCTCGTAATTACAAAAGAGCCCCTCTAAAAAAACTTTTCTTATAGAAACTTTCCCATGGATTGGATGACACCCAAATCAACATAAGAATATTCTTCATAAGAAACCCCAAGATTGAGAGATACACACAACTACTCAGATTTTGCAGGTTATGTATGGAATTTGATATTTTTGCAGGGATATCCAAAAAATGAAAACATAGACATACATAACAATGAAAAATGTCGTCAAAGTTTAGCATTGCGGGAATATCCAAAAAAATGAAAACAAAATAGACATACATCGCAATGAAAAACGTCGTCAAAGTTTGGCATTGTACAGTTATAACAGAACCACTTCTTGATAAGAAGATGATTGACAGGTTCCCAGTCACTATCATCATCTTCTCCATCATCATAATTATCTTGCAAAAATAGATCTTGTAATGAATTGGCAGAATTGCCCTTAAGTCCTCCTATATTCCTGTGGTTGCATAGCACCACACTCCTTGCAACTCCCATTTTCACAATGCGAACCAGCATTTTCGTCAGCATTCTCTACATGTCGTATAGTTGGTTCAGATAAAACATTAGAGTCGATGGGCTTAATTTTGCCAGGCCCATCATTTTCATCTTCTACAAGCTTTTGTCCAGAACATCTTTCTCTAAAACAAAAGGTGCTTCCATCTGATGCAGATCTTTTACTACACTGGCAAAAGCTAGAGCAGCTGTTCTGACAATCCACTTGCTCAATAGGATCATGTATTTTGTTCTCTTGACAAAAGTCACTGCCCTTTTGCCTGCTGATATGAAGGGTCTCAGATGCCATTCCGTTTAATCATCAAGCACTCCTCTTCAAACCTGTTAATGGGATATGGAAATTAGGTAGCTCAAGCCCTAGAAATTAAGAGATGGCGCAAAAAATGATAACGCCCCAGAGGTTAAAATGTGTAGCATATAAAAACAGATAATGTCATAGATGTAGATAATAATAGCATAATAAAATATGTAATGCCCTATAAATTATATGTCAATAATGTAACTGACGAAAAAAAGAGAAATCTATTTAAATTTAAGCCTCATCAAGGATGGGAGAAAAACCATAACAAATATATCTTTATATAAAACATAAAGAAAGTAAATGGTTTCTGTTACCCCCAGCAGATCAAACAGATGCCATATACCATAATACAAACAAATGACGAGGTCAATAGGAAATAATAGTGTTTAAATTATCAATCTTATCTATTAAAGCGGGGGAGGGGGGAAGAGAAGGCAAAGTTTGGTTTCATTTGTAGTTCTCAACAATTGAAGTTTTCCATCCATATGTAAATACAATGATAGCATTGCTGATCCTGATCAGAGTCAAAAACACCAAATCTAATGATCATCTCGAGAAAATTGAATACTTCCAAATCCCATTCATCTTGGTAATATCAAGATAACAAAATGATGAAATACACTACTTCCCGCCACTAAATTCATCAAGCAAATTAACAATAGAAATTTGTTCTCTGTAAATTGACTTTAGCCCGTGATCTTTTCATTTCAACATCGTAATCCCTGAAATTTCATATACCGCTATTCCATCCTTGATTAGCTGAAATTCAAAGTGTTTCACCTCAATCGATCATTTTACCCAATCTGTAAATTGACTAAATACATGAGAAAGTTTAAGTATTTGAGTAAAACTTCAGAAAATGAAAATAAGTCATGATAATTAAAGAATCACGGAATCACTTTTATTTAGTTCAAATACAAATGTATACCCCCAACCCTCATCTTCAAGAACGGGTCATTTTTTAAATAGACCCCTCAAGAATGTTTCTTTTTTTAATTTACCCCTCCTCAATTTTTGATTTTTTTCGATTTTAAGTCACTTTCATCAGTTAATTCCAAAATTTTGTTAAATTTATACAGATTCCGTTTACTTTTAACAATCGAGAGCCAACAGAACCGTTAAAATTAACAACAATCTCAACCTAATCGAGAGAACAACCCAAATTCAAAAAAAAACAAAAAAACAAAAAAACAAAAAAAACAAATAAAAAAAAGGCACCAAGCTGTGTCAATCAACAAGATTTCTCACTTGAAGGGTCTAAATCAAAACGAGTTATAATTGAGGGGGAAGCACCATACATTTTCCCAAAAAACAAAAAAACCACCAAGAAAAATACCTACCGAGCACAAATCTAAGAACGAATGCGAACAAATTACCTGCAAAATCGAAGCAGGGGGAGCATCGAACTCAATAAATAAAAATTTTAAAAAAAAGGAAAAGATGGTTTTAGATCCGAATACGTACGAGGGGAGATCGCGTGGGAGCGAAAACTTAAAAAGGGGAATAGGGTTTTAGAGAGATCGGAGGGGATTTGGCACCTCCGCGACGATGGTTTAGGTTTTATCGCTCGCTCTCGATGCGCTCTCCTTTTCGTTTTTTTATTTTCGTTTTTTTCTATTTTTGAGTTTCTCTTCTTCTTTTTTTTTTTCTTTTTCTTTTTTAACTTCCGCTTTATGATGTGCGCTCACGCGCGGACGCGCCCACTGGTTTATCGATTGGTTTTACTCTGAAGGTTTAATTGGGCTGGGCCCGAGTGCGGGTCGGGTGACTCGGGCCCATGCTAACCCGAACCCGACCTCGAGCCCAAGCCGAGACGGATCAAATAATTGATAACTACAACTAGTACATAATTTTTTAAAAAATAAAATGTTGAGAGATACTGATCGTTTCTAAAACAAGTGGCAAAATGTTTGATGGTGGATACCAGAGGTCCTAAGTTCGAATTCTAATTGATTCACATTTAAATTCACGATACACCTCCGTTCCGAATCAAATATTTGATACATGTAACATACATCCACTACTTGATACATGTAAAAATCAAATATCTCATTAATCCACCTGTCATATACATCCACCACCTGCATAATATTCAGTCAGCATTTTTCATACGTAATATGAGCTATCATAAATTTGAATTAAACATATCATCGCATTTGAATTTAAAAATTAAAATATTTTAAAATTAAAAATATAGTAAATAGAATAGAGCTTGACATACTTTAATATATAAAAATATAGTAAATAGAATTTCAAGATATGTAAAGCCACGTGTCAAATTCTCAAGCATATAGAAAGTCAAATACTAATTCAATATTTAATTTTGATTTTGTATATAGTAATAGATATAAGCCACGTGTCAAATTCTCACATAGGGATTATTAAGGGTTCTACTTTAGTATATAGTAAAAAATTTAGTATATAGTAATACATAGATAGATAGATACTATTTTTTAATAATTTGATCATAACCGTTCTTCTTTAATTAATCACAATTGTTTGTAGGCTCGATATAAATTATAATTTTAACAAATTAATCATAATCGTTCATTTTTAATTAATCACAACCCATAAATAATTCAAATTTGATATCCAAATTAAATTAAATTTATGATTAAAACTTTTTTAATTTAAATTTATAATAAATTTAATTTCTGATTTAGATTAAAATTTTAACAGTTTGTTAATTTTTAATTGATTACAACCGTTCATAGGATTGAATTTATAGATGAATACATATGCTATCTTTTAACGGATTGATCGTAACCGTTTATTTTTAACTGTTCGTAGGATTGGATTTATAAATAGATAAGAATGTTATTTTTTAACAAATTGATGAGTTTTAATTTAAATTTTTTTTAATAAATTGATTATAATCGTTTTTTATTTGAGAATTTTTTTATAAACTAATCATATCCGTTTATAGGAAATATATAGAATATTATTTTATTTTATTTATAAATTTTGTCTGTTATTGTCGGAATTTTTATACGTTTTTATATATAGTATATAATATAGATATATATAGATATAAATATCGACATAGATATAGATAGCATGCATATATAGTTAATATCAAATTATTATTTTATAACAAACTAGAGTAATCATCAAATCCAACTATGAACATCTATCTATAATCTATCTATCTATAATATAATAATAACAAAGTAATATCAAATAAATTTATATTTATAATATATAATAATAATAAGAATTAAAAAAGTAATAAAATTAGTGAAAAAATAATGATCGTTGGATGAACGGGGGCATAAATCTCAGGGCTCTAGCGTGGAGGAGTGCGCAGATCGGATTGAGCTTCGCTTTTACTTTTCCCCAATATAAAACCCCGTGTCTTTTTCCGAGCCTCGTTTTTTCTCTCTCCTCCCCCGCCCTTCTCTCTCCTCTCTCTCCCTCCTCCCCTCTTCCCCCCTCCCCCTTCTCCTTCCCCCCTCTCCTCCCCAATCCCGACCCCCAAATTCCGCCCTCACCGCCGCGGATCGCCTCCTCCGCCCCCCCCGTCGATGACTATGATGACCCCTCCGCCGCTCGAAGTAAGCATCCTCGTCGGCCCCGGAACCCTAATCCCTCCCCTCTCGATCCGTCCCTCGCTCCCTGTTGATTTGGAACGAATCCGTTCCGTATCGCCTTCGATCTCGTCGGCCGTGTCGTCCGCGGCCTCGCGCGATTCCTCCCGGCGGTGGTTTCTAGGGTTTCGGCGTCGGGTCGGGGCGCGCGCGTCGTCGCGTCGGACGGGACGCGATTTTGGCCCCGGAGTCCGAATTCTAGGGTTTTGGGTTTTTTGTTGTCGGATTGTGGTGTTTGTCGGATTTGATCTCTGATTCGTGCTTTGGCTTTCGCAGCAGGAGGATACTGAGATGCTCGTGCCCCATCAGGAGGAGCTCGCCGATGGGAATCAGCCGATGGAAGGTGCTTAATCTCGAAAAATTAAGATCTTCGATCTCTTTCTTTTGTTGGTTTACGAAAGTTGTTCTGTAATCGCGAAACTTTTCTATATCTGCGAGTGAAGTAGGGTTGTGATTTAGGGTTTTGAGTTGGTATTTGTTGTTCTTGACCTTTATTTAAATCCACTATTGGGTTTCTTTTATGCTACCAGTAGTACCAGCGGTGGAAACAGCTGCAGTTGTGGAGAACCAACCTGCAGAGGATCCTGCAGTCTCCAGATTTACTTGGAGGATTGAAAATTTCTCGAAGTTAAATATAAGAAAGCTCTACTCCGAGATTTTCCAAGTTGGCGGCTATAAGTGGTGAGCCGATCACTAGCATTCATTTCTACTTGCTTGAACGATGCATCATTGCTGTTGCCCGTCAGTTTGTTGAATGCAGAAGTTGATTTTGATGATTAAATTGTGTTTTTTTAGGCGAGTTTTGATTTTTCCCAAGGGAAATAATGTAGACTACCTGTCTATGTACCTGGATGTTGCCGATTCAGCTATCCTGCAACATGGATGGGTTAGGTATGCGCAGTTCAGCCTTGCTGTTATCAACCAGATTCAGAGCAATTATACAATAAGAAAAGGTATCACTGCCTTGTTTTTTATTCTTTCAAGCTTACTTGCTTATTAATGCAATGCTGAAATATGCTTTAGCAATCTTTTCGTTCTATAATATTTCTAGTCATTATGAAGTTTGTTATTAGCTCTTTGGCTGCTCATGCCATATTTTCCTAATATCAGATAATTGGTAATTTTTTTCTTATAATTAAATAATTGATGCTTTTAATGACCTTTCGCTGTAAATCATGTTCAAGAGAATTCCTCTGTTTGTGTCCCCCAAACTGATGTTAATTGTGGAAAAGGCAGTAACTTAAATTTGTGTTTCTAAGCATTTTATGTACCTATTTGTATTATAGGGATGAGAATATTTTGTTTGTAGTCTTGTGAGACATGTAACTTGTGCTTTTGCGTCAATACATCCGTATTTTGCTTATGAGCACACTAGGCATGTGTGTTTTTGCATGCTTGATCTTGATCTTGATCCTTTATTCGACAGACACACAACATCAATTCAATGCGCGAGAAAGTGACTGGGGTTTCACTTCTTTCATGCCTTTAAGTGAACTCTATGACCCAAGTAAAGGGTATCTTGTGAATGATACATGTATAATTGAAGCCGAGGTTGCCGTGCGGAGGATTGTTGATTATTGGAATTACGACTCAAAGAAAGAAACAGGTTATGTTGGTTTAAAGAATCAAGGAGCTACCTGTTACATGAACTCTCTTCTTCAGACTCTCTACCATATTCCACACTTTCGAAAGGTCTGTATCCCACAAAATACCTTTTTTATTCTTTGATCAGAGTGTTAATGCTGATGGGGTAGTTCATATTTCAGGCTGTTTACCATATGCCCACGACGGAGAATGACATGCCTTCTGGGAGCATTCCTTTGGCTCTTCAGAGTCTGTTCTACAAGCTTCAGTACAGTGAAAATAGTGTTTCCACGAAAGACCTTACTAAATCTTTTGGATGGGACACACATGATTCTTTCATGCAGCATGATGTGCAAGAGTTGAATAGGGTTCTCTCAGAGAAATTGGAAGATAAAATGAAGGTTTGGCGTCTATAAGGTCTTTCATTTGTATTTATCTATTGTGACCATTAAATCACTTATTTCTAATATGACTTAGGGAACTGTTGTGGAAGGCACGATCCAGCGGTTATTTGAAGGGCATATTATGAATTATATCCAGTGCATTAACGTGGATTTTAAGTCCACTAGAAAGGAGTCATTTTATGGTAAATATCAAGCTGATGTACCGTGATGAAAATTAGCAATACATCATTTTCTTCTGTTCTATGGTAAATAATACGACTGGTTTATGCAGACCTACAGCTTGATGTCAAAGGATGTAAAGATGTTTATGCTTCATTTGATAAGTATGTTGAAGTGGAGCGACTAGAAGGTGATAATAAATATCATGCTGAACAGTATGGTCTGCAGGTTAGTTCAGTTATGGTCATGGTGGCTTCTAAAATCAACCTTTTAAAGTTCTGCTCTTGTATCTTCATTTTCTACCCTGATAGATATTAGGGGTGACATGTGAAGTTGTGAAGTCAAAAACCTTCATCGTGATAGTATATCACTAAGGTAGTTTAGTTGTATAATGACTTCTTTGTTGGCCTCATGCAGAAGGACTGCATATTTGCACCGGATATTGTGGAATAGGAGTTTTTGGTGGTTATGCTTTTATTTTACTCCCTTGTCACTCATTCTACACAGTTCTTACTTAGGCTTTTCCTGTCTTTCTGCTTTTGTTCCTTCTCACTTATTCTACCCTAGTTCCTACTTTAGGCTTTTACTATGCTTATGTTTTATTCTGGTAAATCTGGTCATGTAAAATTGTAAATTGATTTTTAACCTTTGCTTGTGTGGGCTTTTTTTGTGACTTGTGTATTTTCCTACTAGTTTGCGTTCAATGCATTTATTCCTATGCGCTACTTATTAATGACGTGCCATGACACCTACTTAGGCAGACATTGGTATTTGGCTTGGCATTTGCTTGAGCTTCATTTGTATTCCTTCATTGAACTGTATTTCCCTAATCAAAGCATAACTAGCAACCCATGTTCACTAATTTAAATCTCTTCTAACCTGTATGTCTACTTGTGTTTTGGGCCCTTTTGGGTAGCACGGCCAGGTCCACATTTTCCTTTTCTTTAATTGACCTGTCCTGTCCCGGTGTTTAATTACTTGACTTGGCCCGACCCGGCCTCAACAAGTCCTATAGGTCATGCTTGGGTCTGAAATTTTATGTTTTTTTCCTGGACTGACTAAAATAATCCAGCCCCTAAGTCAGGCCCGGCATAAACCCAGCCTGATGATGGTTTTGCTCGGGTCTACTTTTGGGTATCTGATGTCTTGATTTTCCATAGGAAATTTAAGGAAAATGATGTTCCAATTGAGCTTTGATCTAGCTAAAATAAATTATAAATGAATGCTTGGGTGTCATTTGTTAGAGATTACCTTATTAGAATGTTATTTTCATTAAAGGACTTTATGGAAAGGCTGGAGGATGAGTGAATAAATTTTACACAAAAATTTCTTCTTAAGAGCCATGCTCAAATTTTTGGAGTGCAGCTTAGGTGTAGGCTGTACTAACAAAATCATATTTGAAGTTTCAATGTAAGGTGTCCATATTTCATTGCCAAAATGATCCTTGGATATCAATTTTTAGTACCAGTCAATTAATGCTCATTTGCTAAGATGCTGATGGCTCAGGTTAATCCTATGGGTTTTGTTAGTGCACTTTGCACCTGTTCCCTTCTCAATAGGGTTATAGTGCTTGATGTCATGATCCCTTTTCTGTTAGAAGTAAGATAAAGATGTTGGATTGGGTTAGATTGGGGTTATCATTAAAGAATAATGAATTAGTATAGTAGAGTGTGCAGAATGAAGGATGAAATCATGAAATATTAGTTAGTGACAGGGAAAGCCATAGTATTTTAGAAGTGGAGAATCATGGATGAATTGCCAAAATTGTCGTTCCTGTAATTTTGTGCTATGAAAGTTTGCCTAAGTACTCATGTAGGGTTTTAAGGTGATTTGATTTAACTCTCTCAAGTATTATTGTGAGGAATGTAACTCAATATCTAATGGTGCAAAGTGAATGAGCTATTACATTCATTGCGGTTTGGCTATATGAAGCAGATGAATATAGAACTTTTCCTTTAAATACTTAGAAAGTGGCATAATGGGCCATTTCTGATGCCTTATTTGCATCTGTTTCTGGGTGGAAAATGATGAACAACTTCTTGCTTTCGTGGTGAAAGAATATTGATCTTTATGCTTATTTTTTTTATTGGGCACGGTGATCTTGACGTAATTTTATATTATTTCAGGATGCGAAGAAAGGTGTCCTTTTTCTTGACTTTCCCCCTGTTTTGCAACTTCAGCTTAAACGCTTTGAGTATGATTTTATGCGGGATGCAATGGTGAAGGTTTGTATTACTACAGCACATTACTTTTGTTATTCAAATTGTTGTTATCTCAAAAGAAAGGGAACTGGCGTGGTCGTTACTTGTAGACATTGAAATTTAACTTCTTTTGCATCACACATTCTCTCTCTCTCTCTCTCTCTCTCTCTCCATATATATATAAATGTATGTCTATATATATATATATATATGGAATGAGGCTACTATACTATCTATAGTACCGGTACTATAGTTTCGTTTTCGATCTTAGGGTGTTCAAATCAACGATTCACACCATTAAATATGATCTAGGGTATATAAAGTTTTTAGGAATAAAAATTTAATTTTTTCGACATCGTTTATTTAGTAAGTAAATCATGCCAAATTGGATAGTAGAAATTGAACAATCTTTAAAATTTAAGGATGGGACTTTTGAATTCAAGATCAAAGATGCTGACCTTAATCTAGATAGTTTAAAGTATTTTCTATCAAAATTTGAATAAATTTAGGGCTTGTTTGGTTCAAGAGTGGAATAGGAATGAATTGGAATGGTAATCGGATTGCCCCACTCCCCCAAGACGTTTGGTTTATTTACGGATTAGAAATCGGAATGAATTATTCCTATTTCACTCTTTGGTTGATACAAAGTAAAAAATAATAGAATAACATAATACTAATTTTACTTTCAAATATAATTTTATAAAACTATCTAAAATTTATATAAAAATTAATATTGCTATCAAGTTAGAGCTATGCAATTTTTTTTTAATTTATTTTAAAAATTTTTATGCAAGAAATTACAAAAAAAAATACATAATTTTTTTGAATAAAATTATAATAAAAATAATATATCACGTTTTCTTTTTAATGCTAAAAAAAGAGGGAAGAGAAGAAAAATGTTGGATCAGGTAGAGAAATGTTGGATTGGGCCTAAGGAAGAGGTAAGTGTGGGCTTGGGATTGAAACTTCAATCCGGGCTTGGAGACCGAAATCAATTTGTAAGTTAATGGACCATTCCCATTCCGATTTGGAATGGGAGTCTCAAGCCAATTACTGTGAACCAAACAAAATTAGCCGGATTTGATCAAACCGATTCCCATTCCGGATCCAAAATGTACAAACCAAACATGCCCTTAGATTCATCTACACCGTTAAACTACAAACTCGCTATAGTAGCCATTGAAAATTGACAATTTTGAAATGGTTTGGTCATAAAGTAAACTATGTTGAAAAAGTATAAAATTTTATTCCTAAAAACTTCAAATACCCTAGATCAGTTTTAACGGTGTAGATCATTGGTTTAAACACCCTAAGATCGAAAACGGTACTATAGTACTAGAGTCCCGGTACTATCGATATTATAGGAGCCTAGCTCTCTGTCTCTCTAATATATATTTCACCATTTTGTATGGGTATTTTGTTCTCTTTTTCTCTCCATTGTGATTTTACTTTATTTTGGATTTTTGATGTCTATCTCTTCGAAGTGATTCTCATAAAATACATAGATCCATCTGAATATGAACTGTGCAAGGTAGCTTATCTATATATTTTGGGCAATGGGGTCTCATTTGGCATTCTTTTTTTCTTGTATGTAAAATTTCATACTATGTTAGCGCGGTGTAATGAAGATGCACAAATACCCTTGCTGTGTTTTGCTATTCTATACCTAGATTTTACTTTATTTATAATTGTTCATCATTTCAAAAATTTCTGCATAAACTTTTTGAAACTTAGACACATTCTTTATTATGTTAAGATGCTTTACTATAGAATTGAAATAAGCCTTTGGTTATTCTAATGTTTTTGTTTTCCTTAATTCTTTTATACTTATTTCAGTCTACCACACACTGATAAAAATCTATTACTGTCATATTGCTTTGAACATATCTTTTATAGGCTGCTTACGTCTGCATACCCTTTGCAATAAATAGTTCACTTATAATCCATTTGTTTAGCTCTTTTACAATCCGCTCTTTTATTTCCATTGCCAAATTTAGTGCATCTCTCTATTTTATTGTTCCACTTCTATTTTTCAAGCACTTGTATTTATCGAATAACTTATGCTGTTCGGTTAATCTCTCTCCCTTTGTAACATTTTCATTTACCTCCTGAAAGTAACCAAATTCCTTTTCTTAATGCAAGTATCTGTAATCAAAATATTATCAAGCAGAATATTACCAAAATTCTGTCCCCCAATTCCTTCCACTTACTCACTCACATTCTTCTGTTTCTTTTTCAATATTTCATTCAACTCTTCTCCGATGAAAATTCTTTTTCACTGCTCCGTACTGTTTTGAAATATAACATCTGCATATTTCTATATATGTTTCTAAGCTTTATGACTTAATAACTAATTCTTGTAATTTTTTGTGTGTTAAGTTTTGTATGGGATTTTACCATGACTGCAAAATTACCATGTTTATTGTTTTCTTGCAAAAGAAACTTGGACAATTATTATTGTTAAACTCTTATCCTTTGTGAGATGCAGATTAATGATCGATATGAGTTTCCACTTCAGTTAGACCTTGATCGAGATAACGGAAAATATCTCTCTCCGGAAGCAGACCGGACAGTCCGCAATCTTTATACTCTTCACAGGTAAAACTTTGTAAGAAATCTAACCAATTATTTTATTGCCTATTGTTGAATGGATTTTATGTTTATATGATTTATCAATACTTGATGTGATCTTATCCAGATTTGATATGATTCTTATAAATTAAGTATGATCTAATCCATATTTGGTAGTATTCCATGCAGATCTGATGTGTTTAATTCAGATCTAATACGACTCAAAATATGTATGTCATAGTATTTATAGAGAGGATTTATCTTTGACTTGTGAGATGCATTGTGGGTTTTTTATGAAAAAGAATTGCAGACTATAGGCTTTTTCCTTTCTTTAAAAAAAATTCCTGTGACCAATCTTTCCTTCTTTTTTTTTCTTTTCTCCTATTGCATTTCTCCCTTCTAGTAATATTAAATCTTGTCCTATACTTTTATTATAATGCTGCTTGCTTTAAGATGAGATCAAAGGCTTTTGCATCATCTACTCTCTTCAAATGAAATTCCGTCTACCTTGAATTAAAATACCTTATGCTTCTCTGGTTTTCTTGGATATGATTAACACAGATATTAAGAAGACCTTACCTAATCTCTATCTATTATGGTATTCAAAATCTTCATGCTTTGAACTTTCTAGGGAAATTTTATTCTGTTGTTCCTGAAATTTTTTTGTTAATTGAATGCTCTGACTTCTCTTCTTTGTTCTTTGAGTAGTGTTCTTGTTCACAGTGGTGGGGTTCATGGTGGTCATTATTATGCCTTCATCCGACCTACTCTCTCTGATCAGTGGTAAGTTATGATATCTAGGAGATTTTTTTTGAGACTTTTGCTGTCACATGATCTTATTTGCATGTATCTAAACACACTGCTAGGTTTCTTTGATTTTTTGTTTTGCAACTTTGGAAATTGAAATAGAATTAAAATTTCAGGTTTAAGTTTGATGATGAGCGAGTGACGAAAGAGGATGTAAAAAGGGCATTAGAAGAACAGTATGGTGGCGAAGAAGAGGTTTGATATAGGCTTTTGCTCAAGAAGCAGCTTCCTGTTGTTGTGCTCTTTAGCTCATTTATGTTTTGCACAGTTGACGTCTTGTTTACTGCAGCTACCTCCGGCTAATCCCGGCGTGAATAATACTCCATTTAAGTTCACGAAGTATTCGAATGCATACATGCTTGTGTACATTCGTGAAAGCGACAAGGAGAAAATAATTTGTAATGTGGATGAGAAAGACATAGCAGAGCACCTTCGAGTAAGATAATTTGTAATATAGGTAAAATGTATGGATGGTTCCCTTGTGCTTTCCTGCTATTCCCATGCAGTCTCTGAGCCTTGAACTTCTTCATATATGCAATTCACCTGACCGCAGAAAAGATATTCGACAGTGACTTCTACCAAATGAGCTCGTTATCCCTGTTTCAAGTACTCTATGAAAAAGGAATGTCTACAAGATAATGGCAAAATGGTCATTTTACAGGGTAAAAAAAAGGTTCGTTTTCCTGTCAGGAATCAAATTGCAATACACGAAAAAGTTCAGTTCAGTAATGTGTTTAAGTTGAAAGTTCAGGGGCAAATGACACATAAGTGGAAAGTTCAGGGCTAATGACACATAAGTGGAAAGTTCAGGGGCTAATGCACCCTCTCAGAGTAGTAGAGGGACTATCCATACAATTTAACCTTTTTTTAAAATTTGTAGTTGATAGTTGAATGTCAACAAATTCTATGTAATTTCCAATATCATTTCTAGATAAGATTGAAGAAAGAGCAGGAAGAAAAGGAGCTCAAGAAGAAGGAAAAAGCAGAGGCTCACTTGTATACAATCATAAAGGTGCTAATGTGAATTCTTTCTGTTAGGTTTTGGGTCTGTTCTGTCTAACATCTTTTTTGCTTTCATGACTTGGATTAATTCTTGATGCATGTAGGTGGCCCGAGATGACGATTTGTCAGAGCAGATTGGCAAAGAGATATATTTTGATCTTGTTGATCATGATAAAGTCCGCAGCTTTCGTGTCCAGAAACAGTTGTCCTTTATGCACTTCAAGGTAACGACCATCAACTGTAGTTATAGGTATATGCTATGATGATGTTTTACTGTATTAATTCAAAGCTTGTGCTATAGTACTGCCAGCATCAGGGGATGCATATATGTATAATACATCTAGTTATGTAATATGATATATAGTAGGGGGAAATATTAATTAAGATGACATGTTTACATTTGTTATTTCGGTTTTGCTTGTTTAGACTTTAGAGTTGTCTTTCATATAGATCTTGGAAAAGGATTTTATATCTACTGCAGATCTTTTCCTACTGCCTAGTTTCTGTACTAAAGCTGCAGTGATTTCATAGAAACAGTTGAGATTTTAAGAAATGGGATGTACATAAATTCCTATTGTTAAACTGTTGGAAGTGATTTCAGAAACGAGTTCATCTTTCATTGACGGCAGAGCTATTATGTTAGCTTTAATGATCTCAATTAATTTTTTTGAACTTTTTACATGTATATCCCTACAAAGTCATCTATTTACATTTAGTTACCCCATAAAAAGTCTCTATGTCTGAATTCGTCATATATACGCCCCCGAAAGTGCATTTTTGACCCTTATCTTGAATAAAGGGGTCATCCAATTGATGAGGGGAAATAGGTTTTGCATTTGAAAATGGTTTGCGATCAGGTGCATTTCAGGAATATAGGATGCATATGTAAGAAATCTAGTGTCTGAATGGGATATAGAAATTTGATTTTTTAGGGGTATGGAAATAGGCAATTTTTCAGGATATATATATATATATATATAGAATTGAGCTCGAATACTCTCAAAAGCACCAACCCCTTGGTGCTTTTGAGTTTCTAGCCCTGGGATCTACTCCTCGGTTGCTACTGACCTTTGGGTCAAACACTATTCCACCTACCGCCCCCTACCGCCACCTACCACCATCATCTCAACCCTACATCTCTCTATCCAATGGTTAAAAAGTCAAAAGCACCACTCTCTTGGTGCTTTTGAGAGTATTCTAGCTCAACTCTCTCTCTCTCTCTCTCTCTCTCTCTCTCTCTCTCTCTCTCTATATATATATATATATATATATATATATATATATATATATATATATAGGCCATAGGCTACTATACTATTATGAGTATTGGAGCCCAACTACTCATAAGTTGTTTTTGATGATGGAGCTTCCGAATCGACGATCCACTCCGTTAAATATAATCTAGAGTATTTGAAACTTCTAGAAAATAAATTTCGTAAATTTTCGAAATCATAATAAAGTCCATCAAGTGGGCATAAAATGAACGGTCAAAATCGAACGACGTCCTAAAAAAGGATGATCGAATCCTTCAATTCAAAATCGGAGTTATTGATCTTTATCTATATAGTGAATAGAATTTTCTATCCAAAATTCAACAAATTTCGATTCTTTTACACCGTTAAACTAGCAAGTATCTCATACCGGCCGTTAAAAATTTTCAAATTTGTGACCTTTTGATCGTAAGGTAAATGATGTTGAAAAATTATAAAATTTGATTTCTAGAAGTTTTAAATGCTGTAAATAGTGTGGATCGTCGATTCGGAAGCTCTATAAATTTTGTAAATTTTCGAGATCATAATAAAGTCCATCGGGCATAAAATGAACGGTCAATATTGAACGATGTCCTAAAAAAGGATGATCGGATCCTTCAATTCAAGATCAGAGTTATTGATCTTTATTTAGGTAGTGAATAGAATTTTCTATCAAAAATTCAACAAATTCCGATTCTTTTACACCGTTAAACTAGCAAGTATCCCATACTGGCCGTTAAAAATTGTCAAATTTGTGACCCCTTGATCGTAAGGTAAATGATGTTGAAAAACTATAAAATTTTATTTCTAGAAGTTTTAAATGCTGTAAATAGTGTGGATCGTCGATTCGGAAGCTCTATCATCGAAAACAACTTATGAGCACGAGGGCGATCGTACTCATAATAGTATAGTAGCCGGACCCTATATATATACATATATATATACATATATATGTATATGTATATATATATACATATGTATGTATATGTATATATATATATATATATACATATACATACATATGTATATATATATACATATACATATATATGTATATATATATATATATACATATATACATATATATATGAAAATATTTGGCAATAATAATGTACTATTGCATGTTTTGCATAACCTGATACTCTTGCCTAACCATTTTAATATTGTGCTTCCCCTATTCTTCCGTGAAGTTGTTGAATTAATGTTTCTCAGTGCAGTATCAAAAAATTTGGGGTTAATTTCCCTCAAATTGCACAAAAACACTAAGTTCTTGTATCCCTTTCAAAAGTTTGAAATATTATAGATGTCCCTGTTAAGGAAGATACATAAGCACTCAAAAATTCCTTATTCTCACAGCGTTTACGAAAATCTTAATTTCATTTTCAGGGGCATTTACAATTTTTTTAAGGGCATTTATCAGTATGTTTGATATGTTGTAGACCATCCTTTATATTGCCAGCTTTTGGAGGGCATCTATGAATCCTATATATTTTGAGGGGTGTACATATTTATTTCTGCTTAAAAAAAGGTTCATTGTTAGTGATGTTTTTCGGTTATGCAGGAGGAGGTGGCAAAAGAGTTTGGAATCCCTGTGCAGTTTCAACGCTTTTGGGTGTGGGCTAAGCGGCAAAACCATACGTACCGTCCTAATCGTCCATTGACTCCTCAAGAGGAAGGACAGCTGGTAAGTAAAATTTTTGGGCATAAGCAATTTTGTCATCAGGAGGATCATTTGTTTTATGTAGCTATACTGATCTTATTTGGCTTATTACTTTTGGGTATTTAAAGTATTCTTGGTGGGTAAATTGCAGTAATCTTCCCTAACTTCTCCAAAAGGCATTTTGTTCCTTGTTCTTTAACTGGACAAGCGACACCCAAACTGTAGTAACTTTTAGAATCTTTCATTAAGCTGAGTGATGGCGGAGCTTACATGGCTGTCATGTCAGCATATCCATCCCTTGATGATGTTGTTGCTATGTCAGCCTTTCTGCCCCTCACCCTAGGCTGAAGTAGCTACCATGTTAGCTTGTTTGTCACCCGATCTAAATCTCTGAAATGCAAAGATCTCCATACCGTTCCACATGGTGTGTGCTGCCAATGCCAATCAATGTTTAAAAAGCACAAGGCGCACCTAGGCGCAAAGGGCTGCTGGAGCTTAGGCGCAAGGTGCAAGCGCGCGCCTGAGAGAGGTCAAGCACACACTTTCATAGAAGTTTGAAATAAGTAAATAATCAAGAAGTGTCTTACTATACTTTCTAATAATTATTAAGTAGAACTAAATATACTCTATAAAATCATAGTATCACAATAAATATTCTATAATTACCCAAATAATTACGTTTCCAAAAGGAAAAAAATTAAGAAAAGAAAACAAGCCAAGCAACATATATGATAATTTTGAAAAAGAAAATAACATAGATAAAAGTAAAGAACAAATTACCTTTTTTATCTCCAAATAAAGGCCAGCATAAAGGTAACTATTAATTCACAAACATATAGAAAATTTTGAGGGATAGCCGGAGGTGATGGACGAGCGGGAGAGAGGATCGGTCCGAGCGGAGAGAGGGAGAGGGAGCGGACTCAGCGAGAGGAGAGGGAGTGGACTCGGCGAAAGAGAGATGGAGCGGATAGATGTTTAGGGTTTAGTACTTTAGATTGGTTTTGTGTTTATTTACATGTTTTAAACCCATTAGACCAATAAATATAGGATCCAAACCCATTAAAACATATATTTTTAGATCCAAACCCGGTAGGATCAAATATATATTAGGCGCGCCTTTCTTGCGCCTTGCGCCTTGGCAATGGCGCCCGCCTAGTGGCTGCCTAGGTGCTGGCCATTGAGCCTAGCTCCTAGGCGCCTTGGCACGCGCCTAAGGCGCGCTTTTTTAATCACTGATGCCAATAAGCCTGTGCGAGCACGGCATATATAACATAGGGTCCCTGCTGTAGTGTGGTAGTGTGCTGGCAGAACATCAGCATGTCCTGGTCCATATTGCCAGTGGCATGGTTATCCTTGTTGAATTGGTTGCATTGTCAGCTTTGTTGTGACTAAACAGGGGACGGCGGGAAGATTTCCTGGTGTCACCTATCCTTTTTGAAAGATTAGGAACCCAAATGAAACTTTCGGAGGAGTTCAGGGCCTATGCAATTTACTATTTTTCAATTGGTTTGTTCCATTTATCTTTTTAATGATTTGGGTTTTGCAAAACAAATTGATTTTGGTTCAGTTTTGAAATTCTAATAGTGGTGGTGTATTAAAGGTCTTATATTTTGTATATTTTTTCATATTTGGGTGCATAAGCATTAACATCTGCTGTAGTGCTATTGTGTTTCATGCTTGCGGTTCATAGAATATCAGAATTTCCAGTAGTATATATTTGAACCTTTACAAGCACTGTAAGATAGTAAAAAGTGAACCCAGCCGAGTTGTAGCTTTATTGTTCCTTTTAATCTGCTTAGTTTCGTATAATGTATTTTTTAATCCGATTAATTCAGGCAGTTCAGTTTTTCCTGAAAAGATGAACCTATCTTGTTCATTAATCATTTTTAATACAAACATATCAAATAATAATGTTGTTGGCACATTGCGATTTTGGGTCAGTTAGAATATTTTTAATACGTAAGAACCTTCCTTTTTCCATATTTAACTGCTAAACTGCTGCTTGCTTTCATATCTATGCCTTTATTTGCTTCATCGTCTTTCTAACTTTGTTCTTCTGTATCTGTTTTCCTTAACAGTCACATTTCTCTGGCAAAATACCATGTTAGATAGTTTTGGCTTATGCTTGTTGGAGTGTTTGAGTCACTGAGTGGGTGTTACTGTTATTCTTCTGATTTTGCTAATCTGGACACACGTTTCCCTCTTATATATGAGACTTGTGATTTTCTTTTGGGTGTTTAGTTGCACTCTCTGAATACCATTTCAGAGACTTCGAGAAAGGTTTTGTATACATAAAGAATTTTTCTGATAAAATGTCCTATACTGACGTGCTAAATTTTCTCCCCCTAGTGCTGTTTCTTTTTTGTTTTCTTTGGTTATTTATTGGGATGGGCTTCTTTACTTTTGTTGTCATAGGCTTGTTTTATGACTTCTCCTTTTCTCCAAGAGAACCAGAAAAATTACTCTTTATTTTTGTCATTTATTTTCAAACAAAATTCTTAAATATTGCAAAGAAACCAACAACAGCAAAATAATGAAGTCTAGCTCGGAGTGCTTCTAACCTTAAAGAGCTTGATGGTTAAAAAAAAACTCAAATAAAAGCCAAAGGCACCTTGGCGTTGCTTGTTCTTTGACAATGCTATTCATTTTGCAGAGTTCATCTGAGTTTTTACATTCATAATTTATTTCCCTTTTTAAATACAAATAACTAGCAAAATGAACTTTCTATTCTAGGTTGGAAATATAAGGGATGCATCAAACAGAGCACATAGTGCTGACTTGAAGTTGTTCTTGGAAGTTGAGCTCGGACTTGTAAGCCTTTTTCTTTTGGCATTTAGCATGAGTGTTCTCTGTATTAAATCTGCAGTATGAATGCTGATGTGGCTATTGTGGCATGTAGGACCGGCGCCCACTTCCTCCCCCAGATAAGATGAAAGAAGATATATTGCTTTTTTTCAAGCTTTACGAGCCAGAGAAAAAGGAGCTCAGGTTTTCGTCCTTTCCTTGGAGTGCTAAGTTTTTTCCTCTTCTTGTTTTGTGTTCTTGTTGTGTTCTTTTGCTTAATCATACAAAATTCAACTTAATATCTTTTCATTCAATAAATATATAGATATGTGGGAAGGCTATTTGTGAAGGCTCCAGGAAAGCCGTCTGAAATTCTACCAAAACTGAACGAGATGGCTGGCTTTGCACCAAACGAGGAGATTGAACTATTTGAGGTCTGATCCCATGTGATATGCTCACTAGTTTTTCTATATTGATATATTCTTATTTTGTACTTTTTTCTTTGATGAGATATTTATGTATGTGCCCTTGCAAAATCATCTATTGACAGGTATACTCCTGTAAAATCTGAATTTTTCTGTTGTCCTTCAGAAATTTAATATATTACATATATACTCTTATTCTTACAGAAAAGTCTGTTTTAAAAGAGCTTGTTCTAATGGAAAACAAATT
The DNA here is from genome assembly GCA_025177825.1 of Aechmea fasciata. NCBI lineage: Eukaryota > Viridiplantae > Streptophyta > Magnoliopsida > Poales > Bromeliaceae > Aechmea > Aechmea fasciata. Next base: position 3,179,493 of record CM045927.1, on the reverse strand, counting down.
TCCTTCCACAAATTGGGTAGCTCCCAACTTAATATAAGGGCTTTTTTTATACTACACTTTTGATTGGCATATATGAAAGTTCAGATTTTATGGGAGTACATATGTAAGGTGCATTCAGTTGTACTTTTACTAAAAGGCCCTTCTTTGATCCTTGGTTCATTTCCTTGTTGTATATCTGATTTACTAGTCAAATTTATCTGAGGTTCTCTACTCTTTTCTTTGTTTTCCAAATTACAGGAAATAAAGTTTGAACCAACTGTGATGTGCGAACATGTTGACAAGAAGCTTTCTTTTCGGGCTAGCCAGGTTTATTTAATGTCTATAAATTATCAGCATGAAGGAGATATTATTATGCTTGAATATTGTTGTCTTATTTGGATATTTTTTGTAGCTTGAAGATGGTGATATTATTTGTTATCAAAAATCACCTACACCAGATAATGAACATCAGTATCCCTATCCTGATGTGCCATCATTTTTGGAGTATATCCATAATCGACAGGTGTATTTCAGTCTTTTATCATTTTTTGCAATGCTATTATTTCAGCTGCATGTGACTTATCTCATTGGTGGTTATTTTCAATATTTTGAGATTTTTTTTACCCCTCTTTCTTAATGGTTTTTCAAGCGTATGTAATTACTGCAGATGGTGGTATTCACTAGTAATACAAATGTCTAATGGTGCTTATTTCTATTGATATTTTGTATAATACTTATCTTGGAAAAAAAATTGACCTTTTCTATCTCATATGGCTTGGGACCTAACATTGTTCCTTGTTTTAAAACCTGGCCCTCTATCTTATTATCGGAGCTTTAAAATTCTGTGTGATGTGACATAGGTTGTCCATTTCCGATCACTGGAAAAGCCAAAGGAGGATGACTTCTCTTTAGAGCTGTAAGTGTATGAAATTTTTTTCTTAAAATTTTCTTTTTGGTAAAAACATAGATCTTTGCTTGAAATGGGTAGTTGAACTTCGAAAATTATGATTTTACTTCCTAATTCTTCAAGTTAAACAGTATTGTAAACTTTTTTAATGGAATATTCTGGAAGCTTATGAAATTGGCTTTAGTTGATTTGAGTATTCTGATTTTTTTTGATGGAACAATAATTTGAAAGTCTTAAATTTTTTATACCCTTTTCAAAATGTTATATAGTTCAAGTAACGTCTGTAAGTTTTCACCTTTCCATTTTGATAGTTATTATTTTGTTAGTTCACCTGTGCCATTGTTTTTGTCTTTTTCCAAGATCAAAGCTGTCTACCTATGATGATGTTGTTGAAAGAGTTGCTCATAAACTTGGCGTGGATGATCCATCGAAGATCCGGCTTACATCTCATAACTGCTATTCGCAACAGCCTAAACCTCAACCCATCAAATACCGAGGTGTAGAGCACCTAGCAGATATGTTGGTTCATTACAATCAGGTTATTCATCTGTCAACATCTGTAAGGTCAAAAATTTGATGGATAAGATGTTTGGCTAGTTCCTGTCCTATTACTCTATTGCAATCTAGTTTCTGAACCTTTGACTGAAAATTTTCAGTCCTCAACCTTTCTCGTATATTGCAATTCCATCCCAGGCCACTAAGGAAAGTCTGATAGCGGGCATTTTTTTTTTTTTTTTTTTTTTTTTTTTGTGTAGAATGACCTTTTTATCCCTATTTTATACCGAAGTAAGTATTTTGCATGTGTAAACTGGTTATTGTACAGGATTTCTTTTAGTGTCCAATGATGGAATTGGCAATATATGAGAAATTTCATCGACTGAAGTGTTTGAGGGAAAGGTTCAGGGGTTGGGTATTTGCGTCACAGTATCGGGATAGTAGAGGGAGGGGCTGTCCATACATTTTGCCTGAAAATGAATCTTAAATCTCTTTTATGAAATTTATCTGAAGACTAATGACGTCTATTTACTTTGCATGGATCAGACTTGTGATATATTGTATTATGAAGTATTGGATATTCCTCTGCCGGAGTTGCAAGGATTGAAGACTCTAAAAGTTGCATTTTATCATGCAACAAAGAATGAGGTCAGCTCTATAGTACTTTGTGTTATTTTTTTCCCCGGCGTGGCTGCGGGAGTGGGGGGTGGGATGGGAGGGGGTCACCCTTATATTTTTTTCTTTTTTTGCTGGAACCTAATGTGAATTTTATCAGGTGTCAGTTCACTGTATCAGACTGCCAAAAAATAGCACGGTTGGCGATGTACTCAATGAGCTGAAATCAAAGGTGACATTTCCCAAAATCAGTTCATTCTGAAAAACACTTTCTTTAGATTGGTACTTAAGGCCTCGTCATTTCAAATGGTTTTTGTTGTGGATCAGGTTGAGTTATCTCATAATAATGCTGAACTCAGGTTGATTGAGGTCTTTTACCACAAGATCTATAAGGTGCCTGTCTATTTTTAAGCATCTCAGCTAGTGTTGTATTGCAAGTTTATTCAGAATTTGTTACTCACAAATGTTATTCTTTAATGGAAACAAGTGTTCTTCCATGGCCTTTGCCTTTTTTTTGTTAATACTGATTTTCTAGCTGATTCAAAGATAGCCACATACAGTTTAATCTAGTTGTTCTTCCTTATTTTGGTTGTTGTCAAACCTTATTTTTGAGGATGTCGCCATTATGAATAAGTTTGAGGCCTTGATTACTTAAATGAATTTTATATGTTTGAGCCAATTGAAATGCGACCATGCTGTCCAAATTAAACCTCAACTAGCTCCTTGGTTGATTAAACCCACGAAGCAAATATCCAATTAGACAAGTAATCATAGAGTTTTAGATGGTAGTGAAATTATGGAACGGTTGCAGTAGATATGATTGGAGTTGGTAAGCTGGTTCATAGATTCTGGCCTTGGTTGTGTTGTGTATGTAATGACCAAATCAGTCAAGATAAATAAAAAGAAAAGGTCAAGACCAACAGATCAGTCATTTAGACGAAAGATCATATGCAATTTCACTTCTGCATGCTTGACACAGTTCATGATATTCCTATTTCCAGAGGTAGAAGTGTTGTGACTTGTATTGCCGTGTTTAGAAGTACCCAAATCATTTAGATCCTTGTGCTATAAACTTATGTTACTCAGTTACTCTAACAGTCTAACCTTAAATCTGCACTGTTTTTATAAACATAGGCTAGTTAATCACTCCCACAACCTATACTCCTAGATCCTACATCCACTTTGTCCGGAAAGTTGTCCAGCTAACTAACTTCAGGCTTAAAGCAAGTCTACACTTGCCCCAGTGAGTTATCATACTAACTGCAAATATATGTGGGGTTGAGTAATAGAAGCAAACTGTTTGGCAACCAAAATTTCCAGTCTTGAAAAGCCAACATGGGTCTCTAACAAGTAGTAAAAGCTGTCGTCAAGCTTTTTGAGGGATTTTTAAGGAAAAAGATGTTAAAGCTTCCGGCTTATTTTTACTGGAACAGCACCTATGTAGATGTTCTTGCCATGCCAAACAAGTTCCAAACTCTCTGGTGTGCTACTAGTTTGAACTTAGACAGATATTGTAAACCTGAGATATTATCAGTATAACTATGTTGAACTCCTAAATCTAGTTCTCAGGCATTTTGATCAAATTTCTTATATGCTTCTTGCAGGTCTTTCCACTTACTGAGAAGATAGAAACCATTAACGATCAATATTGGACATTGCGTGCTGAGGAGGTATGATTCCCTCTTCCATGTTCACCTTGTAGCTGTTATGTGATTCTTTGTAACAAAACTTTAACCTATCTGTATTAAGGATAATCTAATAATTATTCATCTGAAGTCAAGCTGATATTGTGTTTCTAAACTTTTCCCATTTCTTTTTTTTTTTTTCTTTTTTCCTTTTTGTTGAGAAAATTAATTCAATATTCAACAGAAGTCAACTAAAGTAACAAAAGACATCGGGCTACAGTTTCCTCTTAGTTACCTAATATTTTGCTACTTATTTTTGTTTTAATTTAGGACAAAATCTCCTTTATTCTAAAGCCCTTTGTTTTTGTTCCTCTCAGATACCAGAAGAAGAGAAAAATATCGGACCTCAAGATCGCTTGATTCATGTGTATCACATCATCAAAGATCCGCAAACCCAGGTGATATATTAATTCCTAAATTTTGAACTACGTTTTTTTCCTTCTCGCTGTTTCATCTGTTTATATAAATAAGACATTTATGTTTATACCCTTGCAATATATATATATATATATATATATATATATATATATATATATATATATATATATATATATATATATATATATATATATAGGCCGGAATACTATCAATAGTACCAAACTATTGGTGCTATTAGTTTTTTAGCCCTTAGATTGAAAAATGTGCGGTTAGGATGATGTGGGCCCCCTTGGGTTAAGTGGGTGGTTGGTTGAATAGTATAATCTAACGGATGAAAATGATCAAAGTCGTAGATCTAACGGTAAAAAATTCACAAGCACCAAGTGCTTGGTGCTTTTACAAGCACCATAGCCGGACTCTATATGTATATATATATATTAGAATTCAGCATCTATTCTTTTAGGAGAACGGAGGTCTTCGTCCTTTCAAGTCGTTTTTGATGAAAATTGAGATATAGGGGCTTATTTACATGAAAAGACTGACTATGCAGGGAAGTATAAAAGCCCCACTTTTGTTTTAACGATTTCTCATATAAGGTGTTCCTTTTCATTATACTTCCGATCAACTTGCAAGAATTTACCACTTAGCCCCTCTTATTGTTTCTTTTTCACTTTGATTTCTGCAGCAAATTCAGAACTTTGGGGAACCTTTCTTCATGGTCATCCATGAAGGTGAGACTTTATCTGAGGTCAAAGTACGCATCCAGAAGAAACTTCAGGTTCCTGATGAGGATTTCTCGAAGGTACTTATGCCTTTACAATTTTGAATACTTCATCATCTTGAACATTTAAGATACCAACTCTAAAGTGCAATTACAGCCATTTTCTTATTTTTATAAAACTCCTATAGAAGGATGACTCACAAACTTAATGGAATTTTCATAAGAAGCTACACTTTCAAGGGGTATGTGAATTTTTAATATATAAAAGGATCTTGCACAGATATGTATGTATGTAACAGTCGTAACTACTTCCTCGTTGTTGGGAAATTTCTCACCATTGTCTGGAGTCACTTGCTTGGACCCCCATTCCATAGTTAAATTCGGAAACATTTTTATTTTTCATAATAAAATTGCTTGGAGCGCCAGTAATCAACTCATTGGTTTTAGAAGGTTGGCTCAACTTGGGTGTGGCCTGAAAATAAAGATGATTTGTGACATTTAGTCCTGATACTCCCCTTGCAGGGTTAGGCTTCTGATTCTGCTGAGATAACAATCCATATGTTTAATTGTTGTGATTTTTAAACTGTGGGGTGGTTACTCGAATATAACCTATCTTGGAATAGTCTCTCTCTCACTCTCTCTCTCTCTGGTTAACACCCTTCAACTATTTCCTTTTGTTTGAGCTAGTGCCATCACATGTCGTAGGGATTCCATTAAAATTAATGCTTTTGTTAGCTACCTGCCTTTAACTATTAACAAATTCCCCTGTTTATTTGGCAAATAAATACTAACTCAAATCAAAACAAACAGATACTCAGGGGGTACTTACAAAAAAAGAAAAAAATTCAGGGGTTGATTTTATAAAAAAGGAAAAAATGGCCTATACTATTTTAACATACTTATAATTATTATCTCTCTTTTGTTTAATTATTATTTTGGATCAGTGGAAATTTGCATACTTCGCACTTGGGCGCCCTGACTACCTTGAAGATTCAGATGTAGTGTCTAGTCGATTTCAGGTATGTAAAGCACTTTGTGGCTATTTCCAGGATAATATCTCTTTCTTCTTTTCTTTTAATTTTTCAGTGTTTTTCCTTTTCAATTCAGAGAAATGTTTATGGACCCTGGGAGCAGTACCTTGGATTGGAGCATTCAGACACTACACCAAAGAGGTCTTTCTCAGCTAATCAGGTAAAGTACTGATATCTTTTTAAATTCCATCCATTTATACTCTAATTTATCCAAATATTGTAATTTGCACTCTTTTTCCCTTCCAAAACAGTAAACCTGCTATTTAAACCCCTTAGCTTTTGAATTCTTGACGCCTAACAATTTTCATGTAGGAACTGGTAGAAAATATAAAAATACGGTTGAAATACCTTTTGCTGCACCCCTTTTATTATTTTGAGGTGTATTTCAATTTTTTGAAAATATAATGGAAGGAGGATAAGGGGGCGTTATAAATGTAGATTTAGTTTTACGGGAGGGCGAAGGTCAAGTTGTGCTATTTTGGGTGGGGTGTTTTCACATCCTAATTTTCTGTCTTACAACAAAAAAAAAAATTATTAATGTTTTACTATGATTTCTTAAACAAATATTGTGTGATTTGTTCCTCTGCAGAACCGGCATACCTTTGAGAAACCTGTGAAAATTTACAACTAGAAAAGAAAAAGGACAAAATAATCCACCGATGGTACTCAAACTCCTCAACTTTCACCACCAAGCTTGCAGGATAAGAATCTACAAACTGAAATACGTTTGGCCCTAACAAAATTACGCAGCTTATGAGGTTTAGTGGTGGATTCGCCACGTAATTTTTGTCGCATGCTTTTATTGAAGAGATTACTTTGTAGAGTTGTGTCATCTTCGTCAACAGCACACTCCACTTCTTCTAGTTCTAAGTTCTCTTTGTGTTTCTATTATGGGTTGGGGGGGGTTTGGGGGCTTGATTTGGTTGAGATTTACCAAATCTTCTTTCTAGTGTATTTTAAGTACATAAAGACGGGCTTTCTTTTTCTTTCCTCTTTTTTTTTTTTTTTTTTTTTTTCACCCCTTTATTTTGTTAGGTGATGTATACAGGGTATAGTTTTGTTCATCTGGATCTTGTTAACAGCTGGCTGCTTTCTGTTTTCTTGACCTAGTGTATAGGGAAATTCGGAGTTGTACTATTATTATGGTTGAATTTATTAGGAGGCTGTTGCAAAATAAGTGCATCTCTCGAATCTCAAATCTATGAATTACTCAGAATGGAAATTAGGTTGGAATCGTGTGGAAGTTAAATCGGGTCGGCATTGTTTATGCTGAATAAAAGTCGACGTTTGGTGACTTCAAATCTTATCTTAAGTGGACTCAGCGTCTGTATTCGAAGTAAACGCAGCAATATAACCAGAAATTTGGTTTATTGATTTCACGTTACCGAGGGGCGGTTCTACGTGTTTGATGTTTATATTGCTGTTTAGTACTTTGTAAATAAACGAGCTTTTAAGATGCGTTGTATCGTGATATCTGCTAGGCGATGTTGACTATTTCTATCGCTTTCACTGCGTCGTTTTTTTTTTTTTTTCGAAATAGGAAAGATATCATATTGCATTCGGTAAATTTAGATAAGTCCATTTGCCTACATGAAACAACCTTTTTGTTTATTTCCTTGTGTTGTCAATTTGATAGATTTTAGTGTGAAGCAATAAGCTAGTTAACGATGAGGAGAGTGAAATCCATGCAATGATGTTATGAGTAATGTGCTCAGAGACAAGCAGGAACGCGGCGGTTGAGAGCATTGACCAACGGTTTTAAATCGTCCATCCGAAGACTTTTTTTGGGTCTACAAATTAAGCCTTGGGTAGTTAAATCAGTAACGGGTCTTTTGTGAGAGATGGCATGACACCAGCAAATCATCATACGTCTATCATGGAGACGTAGAGACATCAGAAGGATTCGTACGAAGCACAAACAAAGTCATCATCAATATCAGCAAGTTAAAGCTTTGGCGGGCTGAGAAAATTTGCTTGTGCTTAAATCTGTACAGATAGGGTTGCATTGTGGCCTTGGCTTTGTAGGCGGCCCGAGGCGGCTTTGGATTTGCAATGCAAATTTGAAATTTTTTTTTAAAATATTATTATTAGTTTTACAAAATGCATGTTGTTACTAAGTAAATTTAGATAGCTTTAATATTCAACTCGTGTAGTAACCCAGACAATACAACGGATAGATAATTGAAAAGAAAAATAAAAAATGCCGACAGAGGAAGAAGAAACAGCGACGATGAGGGGTAAGATTTATCTTACCGATGAAAAAAGATAACAACTGAAGGGAGAAGAAGAGCACCCGTTCAGCCCAATGTAGAGGTATGATCTGATTCGGCTTATGGAAAGAAAGAGGGAAACTCGGTTTAGTTCAAGCAAAAAAAAGAGAATTTAAGCTGGTTCAAGATGGAACTCACACTCAACAGTGATCGATTCAGTTCAAGCAAAGAAGAAAAAGAATTCAATTCAAAGAATGAAAACATGTGGAGCAATTGGGCCGGTTGGGCCTAATGCAACAGATTGATCTGGTTCGTTTCCAGCAAAAAAAGAAAAAAAAATCAAATTCACTTCAAGCAAAAAAGCGAAAAACATGCGGACTTAAGCCAGTTTGGGGTGAAGCCTAAGTGGAGCCCAGACTCAACAATGATTAGTTCGACTCAAGCAAAAAAGAGAGAGAAACCGGATTTGGTTCAAGTAAAAAAAATAAAAGAAAGAAGAAACATACGAAGGACATGAGCCGGTTCGGGATGAAGCCACACTCAACAATGAAAATTGACAAATTTAGGAGGAATAATATATATGGGTATAGAAGGTATAGATAGTTTAAATCATATTATAGAGTAGAACTTCTAGAAAAAAAAAAAAAATTAGGGACAAAAAAGGGGCAGGCCAGGCCAAGTGCCACAGGCAGGTGGAGCGTACCAGCGGATGACAGTCACAGTGCGCTGCCCAGCAGCCCACTCTCCATTCCTACCCGCAGATTTGAAGATCCAAGAATTACTACCTGGGTAAAATGAAAATTCAAGGAAGAAGCACTAGACAAATTTTTAAGCAATCGAGCGTCGCGATATTTTCTTTCGTTAGCGGACTACTGCTTTATGTACATAATAATAAAATATCTTATACCATACAAAAGAGCTTCGTCTTCTTCCGCTTCCGCTAAAAGAGCTCTCCTTTAAGAGCACTCGCGGCCCGTTGAATAGCTCTAGCAACTCTCCATATCTCATGCTGAATTATCCTCTGCCGCTCTGTATCACTCTGATTTGCAGCTCTAGAAATAGCATCTGCTATGCCGGGAAAGAACGAGAGCTGACTTTCGTAGTCCTCGGGAGGCGAGTACAACTGTAAAGAATCAAACAGAAACTTCTAAAATTCGAGGACAGCATACGATTTTGAATTTGACTTTTAAAAGTGTTAAGATATACACCCCACCTACTAGATTATGTATTTTCATACATCCCTCATCCCAATCGGTGTTATTTCTAGTTCATTCTATAGAATGCGAAGCACATTCTGAGCATAAAGAGAACTACTGTCTTATAAGAAAACTTGCAGAAACTATTGGCTGAACCTAGTTCACCCTGTCCGCGACCAACCACCCCAGTTTATTTTTCCTCGATCCCATCTCTACTTTACATTGCAACTGCCCATTGATTGCATCCATACTAAGACTTTAAAGAGTATCTTTTTATCCTTCAGCAGTGGTGAGGATCAAAAGTAGATACGGGATATGTGTGTAATCACTACAGCTGGTGGACTTGTCTTGGACGATATTTTCTCGATGTCTCAGACACTACATTTCACAAGAAAGTACATAGAAGACATTTGGAAGACTTTCAAAGACCACCCTTGCGGTTCAGCACATTTGCACTGCACTATCATGTGCCTTCATTCGTTGTATTTAACAACACCATGCCGACTATTTCCTTCCACTATTAAGGACCTCCATTAACATCAGGACAGAAATGGCACAAGGGGTTTTCACGGCTCTCATTTGTGCCCACATATTGCATTGGTTTGAGACGCCACGAGCCATTTCTAAGCTACCTTTAGTAGGAGGTCATTATGCTGTAACGGGAATAGAAACTGTAGGTAGTGAACAACAAATGCACTAAAATACAGGACAGCTGTGTGAAGTTTTTTGGAAAATTTTAGGGACCTCAAACATACTCATGCATTTTGCAAGATATTTTCAGCTACTTTACATTTTGTATGTTAAGAGGTGCTCCAGACATGGTGGACCTGCTCTAGGCATTTTTTTTTTTTTTTGCGATAACTGGACACTTGTTTATACAATTTGCAGAGTACCTAAAAGGGCTTGAGAGATCAGTTACTAAAATGAAAAATTTTTGGAAGTTTGCGGGTATGTGCTTACCAAATGCTTAAACCACCATCTCCCCTTAAGACCTTCCGCTTCGAGGAAGCTTCTTTCCACAAGCATGAGGCGATCATTGAAAGCTCGTCTCCAAAGAACAGAGAAATTCTCTCCCTTTTCTTGCAGCTGCAGCTTCTGAGGTTTCATTTTGAATGTTAATAAGTAACAAAGGATAAGTACATATACTAACGACTAGGTTGGCCACCATTTGGCTTTAAACCAAAGACTAAACTGAATCCGACCAAAAAAGGTAATTTCGTTTGGCTTGGTTGCAGAATTTCTCAACTGAACAAAACAGAAAAGCAATAATAATAACCATATGCATACATATATCTAATATATGCATAATCATATATATAATGAATCAGCTCAGTACATACTGCATAATAATAGATCACAGCCATCCACTTTAAAATGTGACGAGCTCAAATTGAATGGTTAGACCAAACAAAACTGAATTAGATTTGGTTCGGTTTTGATTAATATAGTAATTGGGATCCCCCCTTGCAACCTTTTTTTCTTTTTTTCTTTTTTGAGGGTGAAACCCGTAGGCAATTTATTAGATTAAATCTCGTTTCCTTGAAACCTTTTTCATATTTCAAAGTTTCATAGTCAAGTAAATGCACAGCTCAAAAATTCACATTTCACAGTTTCATACCATTTTCATATTTCATGTAAAAGAGCTTGGGATCCCCCCTTGAAAACTTTTACACTATTCTCTAAGCACTATTGATTGAATTTGATTAAATCAAGATCAAAATTACTATCAATTACACTACAGTATTAAAAGTAATTGTAGAAGAATTGTTTCTCATCTAGTAAAAGAAAAAAAAAAACTTGGAATATGAAATAAGTGGAATAATTCCATCTTTTACCTCTCCCTCCTTTAGAGCTTCATTAGCTGCATGAGAGAATTCTTGAATGGCCGAATATATTGGCTCTAGAGAAGGGCCATCATCAAGCAAGGTACTCAATGCATTTGCATGTTCCTACAAGAAAATTACTGGAATTTACAACCATTGCATATTATGCTAATAATATCCAAAAGCTTTATCAGATAGAAATCCGGGTAATTCTGAAGCAATTGCCTTCTTAATTAATAATTAACAACTTTAAAGGAACTGTAGTCAAGTTTTATACCAGTGTACCAATTCTAACGCAAGACTGAAGTTTCACTTGTCGTCTGCTTAGAAGATTCCTAGTTAAAAGAAAAAGACAAACTAATGATTCATGCTTAGAAAAAGATAAATCAAATGCATTTATCTCTCTTGACAACCTTGACGATCCAAGCAGCTCTACAAGTCTCCACCTTTGACAACTTCATTATAGGAAGCATGAAGCTATACAATACCTTTGCTAAGCACTTTGACTAGTTTTTGGCTCAACTTATTGATATCACCAATTCGCCGTGGTAATAAAAGAGCGAGACAAAGATCAGAAAAAAACTTGGGCCAGTTTCCACGAGGGTACAACAATAAAGAAGCACGATTTCAGTTAGTCTGGCTACAATCATAGTTCTATCTAAACCTTACGATTGGATTATTAATATCACTGATGCCACCAAGAAAATATAGAACTACAAGTAACATAGCACTTTGAGCCACAAGAAGAAAAGCATTGTTCATGCAAAAAAACAAGTTGATTAATCAAACAAGCAATTTTACCTGCAATTGAGCAGCATAAGATACATAATCAAAAGGCAGGACTGGGTCATCGGCTAATCGAAGGATAAGAAGTCCCAATATTTCGGCAACTGTATGCAACATTAAAACCGGATAAAAATTAAGAGACAATGCGATAATAAGATTTTTATATAACTAATGAAGTTATCTATTTACGTATGTATCCCGGTAAAATCTAAATTCATACGTCCTTCGATAATGTCCTCTAAAAAAATTACTCGTGAAACTTTTTCCTAAACAAAATCAACTTATGTCATCGCTTAACTGGCTCACCAAATTAAGTAAGGGATTTTCCATAAGAACAACACTTCCAAGAGGGTACATCTGTATGTGAAAGCTCCTATAATAATTATAAGCGGCAATAACACCATTAAAACAGTTATGCAAAAGCAAGATACAACATAAATTTTAACTGATAATTGCAGGATTGAGTTCAACGGAAATTTGTCAAATTCAAAGTTAGTTGTGAATTCCAATGCGATTGGACCTTTCATTCACTCAAGAATAATGGATAAATTGAACTGAATCTTCAACCACACCTCAAATCCATAATTTTGGATTACACTTGTGGACCGGTAATTTTTTAAACTACTACCGACCTTAATCTTTCTTTTCAATTTGAATAGGACCTTTAAACTTGAAGCCAGCACCTCATTGACTAATATACCAACATAGACACATAAATGAGAAAGGTAATTATGGAAAAACTTAACCTGCCACATGACGATGAAACATAGGATCGCCTTGATTTTCCATCCAGCTGTACGAGTCCAAAGCAGTATGGTAGCCTGGGAATTCTGATTAAAAGATATAATTAGTTTATTTTGTGACAGCTGAAGAGCAGACTTCAACTATAAAATGAGATATTGCAAAAAGTACAATCCATACAAGAGGAAATGAGAGAAAGGAAATCGTGTTATGGAGCTCCTTATTGGAGGGGAGAAAAGGAAGAGCACCGGTAATACATATCGCCAAAAACAAAGGTCTTCGTAAAATGCACTGTCCACCCTAAATACAGCTATGGCTACAAAGAGACAACCATAATGACTAAATTCCCCACATGTTATGAGATGGAATCCAAACATACAAACTTAATTGACATATCAATTGCTATACATGATCTACATATTCCATTGTTTTAATGCAACTCAGCATCTTCATTGAGAAACAATAGCTCATTAACACCATAGATCCAAGATCCTTCATAATATCAAAATTCCATCCAATTTCTGAAGCAGTATTACAAGAAATGGTGTAAAATTTTGATGAGAGATCATCATATCGTTGCCTTGCAAGTTGCAAATTACAATGAGATATTTTACCATAAATCCAAGTAATTAGAAAAGTAAATTATAACCATGAAAGCTTTTGGAAATAATAGCCGAAAAGATCAGCCTCTCTGAATGACCATTTCCGTAGGCCCAGTAGATAATCAAAACAAGCAATTTGTTAAGATATACTATTCATATCTATCACCAAAACAAATATTTGAATAGAAACAAAACAAAAACATGATTACTTGCAGATTAACAATGGATACACCAAAAGAGACCTAAATAATGGAAAGGAACAATAAAACCTACTACTAATAGGTCACATTTAAGGCTTTCTCAGGCTATTAACTATGTAAAAGACAGAACACACCTTTACCATAGTAGAAGTCAGTGGAAGGGATCCCTGCATAGTGCAGAAATGCAGAAAAATCCGAATCAGCTCTGGCAAGCCTTTCTATCTGAAGCAACAACAAACAAACTGCTTAATGAGAATTCAGAGCATATTTATTCTAAAAAAATCATCAACTAACATATTGTCCAAATAATAAAATTAGAAATTTCAGATATGTAAAGTGCAGTTACTTGCAGGGAATTCATATTTTTGCAGGGAAATAAATGTATATTCCTACTTTATTTAAAAAGAGATGACAAAAAAATTTGTGCAAAGTGTAGTTACTTGCAGGGCATTCACTGACTCTTACAATAACCGAATAAATTTTATAAACACCTTACATTGATGCCTCCATCCGTTCTTTCCCATGTATGATAAACGGTCTCATCTCCAAGATCTGGATCCTTCACCTACAAAGAAGAGGGGGGGGAAGGGGGGCAGGGGGGAGGAAGCATAACTGACCGGTCACTAGTACAAGTTTTCTATGCATGCAAAGCAATAACAAAACGATAGCGGTGGAAAGGCCTCAGGTGCAATCTTTCTATACACAAGTTAGGTAAGAATGCACGAACCTTACCTAAACTATAAAGCATTTTCTAACTGATACCTGAACTTTAAACATTTTGGTTTTGCCACCCAACCTTCCAAAATTTTTGAATTCAGAAGATTCTATTAAGTTCCACATGAACTCAACTATTTCCATTAAAAAAAAAGAATTATAGAAATATTCTGTTAAGTGACAAACAATTCTGTTAAGTTACAGAATACTCCAGGAGAAAAAAAAAAGTTAAAAAGAATATATATTTTTGATTTCTGAAGGGGACGATTACAGTGCTCTGGTGGCAAAATCATAATTCAAAATTCAGGAATCAATATGCACTGTAGCTTAGGTAAGGTCTATATACCACCAACAAATTAACTTTGAGCTTTGAAGCAATAACCAAATGAACAAAAGCCTTCATACTCAAGCTTCAAATATTGGTGCACTGAATCACATCACAGTAGGTAGCATAATTGATTATTTTACCTTCTTTGTAACATCAATCAAAAGCTTGTCCAATTGGGGCGTTGCAGCAGCGAAAAATCCAGGCCCTTGTACAGCACAATCAAGATTCAGATAAACCACAGCTTTGGAATGCAAATTTCCAAGGTTCTCCTCAACCCACTCTGTAGATCCTATCTGAAAGCCAAACAACAAAGTTTAGGTAGAAATAGTAAAAAAGGTTATATTATATTTTTTTATTACTGAGACATGTAACTTATAAAGCATACAGTGCAGACAACGAATTTAACAACTTAAACATTTATCAAATATGGCAAAATATTTACATATATACACTGACAAAGTCATCTGTCTATATATGCCTGCTAATTCTAAATTCTCACATAATGCATTTCAAAAACTTAATTTCATGCATGCATGCCATCGTACTAATAAAAATCCTGTCCTTTTGAAACTTCTTATAAATACAAAACCAACTTCCTGCCACGAGTTGATAAACTTCCCAACTAAAGATAATGGTGCTTTTCTGAAAAACAACACTTCAGGAGGGACATATATGAAAATTCAGATTTTACAGTTGTATACAAGTAAATAGATTATTGAAATATGTAGAAACCTATAACCATATTTATTTACTCACCATTCCAAACTCCTCTCCATCCCAGCTACATAAAATGATGGTCCTTCGAGGTCTCCAACCTGATCGCAATAATAAGCCAAAACGTCGAGCAATATCAAGAAGGACGGCCGTTCCACTATTGGGATCGACTGCACCATACGTCCATGCATCTCTATGATTACCAATGATGATGTAACGGTCGGGCTCTTCTCGTCCTCTTATGAGACCGAAGATGTTTTGTATTTTTGCCAATTTTCTGTCTTCCTTAAAAGAAGAATCAACAACAGGTTAATTTTATTATCAGCATTTGGCAGAAATTATTGCATGGTATGAATCACTTGCAAGTACAGAACTTGTATCCCAACTACCATAACATAGTTCCAGAACTTGCATCTCATTTCTAGAAAACAGTTGAAAATTAAAAAACCTAAAGACAGTGCCTTAGAAATTTAGTCCCACAATGAAAGTTGAAAAGCTTTTGGGGTCCTTGTACAACGAAGTAGCCTCAAAACTAGAAGCTAAAGGAAAATGCAGGGAGATTTTGGAGCGAAACTTAAAAAGAACTTTTAAAAAGCTTACTCATAAAGTTACAAATTTTGAAAACCTATTAACTAAGCATCACAAGGTATCAAAATCAACGATCTATAATTTCAAGAAAGGCCAATGTTCAATACTTAATATATAGGTTTCTAAAACTCATGATTTTTTGTATGCTGGTCCTTTCTATGTTATTGATCACCTCCAATAGTTTGATCTTAATTTTGTGTTTCTATAACTGGACTTCAACATGGGTAAATAGTGTTTGCTTAATATATGTAGAGAGAGTTGAGCTAAAATACTATTGATAATATTTGGAATCCGGTACTATCGATTTGTTTTCGATGATTGGTCTTCCAAATTGACAATCCAAACCGTCAAACATGATTTGAAGTTTCTAGAAACCAAATTTCATGATTTTTTTAACACCGAATCAAAGATCCTCAATGAAACTCGGGTTCAGATTGGATTTTGATATGTTTTGGGTCGGGTTTTGATGTAAAACCGATCCAAAACCAATTAAAATTTGGTTTTGAATTCGGGTTTCAAGGTCAAGTTCAAGTCAATGTTGGATCCAAACACAATACACCCCTTATTGTGAGTCAAAACCCCACCAAAATCCAAATTCTAATTGGGCTGATAGAGAGGTCCTTGTAGAATACCAGACAAATAACCTCGGTGTTTATCTCTTATAGAACACAGGACTAATAACCTCACAAAGCACCTAAATGATACAAATGAAACCACAAGGTCGCAATGTGAAAATGAGTTATACTATGAAGCCTTTTTTTTTTTCCAAAACGTACCCTTTATTTTATGTTAACATGGAGTCAGCAAAAATAAATCAATAATAAATGTATGAAAATCACATTAGGTTCATGGCATGCCATATGCTAGATAGTTTGAATCCTTTTGACCACTCCTTCACCCTAGACGTACTTGTTTTAAACATTGATGATTAAAAGCATATTTACTCTTCCCTAATAGAGTTGGCGGCAGCCGCATTCATAAGGTTATAATTTAACAGTATCAAATCACTAAATAGCAAAGACACAAGATTGACTAGTCTCTAACCCAAATTTCTGTTGAACCATCTTTATATTGGTCCAAACGTAATGTATGATAAGGACGAATCAAAGATTAAGCTACAAGGCAAACACCAAGTAGTGTCCAAATGTGATGCACCATCCACTAACAAAAAAGTTAGCACTTGAAATGTCCCGAAAATAATACCATGCACTTGAATTGAATATGCGAACGCTGATGACGTTAACAGCACCGCGTTTTTTCTTTTGGATTCATATACCAGAAGTACATTTCATGAATTCTAGAGAATGAAAGGCAGATGCCTAAACATAAATTTCGGGATGCTTTTGCCAAAACGGGGCCCACCTGCATGAATAGACCCACCAGTAAAATCTAATTCCTATGCGCAATATACCAAATGAACGATGAATTCATCATACAAGTCCAATTCTGCACCTTAAAATGGCCACATACAAGTTAATACTCCTTTTATGGTAGCTCTACATTTTGTAGACCCAATACAAGACACAGCCAAAACGGAGAAGCCCTTTTCATATCTATGTGAGCTAAGAGACCATTGACTACCAATAAAAGCTGCAGAGAAAATGCCATAGACCCATAGAAGACCCAAAAAAGACCTCTTTAATGAGCATACATATTTCATCATGGTCAATTTTAAATTATAGACATGTGTATAAAGTATAAACCAAGCAAAGATCAACGTGTGGCGAGGATACCTGATAGGTGAAGTTGACCAAATTGGGCCCAGGCCCCACCCCGGCGATATCGAACCCGAACCCGAGGCCCTCCGTCGCCCACTCCGGAGGGGGCGGCGGCCCACCGAGCGTCCTCAGGATCTCCGCTGCCGTGGCGGCGGCCACCGGCATGGACGGAACCCTAGGGAACCGCCGCCTCACCTCCTCCGCCTCCGGCCCCAGCCTCTCGGCGGCGGCGGCGGCGCCCCACCCGGGGGTGAGCGGATCCCCGACGCCGCCGAGCAACACCGTCCCCCTCTCCACCCCTCCCCCGGGGTCTCCGGCGATGAGCACCGCCGCCGCCCCCCTCTCCGCCGCCCTCGCCACAACGCCGCCGCGGTACCCCCCGCCGCGGCGCGCGATCGCCACGCAGCCCTCGAGGCGCACCCCGATCCGCTCCAGCGCCCGGAAATCCTCCTCGCGGCCGCGGTTCACGTAGACCGCCGGGCCGCGGCGGCGCCGGAGGGGCGTAGGCGTGGTAGGGCCGCACGAGGCGCGCCGCGGGGTCGGCGGGCTCGGCGGCGGAGAGCGCGGCGAGGAGGGAGCCGTTGGGGCTGAGGAGGGAGAGCTCCGCCGCGGCGGCTGCGGAGGGGTAGGAGAGGAGCGGGGAGTACTCCCGGGTTAGGGTTCGGAGCCCCGCGGCGCGGAGGCGGGATAGGACGAACGCGGCGGGGGCGGCGGCGGCGGGTGTTCCGGCGAGGTGGGGGCTGAGGGTGAGCGCTCGGAGATCGCCGGCGATGGTGGCGTTCGCCGCGGCGGCGCCTCCTCCGGCGGCGGCGGAGGAGAGAGAGAGGAATAGGGCGGCGGGGGTAGCTTGGGAAAGGGGAGGGGTATTACGGGAAAGGAAAGGGGAGTGGCGTAGAGAGTGGTAGATGAGGAAGATGCAGAGGAGGGCGAGGAGGGGAGGAGGAGAGAGGAGAGTTTGGGTCGGAGTGGGAGGGGAGGGGCATTTTGGGAAGAGCCAGAGGTGGCGGGGAGAAGGGGGTGTGGGCGTGGCTCGGGGTTGGGATATTTTGGGAATAAATTTTGGAGAGTGAGAGAGAGAGAGTGAGAGTGAGAATCAAAAGGGGAGGGAAAAAGGAGGAAGGAGGAGGCAAACAAATTAATAAAAGAGGACGCAAAAAAGTGCCAAATATTATATTCTCTTGTTGCGTCTTCTTGCTGTCTTTTTTTTTTTTTTTTTTTTTTTTTGTGAAAACATAAAAAATAATTATTCGAATATAAAAATTTTATCATTAAAAAAAAATGTCTAATCACATCATGCGCCGAATCATCATTATTATTATTATACTTAATATGCTTCCAAAATAGTATTCAAAATATTAAATTCAACAAAAGTATAATTATATTATATTTAATAAAAATTCTTGATTTAATAAAAGGTATGTTAAAGTTAAATTATACTGCTCATGCACATCTATTACTTTCTGAGGGGACTTTAGAGTTACACGTCTCCTCCCAAACCTCCACTTTTCACAAAAAAAAAAAAAATAATTTAGAATACATCAAATTTATTACAGACGTGACATTTTCAACTAGGACCGTTAAGCTCCCGTTTAGTTGGGGGTTCACCCCTTAATCCCCATTTTATTCCCAAATATTATTAAAAAAAAGATGGGGTTAGCAAACCCCACCTCAAAAAGTTATTGACTTAAAACACCTAACCACACCAAACAAACACTATTTTTCTATTCATAATAACCCACTATCCTTCTTATCCCACCTTCTTCAACCAAACGTTATTTTTCACTATCCTCGACTAATCCCAACTACCAACCAAACACAAAAATACTTTAACCCCATCTTAACCCCAAACTTAACCCTATCCCTGGAATAACCACTTTTTCCTTAACCCCGAGCCAAACGGGGGCTAATGGATTGATTTTAATCAGATTTTTAAAAATTTGAAAATCAAATTAAAATTCATATTTGGATTCAAATCTGGTAAATTTTAAAAATTCATACCCGACAAAAAATTCGAAATCCGAACCCAGCGGATTTTAAAAATTCACACCGTTGAATAAAAATCAAAAAAAAAAAAATAATTAAATACTTTATATATTATATTAATAAATAAAAATAAATTATGTGTATATATATATATATATATATATAATTTATTCGGGTTTGGGTTCGGATCAGGTAAATACAAAATTCATATCCGTCGGATTTTTATTTTCTATACCCATAACGAATTAAATCCGTTTAGCTCGGATAAACTTGTCCCATGGGGTTCGGATTTGGATAATATTTCAAATATCCATACCCATTGACATCCCTACTTTCAATCAATAGACTTATCTTTTTTAGGTTGATACGTGTCATCATGGTTAATAGAAAATTATTTTTATCATGCTTTTTTTCTCAAATTTAGAATACACGGGATATATTGCATATTTCCAACCAATAGACTTGTCTTTCTTAGATTAATGTGTTCTACCATGATTAATAGAAAAATATTTTTATTGTACTTTCCTCTCAAACGGAGATATATGATTGAGCATTATTGATAAAATAGTACATCGTGTAATAAAGTAGACTTCCTCCTACTTCTCTCTTCCCCTCTATATATAAAATATATAAAATATATATATATATATATATATATATATATATATATATATATATATATATATATATATTTAAATTTTAAATTTTGGATAGCATATTTTTAAATTTTATAATTTTAAAGTTTCAAATTTTATATTTCAAACTTTAAAATTAAAATTATAAAATTTTAATTTTTATAATATTTATTTCCAAATTTAAACTTAAAAGATTTAAAATTTTAAATCCCTAAACTCCAAAACCCTAAACCCTATACCCCTATAAAATTAATTAATTAATTAATTAATTATAGTTAATTAATTTTATTAATAATATATGTAATAAATTGAGTAATAAAATCTAATCCGATAGGTACAATCTAAATTACGTAAAATAACGATGCATTAAAATAATATAGAATTTAAAATTTTAGAATAAAATTTTAAAAATATAGTGTGTATATATAATTAATTAATTTTACTAAATAATTTTTCCACTGTTTTATTTATATTTTATTTATTGATTTATTTAAATTATTTTAATAGATTTATCTCAGTTTTTTGTATAAATATTTATAAAATAATTTAATCACTAATAAGTTGTTTTATAAATTTACGTACGTTACGCATGTACCAATTTTAATCATTTTTATTTAAATAGATATAAATATTAAATTATTTTTATATAAAATTTATTTAATTAATAATTAGACTTATGAAACTATAAAGAAATAGACAAATATAAATTAAAATTTGTTATTAAAATATTTTTATATCTACAGCATTGCAAGGCTCTTACACTACATGCACTAGTGCATCCATATTCCATACATCCACATTTATTGATTTTTTTAATTAGATAATTTAATTTTGCACCTATTGAATTACAATCTTTTTTTTTGGATTCTGCTGCGCAAGAGACTACTAACCCATACAAAATGATCCGTAGAGGGTGCCTAGTGGATCAGTTTTGCATTTTTTGCGTGTTCTTTCCAGAAACCTGCGATCACCTGTTCCGGGACTGTATCTTGGTCAAATACATATATATTTGTGCCGAAGGTTCAGATGCAAGGGAATCGGATACCGGGGATGTACGGAGGCTATGGACAAAGACATCTAACATACCCAATGCCGCCACGAGATCGAAAAGTTTAATCCGTTTGGCGGCAATCTGGTGGGTCGTCTGGAATGAGTGCAACAACACTATCTTTCGCGAGGTGCTTCCCAATGCTATCCGAGTTCTTGAACGTGTCGCTTCTTTGACCAACGCCTGGAATGAAGTTCTTTGACTTTTGCATGTCCTTTCCTTCATGCTCGGTCCCAACTTTTTCCTTTTCATTATCCACCCCGTTTTTCTTATTTACTTTGTTTAATCGGTAGGTGTAGGGTTCTTTATTTTGAATTTTTTTTCTTGTATTTTTTCGGCTCTTTTAGAAGGGCCTAGCTGTCTCCATCATGTATGCTTAGTTTATTTCGCTTAATGAATGAAGCAGATAGCTTGCTACCTATTTCTCAAAAAAAAAATAAAAATTAAAAATAGGGTATTGATTAAAATGTACGAGATTGATGGAGAACTAATAAATTCACAATTTACGAATTAATATATAATTAAACTAATAAAAGTAATTAATTTTGTTTTAAGATAAGGGCTAAAAAAATGCTTTTGAAAGTTAAAGGACTAAAATAAATCACAGATATTAATTGAAATAAAAATTCATGGACCAAAAGGAAACTAGACTTAAATAGTGCAATTTATTTACTCTTTTTTAAAGTTTAAATTTCGAAGCTTAAAAATGCACATAGACCCTCTTAACTATAGGTAATTTTGAAATAGTCCCGTGAACTATAACTTTTTTTTATCTGAGAATTGAGACCACCTCTAATTTTGATTTATTGAAATTAATGATTTTCAACCAAAATAAAACAAAATTATCCGACAATTGTATTAAATTTCGTACTTTAAATCACTTTATAGCGAATAAAACTAGATTAATAAATTACTAATAACCATTGAGTTATAAAATCTAACAAAAATATTTTGAATCAATTAACCTAATAAAAATTTAAATAAAAAAACTTAATTATTAAAAACAGTGCCAGTAAAAAAAAAAATTTGAGGAGTTTTCATACATTGAGAGAGAACAAAGTAAATGGAGCTGCATGAAAAGAAGAACAGTCACAGAACCAGCAAAGCTACAGAAACATTATCACAATGTTCTTCCACAGAAACATCAATTCAAAAGATAAACAAATCAAATTTCTTTTTTTTTAAAAAAAGGAAAAAGAACATAACAAGAGATCGCATCGCACGACGACGAACGCGTGCAACGAGTTAACAGAAATATGGTTATGGTTCTGATTAGTTCGCGACATTTCTCTGCGCTGAGAGAGAAGAACAAAAAAAAAAAAGAAGAATTGTTCACATGCTTGCTAGAAAAGCTTGGCTGATCAGCAGATGTTAGTAATAACTCAAAAAAATCGATTCCATTTCTTTGAATTCAGATCCCCATTGTCAAAATAGTCTGAGATTGCCAATACTCTTTCGATTGCTTCACCATCTCGGCTCGCTCGCCTCGCAATCTCTCTTTCCAGTAAACATTGCATCTGAAAGATTCGAGAAAAAGCAGTTCACCAAACAAAATATTGTTCTGGAATAGTTCGAAAATTTGCTAATAGAAGGATTTAGACTGCAAAGACCTATTTCGCAGCAGTAGATCCAGTTCTGTCATTTGCACTGCATCATTGTAAACACCAACCTGCAGTAAAATGCCGCATATTAGTTGCGGAATAAAATATATAAATGTATACAACTACAAAACTGTCAAGTTACAAATACGTATAAGTTTCAAATTTTCCTTCAAAAACTTTGGTTTCTGAAACACAAACACACTCAGGACTAACAAATTTTGCGCCTTCGCAAAACTTTTTTCCAATTAAAATTCAACTTCCCCTCATGAAGGTTCTGTGGCAGCTAAGCTAAGACTGGAGAGCATTAATCGGGTCGGTGTTATCAAATACCGAGTAGGGATATGGATAAGATCATAAGAGCCATGGAAATAATTGGGAAAGGAAATAATAATAACGTATAACGTACCGCTCTACAAACAGGACACTTGGCGCTGCGAGGCGCAGCTTTGAGGCCTTGGAAGAGTAACACGGAAGCTGCAGAGCAGGCGCAGCCTTTACAGAAGAGATGACCGCAACTTAATGCATACGGATTAAACACGGTATCCTGTAATTAAAGATCTACCACTAAAACCGACATGAAAGGATAATAAAAAGAAGGCTTTCTTATCGCAGTACTAGTTTAAGCTACCCCTCCACAGATATCGGAAAAAGATAGAAATTAAAGAGGGTAAATGTATGGATAGCCCACATAATTTCCTGATAACATGACTACTAGGGGATCTTGATATGCCATTTTGTACTGTCATTATTATATGCATAAATTTGACTGAAAGAAGAAAATGGAAAAGAAGGTAGCATCTTACCAAGCAGATAGCACAAGTCAAGCTGTATTCGTACTTCACGGAGTCGGAAATAGACATAGTCATTGCAGGCTGGGTATCATTAAGATCACAAGAGAACTTCCGGAAGTATTCACCAGGTTCTCCCGAATCTGAACCACTGAAGTTCAAGTAAAATGCACCTAATTCTATCAGCCAAGGCGACTGCAGGAGTTCAATACGCTTAGCCCGCAATTTTGTTTTGAAATCTCTTCCACTGACCGAGCCATGTATCTGCAACACACAATCCGCAAGAAGTTGCAAATCCAAGAATCAACATCCTAAGGAACTCTGTAGGAGCTATAACAATACTTAAAACTAAAGACGTTCGTTTACAATTTACATCTATGTACCCTAAAAAATATAGATTGTTACAAAAATATTTCTTAGGATGAAATATGATCTGAAATATCCATTATTAACCATTTTCGTGATTTATTTCATATTTTAACATATGCTGACGCTTCCTAAATGAAATTTCTGAGGTGTAAGTATTAAGAGGGTTGAATGTAAAATTTGATCTTTCAGTAGAACAACATGCAAATCATCATGTTTTCAGCGAGTTTTCTGCATATTAGCAATCGGTAAACAGATAATTTTGCAGGATTTACGCATGTAAATATCTCTAAATCGAAAGGGCCTTGACAGCTTACCTTGTCATACTTCTTAAGAATTTTACTGATGGCTATTGCATTCATCGTCACATAATCGAGCAGCATCCGTCCTTCCTGGATCATGACTTGCTGATCATCTGCGAAACAATGGCGTAAACGCCACATGCATCGTTGAACGCCAGAAGAAACATGAAGGTGGAGGAGGCGCCTTACTCTCGAGCTAAAACAGCCAGCTATCTCTGTGGCTTCTCTCGTGAGCTCGGCAAAGAACATCTGATCACACACTGAACAGAGGAGGTATCGTCAGTAAATCAACTTCCATATGAACAGGGGAAACACACAAAGTAACCATAAATATGAAATTCGTTTAGCCGAATTTGGAATGTGAGCCAAACCCATTCTCCGACACCGTATCAGGCCTTCTGTATGCAAACTGATCCATTTGTTTCGATTTCTATACTTGTACTAATTTTGTATAACTAACATGAGAAAATATAATATGACATTTCCTTTGTATTACTTCATTTCCAGTATTAATTGCAGTGTTTCCAAGGCGCTAATAACTCAGAGACATATTAAATATAATCTTGACTATGATAATGTAACCTCATAACAGAAAAAGAAATAACTTCGACTTTCATTTCGGAATCCAATAACAAACACAAAAATACGCAACAATAGTGAGATAATGTACAAATGTGGATCTTCAAAATAAAGCCCAAAGGAAAGAAAATGGTTACGGCGAGAGAACATAACTAGTGATCATCAGCCTGAATGACAGCAACTTTTTGAATGGGACCTAAAAATTAAAATTTTGACTTCAGTGTCTAACTTTTCACAAATTATTTTGAGAATCCCTGGGGCGAATTACACGGTATTTATGACTTTTGACAGATATGCTGTACTGTAACTTTTTTTTGGCTAAATCAGTACAGTTCTGATATAATCTTAAACACAGAAGTACTGAAATTCTAAATAAACGCAAATTTGGTAAAAGATGAAGATTAATACATTGACAAGAATTGCATCGACAGAACTCGGATAACTCATTGCTCTCGTCGCCCTCAGCATGCTCGCTGCTGCTTTGGTTTTCTAAGGCGCGGCAAACCCGGCAGCTCTTCAAGACCTTTTTAAGCCTCTTGTACTCGACATGCGAGCATTTGTTCAGAAACCTCTCCTGCTCTCCGTGGAGGTACTCTGTAAAAGTCTCTCCAAACTTCATCTTGGCTTTAAAATTCTACCAAAGAGATCAAATTCAATGATTCGGATATTTACTGACATTGAATTCATCCAAACAAAAGCAAAATTCTAGAGCAAGCAAGAACAGTTGCAAAATCACCACTCAAGCTTAAAAAGTCGAAATTTATCACGTCAACAATCAATTTGCACCCGGCCCGAATTCCTCTCAGCCTTGGGGTGTTCGAACTCATGATCTTCTACTCTGATGCCATGTTAAATTACATAAAACAACCGTTGTTCTCCCACCAGAGAACAGTATTTTTAATTTTTATATTCAACACCAAATTCATCTTTCAAGACATTTTTCGAAAACAAGATAAATTGTTCCGTCTCGCAAGTGAAATATGTTATTCTGCCAAATTATGGTTGTTCGGCAAAATCTTTCTATCAACTTATTTTGACATACAAATCATCGCATGATCTTTAAGACTCCAATAACTAAAAAGGAACTTCAAAAAATATTTTTGCTGTAACATGCCAAATCGCAGATAACATAGCAGATGAATCATGAATGTCGATTGAAATGAAACAAAGTAACGATCTCACGTCGTAAATTGTAATTCTTAAAACTTTTTCAGAAAAATGGTTCTTATATGCGTATCAAAAAAGGGTACGAATCATTGTGGGCGAGCAATTATTTTGTAAAAGCAAATTAGAAAAAGTTTTGAATCGATTCCGTTTCGATCAAAAGTTTAGAATTAATCAAAAAAAAAAGAAAAGAGGCGGTGGAATTAATATCACATCACATCAAGGAACAAAAAAAAAAAAAAAAAAAACGAAAGTAGAATCGAATTGAAGAGAAATAGCGTACTCGATATCGACGATAGTTCCCGAGATTACTAAATCTGAGTTCGAGTTTTCTCTGATTAATGAGTGAGATGGAGAGAGAGAGATGGACGATAATAATTTGATTGGATTTAATTAACAAAAACAAAAATTATTCAAAAAATTAAAGATAAAGATTTTTAAAGATTAAAGATTTTTAAAGATAATTAATATGGGAGAGAAATCGTGTGACACGTGGCAAAGACACGGCCTTTTTCGGTTGTAAGTTTATAATTATTTATTTTACTGTTATTTTTATAAGGCTCATTATAAATATATCGAATAACAAATATATCTCTATAATATATTTTTATATTTATATTTATAAAAAATTAATAATATTTATATTTATTTCTGTAGCACTATTTATTTTTTTAACATTAGGTAAGTAAAACGATATTTTTTTACTACCACAAATATGTTCCTCTAAAATACCCAATAGTCTTTTTTTTTTTTTTCCTTTTTTGCTCCTATAAATAATGACCAATTTGTATAAAAAAACTCACAAGTTTTGAGTTTTTTTTTATAAAACTAATGCAAATTCAATCCGAATTTTTAGTAAACGGACCAAAATACCTTTATGTTTTTTTCTCTATCTATTTTTTTTTCTCGGGTTATTTTTTTCTCGCCGAAGACGGCGAAGATTTTTTTTTCTCTCCGACCATCCTCTAATGCCTCTGCAGTCCTCCACGAAAATAATGAGAATGGTAAGGCATCCTCTTCCTCCTCTTTGCTCTCCACCCTGCATCCTCTTCCTCCTCTTTGCCCTCCACCTCCACTGCAGCAAATTTTTTACCCATAAACAAAATGGTCGTTCCCACTGCCGCTATCGGCGAAGAAGAGAAAATGCTTCTCGAGGCCAATAAGCTCGCCGGCGAAGGAGGGGGCACACAGCCCACCCATCTATCCCAGAGGGCTGCTGCGGCCCACTCATCCCTCTGTTACTTTCTCTCTCTCTCTCTCTCTCTCTCTCTCTCTAAATACAGGACATCAATTTTTTTTTCTTTCCTTTCCTGGCTGACGTCGGATGGCCCACGTGGCACCCATTCGCATTGTCCCAAACTTTTTTTTTTTCTTGGCATTTTTTTTTTTTTTTTTTTTCGTTTTAGTATCCCGTGGTTTAAAAGTGTATCAAGTTAGTGTCCTGTAATTTTAAACTTTATTACTTTACTATTCTGTGGTTTCACACTTTATTACTTTAGTATCCTGTAGTTTAAAAAATACAGTCTTAATTTGATACTGAAAATTAAACCACGATATCTTAAAGTGATAAAGTCAGCCCAATATAATCTTATTTTGATCTTTCTTTAAACCACAGTCTTAAGGTGATAAAATAATAAACCACAGGGTACTAACTTAGTACATTAAACCACATGGGACTAAATGAAAAAAATTAAAACGGGGGATTTTTGAAGCTTTCCCAAAAAACCAATAAAGTTCAAGGTGCTAGAGAGTAAAACTGCATAATCTGAGGGACTAACATGCAAAAAAAAAAAAAAAAAAAAAAAAAAAAGGCCTCCGAGAGAACAAAACGAAAGAGGCCTCTCCGCGCGCACTCACTCACTCTATCTCCTCCTCTCCTCTCCCTCCAAATTTATCCACAATGGCGGCGTCGTCGTCGTCGTCGCCTTTCTCCTCCTACTTAACCCTCTCTCCTCTTCCTCCTCCTCTCTCCTCCTCCTCTCCCTCATCCCTCTTCTCGATGCTCCCCTCGCGGCCCCTCTCCGCGGCGGCTGTGGCGGCGCCGGCGAGGACCGCCGCCGCAGCAGCAGCACCCGCGGCGGTGCTCTACGGCGGAGACCGACCCCTCGACACACAGACGCTCATCATCGCCGTCGCCGTCGTCGCCGCCGTCTCCCTCTCCCTCTTCCTCGGCTTCAAGGTCGTCGTCGTCGTCCTCCTCCTCCTCACCATCTTCTTCTTCTTCTTCGTATCTCATCTTAAATTGAGTTAGGTTATGCTTCGATTGGGTTTCTAATTAGGGTTTTGGAAGCAATTGTTTTAGGGGGATCCGCTGCCGTGCGACAGGTGCGCTGGAAATGGTAAATTTTATTTTATTTTATTTTATTTTAATATCCAATAGCCTTTGAAATGTCTAGTAATTATTTGATTCAATTCAATTCCTTTGATAGTGTCGGCTTCTTGATAATAATTTGAAACCTGGAATGGAGATTGATTTTAGGCAGATATTATACCAAAATCTTAACATATACAGCCCTTTTTGGATCCACGGACATCTTAATCTGCACATCTCTTTGATTTATTCAACAAGCTTATTGTATTTGGTAGATGAGGAGTGTGATTCCTAGACCTTTTAACGAGAAAAAAATAAAATAAAAATCAAACTCGCAGTTTTCAATCACACAAGAAAATGCTCATATTGTATTAAGTTATCATTGGATATCCTATTCTGACATCACAAAGAGGCATGATGAATTCAAGTAAGACATTCCCACATTGTTCTTTGTCTTCTAAAATCTTAATATTTTGGAATATCAGTAATTGTGAAGATTTTCTTTTTCTTTTTTTTTTTAATACTCTGAGAATTTTATGTTCTATGCACAATAATACATGATAGGCTGAAAATATGTTACTGATTATCTACCATTTTCTATTTGTTGTGCTTATGCTAGTAGAATTAGTGTATTGGTTACACATAAATGGGAACTTAGTAGAGTCTTATTTCCCTCTATAGGTGGGACCAAATGTGTTTTCTGTACTGATGGTAAGATGAAGCAAGAAACCGGATTAGTTGACTGTCGCGTCTGCAGAGGAGCTGGTATGCCTTTCCGTTCGTTTTACGATTGCTTTCTATTTATCGTCATTGTTCGACTATTGTTCTCTATGAATAGTGAGTAGTTATCCGAGTTTAGATTTGTACTTTGGACCAAATTTTGGAGACTAAATTGTTGAAATTAAAACCACCTTGAAGATCTAACTAGAATCTGGTGTAAACTTGAGGAACTGAAGCTGTGCCTTACACCACCATTTATCGACAAGCATATAATTCAATTTAGCCATAAATTGTTTTCTGCTGCTCTTTCTAGTCAAGTAGGGTTTCTTCATTCTCTTACAATTTACTTTCTTCTTGTAGTTAAAGTGTACACAAACCTTACCTGACCTGTAGCCTATTTTGAATTCGGTACCTAATAAAATTTTGATTTTACCATCCAATCTTGCGCCGTCGCAATTTTAAGGCATCGTGTACTCTTTTAATGAAATACTCTACAATCTAACATAATATTATTTTATTTGACTGATACTCTGCAACTTTTTTGACTGATATATCTTGAAATCGAAAGTAATGAAAGGGAAGCAGTAAAATCGGAATTTCTAAAGTTCAAATGCCCATCTCAAAAGGCGTTATTGTTCGTTCCTTTTAATTACTTGAATTTTGACTTCTGGTAGGGCTGATACTCTGTAAGAAGTGTGGGGGTTCCGGCTACTCCAGGCGCTTGTGAGATGCAGCAGTAGTACTTATTTCTTTTTGAAGGAGATTTTTGCATATGTACCCTCAAAGTATGCGTATTTGCATGTATCCCTCCCGAAAGAGTTTCAAAGTGCACCTCTGGAAATTAGCAGTTGTGTCTATACAGTTAGAATTACCCCAAGTTTGCATGCATGCGCGCCTTTCTTCTTGAGAGTTATTCGTGCTAAAAAGTCGGCATAAGTTGCTATTTCGAGAGACACCGCAACTTTCAGGGGCCACGCATGCAAATACGTGTTTTTTTCATGGATATATATGCAGAAATCCCAGAGACAGAGCAGTAGGCTCGGCATTCGTGAAGTTCCAAGAAGTATGTATTGACAGAAGAAGGCGGTTGCCGGTTAGCTGCGTTTGGAGGTGCAACTGCAAAGAGTTTCTTTTTAGCATGTAAGATTATTCCAAGATGGAGGAAAAGCAAAATGAAGATGTGTAAATGGGGTTTTTTTTTTTTTTTTTTTACTTTTGTAATATTTCTTCTTTCCAGCTCAAGATTTGATGTTATTCTTTTTCCTGTGATTTACTTGCTCCCTGAAAGGGATTGTTATGATTTTGCGCAAGAACACTCCAAACCACATTTTTCTTTTTAATCTAAATGCAATTCGAATTTTTCATTCTCCACTGCTGTAAAATGATTGCGACCTTCTTTTGGGATGTGCAGTTCGAATTTTTCATTCTCCAATAACACAATTTTAAGGAAAATGATTTGTTTGAAAACAAATTTTATAGTATTTTACAAACCATACAATTCACATTAGATGGATTTTAACTTTAAGATTGCAAAAGAATGCTTATCTTTTTGTAATCTATATTTCTTCACCAATTAAATATCATCATCATCATCATCATATATCTTATCTATGTTATTTTATAAAGTATTTGTATAATCTCTGTTGGAATAAATTTCGCATATAAATCTGATTGTGATTTAAAATCTAACTAAATCTTATGATAACAATAAATAAATCAACTTACCGATAAACGCTAAAATCCAAATAAAAATATTGATTGATCCTAAGCGTCTTGACTGTCTGGCGTATTAGGTCCTTACGTGAAGAATTCCTTCTTGAACACGATCGTGAAGGAAGTTGATGAAGACTCTTTCAACACCCGATGATAAAAATATTAAACAGAATAAAATTTTCATCTCTTTTACTTCTCTCTACAATATTCATATTTCATGAACAATATGTAGAGAAATAATCCAATATAAAAAGAGAATGGTTGGACATTGGATTCCTCAACGGATTCCAATAGTGGAAACCGTTTCCACCTAATTAATCCATCTCATTAATTAAAAAATAAATAACAATGAATACTAATAAATAAGAATTAAAGAATTAATAAATGAAAATAATAATAACAATAGTAATTAAGAAAATTGAGTAGTAATAATAATGATTAAGAGATTTTGAATTTTCTCCAACAACCTCATCAAAGTCCAGACTGCCCAGGGTCAGGGAGAGGCACTTGTTCGGGCCGTCCTGCACGCGGCATCCGCCCCAGCTTCCCAGTGGATCGTGCGATGGCCACGTACGTGAGTACGTCTCCGGGCCAACCTGAGCCACATATCCTCGCCCTCCTGCATCTGTACAAATGTGTTTGGTTGTGTGTTACTTCAGTAGTTTCTCAAATAAATAGTTACAGGTGGTGGTAGAGGAGAAGCAGCATCACCGCGTTGCATATTTGCATATTTGGATTTGCTATCTGCTGCGCACAGGTCGCAGGTCGATGTCCTCGTCGTCCTTGTTGTTCAGCTTCGTCTACCCGCCGCCGCCGTCGGTCTTCGTGACGGCGATGTCGGCCATAAGCTTCGCGTCGCTGGCCAACACCGGAGCCGCCGAGGTGAGGGGGCAGCACCTCAACTACTCCAAGTTCTGGAACGCCGTCACCAGCACCAGCAGTAATGCCAGCAGCCGCCGCCGCCGCCTCCCGAGCCGCGAAGGGATGCTCCTCCTCTACGCTCCGGCGCTCGTCGCCGCGCTGGCGTCATTTGCCATCCCCGGCGCCGTCGTCGGGGAGAGGGCGCGGTGGCTCAGCGCCGCACTGAGCATCCATTTCTTCAAGAGGGTCATGGAGGTGATTCTTCCATACAACAACAACAACAACAATAATGAACTGATGCTTAATGATGCTATAAATAAATTCCACATAGCTTATGAGGAATGATGGCATAATATAATGCTCTAAACTAACCCTTAGTTCTCTCTTTTCTTTTGTTCTTTTTCCTTTTCTTTCCAGGTCTTGTTCATCCATCAGTACAGCGGCCACATGCTCCTCGGCAGTGCTCTCCCAATATCCTTCAGCTATTTCATCGGCACGGCGACCATGATCTACGCGCAGTATCTCACTCAACCGATGCCGGAACCCGCGAACGACTTGAAATACATCGGCGTCGCGCTCTTCTTCGTAGGACTCGCCGGCAACCTGTACCACCACTACCTCCTGTCGAAGTTGAGGACGAAGGGCGAGAAAGAGTACAAAATCCCGCGGGGCGGGCTCTTCGACCTCGTCGTGTGTCCTCATTACCTCTTCGAGATTCTAGGGTTCTTCGGATTCTCGCTGATCTCGCAAACGGTGTACGCCTTCTCCTTCGCATTTGGGACCATGCTTTATCTGATAGGGAGGAGTCATGCAACCAGGAAGTGGTACCTATCCAAGTTTGACCAGTTCCCTAAACATGTCAAGGCATTGATACCCTATGTGTTCTAGTGTCTTATTGCAATTGTTGTTTACAATAAAAGATTGAAGGATCTTGAAATTCCAATCTAACACTCAAATTCAAAGTTTGGTGAACTGAACTTATATTTTTATATATAAATATATGATACATTGTTTAAATCTGCTGTTTCAATTGAGATTATGATCAGCTTTTTCTCATGGGTGGTTTACTCTTTGGAGGGTTGTTTCCTGGTAGTCTTAGTAACTGTTGAGGGGTTTCTAATACTTGGGGCAGGGGAGTCAATCACAAAGATGTTCTTTCTAGATTTATGTATACTCCATTATTCTCAATTGATCAAAGCTACAAAAGGATATGTTTGAAGTGGTGGAATCTATAAATACAGGATGAGATTCAAATTTTGGAGCACAAATTACCAATACAAGGATAATTTCGACGGGCAAGAATAAAGACTAATGCGTAACTTGAGCACATTCGAACAGGACCAATGATTTCAAACTAACTTAATGGAAAGCCAGTAAGAGCGAAATCTAACTCTACATTTCTCGTATAAAAATTACAATAGCACAAACAAAAACCGATCAACAACAGTGGCATTATAAATCTCGGTTTGATTTACAATTCCAACCCGTAATAATAATTTGTATTAGCTTATACATAAAGAAACTCAAATGTTAAGCACTTACAATCACACTTTCCGGGCAAGCGTCCTTTGTTTTGTGGCGTGTTGAACAACCTTCTCCTCCACAGGAAGTCCTTTCCTCCTCCTAACCGAATTCATCAACTTTCTCGCCAAGTTCGGTAAAACGCTCGACCCATCTCCAAACTCTTCGATCTCCTCCTCCGTTTTCGGAATGAAAAAGGGGTCTTCTTGAATCATCTCCCAATGGCTAAGTACCAGAAGTGCACTAGCAGCACCCGAAGTCCACCTCCTGAGCTCATCAGCAAACCCGAAGCTCTCAGCGACTGGAACATATGCATGCACAGTGAATAATGAAGAACTCTCTTGCATCTCCTCCTTCAAAACCCTAGCCCGCCTTCTTGCAAGAACAGCGTACATTGAGCCTAAATACTCTGTGGGCGTATTCAGTTCACAGAAGTACATCGCCTCGACGAGCCTTGGCTTGTTCTGGAGTACAGCGAGCCTGCAAGCTTCTTTTACAGCAGTCATGACTTGCCCGCTAAAGATGCCGTACTGATCAGTGGATTGAAGAGCAGATTCAGAATTTTCCTGAAAAATGTAAGGCTCGACGAGAAAGGCTAAACCCCACATGGGCTCATCACATAAGGGCCCAGCAGCCGTGGCTAATTGAAAGCCTGAGACAATACTACTCTTAAGAGCCTCAGCTTCTATATATAGCGGGTCACTTTTGTCTACTGACACTTCAGTATCGTTTGGATTAGTAAACCCAAGTCTTTCAGAGATATGGCATGAACCGCGAATCAAAATACCCCTTTCAATATGATTGTTATCTGTAAAATTATCTGCTTTTATATCTGGTACGAGAAGGATGTTGGGGCCGACCTGCCTGGGACCAAGGGACCACATCCTTTTAAGATATCGAAACCATGTCTTTCCATACTTTTCGACCCTTTCTTTATCGACTTGTGGCGAAATAGCTTCTATTTCACTTTCTATTGCATCAGTTATCCGTTTTTGTATCGCCATAACTGAATTACCATCATCATAAGAATCTCGCGTATCCAAGTTCCCATTTCTCTTTCCTGATCTGTCCTCAACAATATCTCCAATCACATCACCACTTTCCTCGAGAACTTTTGTTAGGGCGTCAGGAAGTTTCATAACATGAACTTTCACGATACACCTTCCATTAGGAGTTGTTTTCTCGACTACATTAGTATCTTCACCTTCGATGGTCTCCTTGAATGAGACCAAGGGGGGCGATACTTCCAAACTAACCTTGGCAAACCTCTCCTTCAAGTCCTTTATACATCTTTCCAAATGAACCTCTCCCGCCGCCGCGAGCACTTGCTCGCCTCTCGACGAAACCGTAATTTCAACAAAGGGATCTGCACGATTAAGAAGCCTCAATCCCTTCATGAGTGCGCCCATATCAGATGGATCAGACGGCTCGATCGCAACCCTAAGTGTCGGCGCCACTTGAAACATCATACTTGAGAAAGGCCAACAATTCTTGGTGGATGAGAGAGTAGCGCTCTTCAAAATATATTGCCCTAAACCTTGAATTGCAACTACATTTCCCGCACTAGCAGAGGCAACAGGTTTAAGTCCTTGACCCATCATGAGATATAAGGATTGAAGCTCCGCTTCTTGTACATGCCTTTGCATAGACTCTCCTTTTAATGGATCATATAACGCAGAAAGCACGAAAACCCTCTGCCCAGCACGAAGAACTCCACTGAAAACCCTAGCGAATGCCAAGAAGCACTCTTCTGACTCTCCGATTCCGACTTCTCCCGGATGTTGGTTATTCAAAATTTCTCCGTTTGGGCCCCTTTGAGGAAGCATCTTATAAGGGACGGCAAACATTTTAGAAACGAAGGCAACACATGGAGCACTATCGCTAGAATCACAAGCTTCAACACATTTTCTCACATGTTCAACTTCAGCAATTACATCAGCTTTATCTCCAACATGATCCAACCCAAAATCTCTTTTCGGCAATAGGCGTGGTATCCTAAAAGATTGGGCCGAGATTGGATCAGGCATGCACCTAACCACCATTGATAATACGGTATCGGACAGCGGGAGCCATCGGCTCATGACAGCTTGTAGAACAGCCTTTGGATCCTTATTCTGAAGTTCGCGAGGAGGAATGGAGAGATTGAATGATTTAATAACCTTCTCAAGCATTCCTTTATCACCTTCGGCATCCAAGGCCGCGTGATAGACCTGAAACAAAGGCTTGAGTATAAATTGCACGAACATAGGTTGCGGATCCTTACTCACTCCTTCAATCCCTTTCTTCCCGACTATCGTCATTTTCTTCGTGTTGTAATACCATGGACCCCACAAACCCCTCAACAAAGCATTCGTGCTCGCCCCAAGCTTTGCAGCATAGATGCCAGCAAAGTGACCGATAGAAAACCCCCACCCGTCCAGCGCACATACAAAGGCCACGTTCCCCTTCTGGGGCTGGAACGTGTCCTCCACATCATCCTCCACTTCAGCATCATCAGCCTCGTTCCCCCCTGGCCCCGCCGCAAGGAGCAAGTCCACATCAGAGAGGTATTTCTCAGATTTAAATGCGCTCACGATCCCATTCACTTCATGAACGATTCTTTGCAGGCGGGTGTAGGCTTCGGCAGGGGTGAGCTTGAGCTCAATGATGAGGCGGTCGATCTTGTTAAGCACCAGGCAAGGGGTGAGCTTCTCAACCCAGGCCTGGCGGAGAACGGCATGGGTCTGGATGTGGACGCCCTCGACAGCATCAACAAGGACGAGACCGCCATCGCTCAGGCGGGCGGCTGTGGAGACCTCACTGCAGAAGTCCATGTGGCCTGGGGAGTCGATCAGGTTAATAGAGTGCCCCTGGCAGTACAGTCGCAGCTTCGGGATTAATTATGGAGTTTGCAAATTCATACGGTTAATTAGGAACAGAAATATATAGCCAGGTTGAGTAAACAAAAGGTTGATTTCAAATTCAGTCCTCGAAGTTTAACCGAGCTTTGGATGATGTCCATAAAGTTTTAATCATAACAATTCATCTGAAGTTTGCCATGACTTCAATCAACATCCTAAAAGCTTCAATTTTTTTTTCCCCCACCAAATTTAAAGATTCGTCCTCAAAACTTTTCAATATAATAAAGACAACTCTAGATATCGAGTTGACTACAACACCAGTTTATGATGATAAAGTACCAGCACGGGCCCAATCTTTATGCAGAGCAAATTTTAGGGACCAAATCATCATAATTGAAACAATGAAGATGATGAAATTAGAACGAAGGCCAAAATTTTAAGGTCTAAAGTTTTAACTATCCAATAAACAAAAACAGAAAACATTGATCTAACGTAAAAACATAAAAAAAACATAAGAAATTAGGAGAATATTGTGGGTACGCCTGACCTGGTAGTGGAGGGCGATGGAGGAGCTCTTCATCGTGATGGCGCGGCGCTGCTCCTCGTCGAGGTAGTCCATGAAGCGGAGCCGCCCCGCGAGCTTCGGGTGGAGGACGCCGCCGCCGCACGCGGCGATGAGGTGGTCGGCGAGCGTGGTCTTGCCGTGGTCGACATGGGCCAGGATGCAGATGTTCCGGATCCTCCGACCCGGCGCTTCTTCCCCTTCCATCGTCCCCGACCCAAATTCGAGGCCAAAAGGAAGGGTCCTTCGGTATCGACCGGGATCAAATTGGGAAACCCTAGCAAGAAGGGATCGAGGATGCGAGGTTTAGTTGCGATTTTGAACGAGAATTCGTGTGATTTGATAGGGTTTGTGTGGATGACGGCGGCGGGGATCCTCGCCGTGGGGGATGAGAGAGGGTAAGTGGGGCTCCAATGGCGAAGGAGGAGGAGGATTCGAACATGTTATCGCGCGCGCGCGCGAGAGAGAGAGAGAGAGAGAGAGAGAGAGAGGAGGTGTTGGGGAATTAGGGTTTCGGAGAGGAGAGGGCGATGGAGAAGATGATCCCGATTCCCGAGTCGGTGAGTCGAGGGAGAGAGTTCGTGACACGTGAGGCGCACGTGATTTAAAAAAAAAAGCCATTCCTCGGGGGGGGTAAGGCACGTGATTTGCACGTGACGATTCGGGGTTAATATTGGTTTATTTATTTATTTAGAAAATTAAAGCCCAATGTGTTCCGGTTCGGGTAATCGGGTTCGATTTTTTTAGGTTCGTTCGGATTGTGCTCCGATTAGAATAAATTTTTGATTCTCAAACTACTAATAAGTTGTATGACATTTTGATCCGCAAATTTTAAATTTTCATACTATTTTGATTCAAACTTTATAAATTATTATTACCCAGTATATTTTTAAATCAACCTTTTGATTATTTTTAGCTCATATTATTATTATTATTATTTTTCTAAAGAATCGCTTAAACACTAGAAGGATCGCTATCATTTTTATATTTTCGAAAATATAGTAATTACACTTATGTTTAAAGGTAATAATAATAACACACAAAATTGATTAGAATTGCAAACATTTTCCAGTTGGTCTCCTAATAATTTAAATTTTAATTTGATTATTATCTAATCTGTCAATTATTTGATATGAGTTAGTTTCAAAATGTGAATGTATTAGATTTTTTTTTATAGGTTTAGTATTTTTTAACTCTCAGTACAATTATCGTGACTATAAATATTTTGAAATAAATAATTTACTGGAATATAAAATGTAAAAATATCGCCGATCAAATCAAATTAAATAAATTTAAAAGTTGGACGCCGATCAAAACAAATTAAATAAATTTAAAAGTTGGATAGTAATCGACAAAATTTTAAAAAATTAAAAAGAAAATTAAAAAAAATAATAATATAATATAATAATATAAAATAAAAATATGTTGGTTTTATTTATTAGATTAGATTAGATAGATTTATTAAAAGGAAAAGAAAAGGAAATTGTAAGCGCAAGTAAATTAAACTGGACGCGGCTCTTCCGCCCCACCCGGATCCTTGTCTCCTTCCCCTCTCGTTTCTTCCTCCTCTCTCTCTCTCTCTCTCTCTCTCTCTCTCTCTCTCTCTCTATCTCCATTTGTACGGTTCGTATATCATCAGAGCTTTCGCCTCCGCCACTCTCTACCTCCTCGTCCTCATCCGTCGCTGGATCACCGTGATCCTAAGAAGGGCACCGGCGCCGGATCGGCCGACGATCCTAGGGTTCCCGCGACCCCGGAAACGGATCCTAGGGTTTCGGCGACCCCGGAAACGATCCTAGGGTTCCGGCGATCACCCTCTTCCTCTCCCTCTTCATCCCCCCTACCTCTGCTCGCGTCTCTTCTCGTCTCGAAATGGGCGGCCCTTCCTAGCGGCGTAGCGCAGTTGTAGCTCCGATCGATCGCGGCCTCCTTCGACGACGATGGGGAACAGCTGCGTCGGCCCCAGCGTAGGGCGCCACGGATTCTTCCAGTCCGTCTCCCTCGCTGTCCTCTGGCGCTCCTCCCGCCCCCCGACCCCGCCGACGCCGCCCAAGCCCTCCCCCTCCCCCTCATCCGCCGCTCCCGCCGCCGCCGCCGATCCCGCCCCCGATAAGCCCCCCGAGCCCGTCACCATCCCCGACTCCAACCACCATGCCCGCCACAACCAAACCGCCCCTGCTCCGACCCCCAAACATCCCGTTTCCGCCGCGGCGGCGGCGCCGCCGCCGGCGGAAGAGGCTCCCCCTCCGAAGAAGCCTGCTACCGCGCACTTCAGGCGCGTGTCGAGCGCGGGGCTCCAGGTTGGCTTTTAAGTTGCTAGATAACGATGTTTTTCGATTCCTCTTTTAATTTTTTATGTTCTGATTGGTCAAGATGCGGAGTTGAATTAAAATGAGAGGAGAAATCAAATGAGACTTGGAGAGTTTGATGGGAGGAGTGGAATACAGGGCAACTGATTGCTTTAGTAGCTGCTTAGAGAGCAATGTTTGGGCTTGTAGCTTTTGATAGGTCCAAGATGTAGACTTTGAATTGAAATGGGAGGAAATCGAATGATACCGGGAGTTTTTTGGAATTTAAACTTCGGAGCTCCTGCTCTCATGCCATGTAAAACAAGTTTAACATGCTAGGAAAATGCTTTAGTTGGTAAAAAATGATGTTTGGATTTTTTTATGTTCGAACACAGGTGGGCTCAGTGCTGCAGCGGAAGACGGAGAAGTTGAAGGATCTCTACAGCCTCGGCCGCAAGCTCGGCCAGGGCCAGTTCGGCACGACCTACCTCTGTGTTGAGAAGGCCACAGGTAAAGAGTTTGCCTGCAAGTCAATTGCTAAGCGGAAGCTCATCACTGAGGAGGATGTCGAGGATGTCCGGCGCGAGATCCAGATTATGCACCACCTTGCAGGGCACCCCAATGTCATCTCCATTGTCGGTGCCTATGAGGATGCCGTCGCGGTGCACCTCGTCATGGAGCTCTGCGCCGGTGGGGAGCTCTTCGACAGGATCATACAGAGAGGGCACTACTCGGAGAAGGCTGCAGCGGAACTCGCGAGGGTGATAGTGGGTGTCGTGGAAGCGTGCCACTCGTTGGGGGTCATGCATCGCGATCTAAAACCCGAAAACTTTCTCTTTGTTAATCAGAAGGAGGATTCGTCTCTAAAGACGATTGATTTTGGGCTCTCTATATTCTTCAAGCCAGGTAGATCTTTTCATAAT
The DNA here is from genome assembly GCA_025177825.1 of Aechmea fasciata. Taxonomy (NCBI): domain Eukaryota; kingdom Viridiplantae; phylum Streptophyta; class Magnoliopsida; order Poales; family Bromeliaceae; genus Aechmea; species Aechmea fasciata. The sequence goes on along the minus strand of CM045927.1, from coordinate 3,139,857 downwards.
TTATGAAGTTTGATTGGTTTTGGCATTCTATTGAAATTTTGTTCCATATTTTCCACGCTATTGGTTATGGTTTTTGGTTTTGTGGACATCATTCTTCTCAAGAAAGATGTTTTGAGCACAAAATATACTTAAGTAATATGGAGACGTTGCAAAATTTACACTGTAATTGGACGGGAGATATAAGTAGTCGGAGAATTGTGTATATATTTGCATCATACATGGTTAAGTAGAAGAAATTCAAGTAAGACTGATTTACTAATACTGCTAGGGAGAAAAAAAGATTCAGGTGATTTTACTGACAAATATCAGAAAAGAACTATGATGTTCCCATATCTTGAATGTGAAGATGTGGGTAAGAGCGTGAACACTCTTGCTTTGCCTGAGAATTTGAGGTATTGGTACATAGGAAGCAAACAAGTTCCTTGAATTTGTCATAATAGAAGGATTAACTTTTGTTAATTATATAAAAGGCACTGGTCCTGAAGCTAAAACTTCGACACTGAATACCCTGGAGCACAGGCTGCTACATTTGTTTCTCCTTTTCACTTTTTATATTAGCAGCGTACTGAATATAAGATAGCCTTGGTTGCCGTTGGTGGATCAGTTTCATAGAACTCTTGCATTTTAGTTTGCTCCCTGCGGATGAGGCCACAACTAAACCTTCGCAGTCTCCTGCCATTTTGTTATTCTCAAGTTAAGCAAACTTTCATATGGCTATTTCCTTATAGATGAATTAAAAAAATGTGTCATTTATAAATTAGTTTTGCCCACAAGTCTCAACCTGCCAACTAGCTATTTGGGTTACATTGCAAGCTCCATCTCGCTCAAAGTTGCCTTGACACCTAGGGTTTACATTAATTTGACTGCAATATTAAGGAATTGTTGTAATCTATAGATAGGGCAGGACTCGAATTCTTGTGTTGTAGCGACTGTCATTAATGAGATTGCAATGACTACTGAGCGAGTGGTGATGCTGAAGTTGTTGTGCCCGACGAACTTACATTCTGATACAGAAAATAACAAGAAGTGACAACATTTCCAACTATACAATATTATTGTGGATCCTTTTACACCAATGTATGGCAGAGGAGCTACTTCCCTGTACTTGTTTGTTGCGTGCAGATAATTCAGACGATATAGTTGTCTAAAATGGTATTCCATATCCAATTGTGATGGATCATCATCCATTGTTCAGGTGATATATTTACGGATGTTGTGGGAAGCCCATACTATGTTGCACCCGAAGTTCTTCTAAAACATTATGGTCCTGAGGCAGATGTTTGGAGTGCCGGTGTGATCATTTATATCTTATTAAGTGGGGTCCCTCCATTTTGGGATGGTCAGTACATTAATTCTTGTTGCTTTTCGTAAATCATCCATTGTTTTTTGAAAGAAATTACTGCATAATCCAGATGCTTACTCTTTTTTTGTTGTTGTTGTTTTTACCATTTCAGAAACAGAGCAGGGAATATTTGAGCAAGTCTTAAAAGGTGAACTTGACTTTTCTTCGGAGCCATGGCCCAGCATCTCAGAGAGTGCAAAAGATTTGGTTAGGAAGATGTTAGTGAGAGATCCCAGAAAGCGGTTAACAGCTCATGAAGCTCTATGTGAGTTGCACTTTTGTCTGAAATTTACTGGTTATTTAATTTTAAATAATCAGTTACCTTCTCATAGAATATTGCCCTGGATAGGTAGTGCTTGCAAAATAGGTAGACAGCAGTGAAAAAAAAGTCTGCCAATAGATTGTTGTTTTAAAATAAGCATTATTATATACTTGTCAAAAAGATTTATACTCATTTCTTAACTTCTTAATATAATAATAATATTCAACGGCTTATGTGGCTATACTAAGATGCGCAAACTCATAGCCCAGCAAATACTGATCATCTGCTGGAAATTTTATTTTTGTCACAGTTTCTTCTAATAATTTTTCCTTTTGAATTCTTCTAGGTCACCCTTGGGTGCGGGTGGATGGTGTTGCTCCTGACAAGCCTCTTGATTCTGCTGTCCTAACCCGATTAAAGCAATTCTCTGCAATGAACAAGCTCAAGAAAATGGCCCTTAGGGTGAGTATCTGTTCTCATTAACTAAAAAGGAAAAATCTTGTCTCTTTTTCTGCTGCTATTATTTGATCTAGTAGTTTTACCCAGATGATTTCCTGTTGGGCAAATTTCTCAGTTGCACTATGGCCACGTTATACATTTCTCTGATTGCTACCATTATCCCTCGTAGAGAATTTCCTTGGAAGGCATCCTTGTCATAAAATTTGCAGAAATTACAGTTACTAGGCGGTTTTGTTTTGAGCAGTATAGATATTTTTAATCTGTTTGATGGTTTCTTAAGGTTTTAGACAGAGGATGAATAGATCTAGGTCTAGAATGGTAACCTGTGCAGGATTGTAGTAATATTGGAGAGTATGCATAGCAAATTGTGTTTTCTCTGTAGGATTTGCCCTAGTATAAACCATTTTATTGGTATCAAAGATGAATCGAGTTGACCTAAAATCATTGTGCTGAAGTGAATACCTCGTAGAACTGATGATTTAAGACCTTTTTTTCGTATTTAACTGGTTCTGCTTTGACCACTTGTCTGTTTGATCTTGATGGGACTGTTAATCAACTTGAAATATGAGGAGATTTTGTTTTCCTTTCGTAGTTTTCTTGAGTTCTCCTGCAATTGGTTAGAGCCTTATACCACAGGAGGCCCCGATGAAGCAAAATAATTAGAATGCACTCTTTTAGTATCCTTTGGCTCTGTTTATGGATACTTCCTGGTTTTACAATTTTTGATGCTTTAGAAGAAAGAAAAAGAAAAAGATTTACTGCCTTTTCTGATAGTTAGAATCATAAAGAATCTAAGTTTGCATATTTGATTGTTTCTTCTCACAAAGAATAATATTTGTTGTATTGTTTTTTCTTCCGTACTCTAATTAAGTCCTTTATTATCTTTGACAAACTTGACTTTATAATGAAAATGTGTCATATTTGCAGGTCATTGCTGAGAGCATGTCAGAAGAGGAAATCGCAGGCTTGAAAGAGATGTTCAAGATGATCGACACAGATAATAGTGGTCAGATCACATTCGAGGAACTCAAGGTTGGGTTGGAGAAAGTTGGAGCAAATCTCAAGGAATCTGAAATTGCAGCTCTTATGGAAGCGGTAAGTACTTGTGGGATTATTTGTGTCATTGTTTGTTTCTGGAGTAGCTTTTCCTACTATCTTTGAGGGATTCATTTAGTTTATATAAAATTAATTATATCGTGAATAATTAAGGTTATACACAAAAATATGGTAATACAAATATTATAATATTAAATATATTATAATATTAGATAATTAATTAAATATAATTGAGTTTATGGCTAGTTACAAATTTAGTCTGTGAAGTTTGGCTTTCATTTCAACTTTGCCCTCATAATTTCAATTGTAACAATTTAGTCCTTGAAGGTTGTTCAGCATAAATGTCGTTAATTTACTGCTGGTAGAAGGGGTCCACATCTGCACACTATGTAGACTGTGCTTCGTCAAAATTGAAAGTTGAAATTCTACGGACGAAATTGAAATTGGGGTAAATCTTTTGGTACTAAATTGACAAGGAAAGTTGGAGGACTAAACTAAAGTGAAATCAAAACTTTGGGACTAAACTTTATAGTTGAAACTCTAGGGCTGGAATTACGAATCTGGGTCAAACTTCAGTGATTAAATATGTGATTAACCCTTGAATTATTTTCTTTTTTGTTAATTCATGTTGACCCTCTTGATTTTTTTTTTCTCTAAATATTTCAGGCAGATATCGACAATAGTGGGACCATTGACTATGGAGAGTTCATTGCTGCAACTCTCCACCTAAACAAAGTTGAAAGGGAGGATAATCTCTTTGCAGCTTTCTCATATTTTGATAAAGACGGTAGTGGGTATATCACTCAAGACGAACTTCAGAAAGCCTGTGAGGAGTTCGGTATAGAGGATGTTCGGCTTGAAGACATAATCGGAGAAATAGATCAAGATAATGTAAGTCCTTTTTACCTTGCAACAAGTTTTAAGGCTCTGTTCGGATGCTTGAACCTCGTGTAAAGCATATCTCTATTGTAAACTCACAGGATCTGTGGTAACTGGTTGATGGGGAGTATGAAAGATGTCTAAACTCGCATAATATCCGGTCTTTAGATTATTTTTCTCATAACCTTTTAAATCACATTGTATGTCAGATAGATTATCCCGAAAATTCACTATCAAATCGAACTTCTAGACTGCAATCACAGAAATCTTGCCACAGCACAACTTTCACCCAATGATTGGTGCCGCCATCCAAACAGGCCTCAAGGGTCTCTTTGGGTGCCAGAATGACTTATCCAGTATATCCTCTCCTTTTTATTCACTACTATATAGTTAGTTGGTTGTTTAGAAGCATGAAGAAAAATGTCTAAATGTGTGTAAGAAGGAACATGTTACCCAGTTTCGAAGGCTATTTTAATTCAACTTGCATGTAGTATATACTGTTGTGGAAAAAAAAAGAAAAACATGAAAATTATGATAATTAGGACCTTGCAATGGACTATAGTTTTCACTGTGTAACTTCACCTGATATCTAAACAGGTCATTATAGTTTACTATATCGGTATAATTAATGTCTGTTTATATTCCTACATTTTTCAGGACGGGAGAATAGACTACAATGAGTTTGCGGCAATGATGCAGAAAGGAAATGCAGTTTTAGGCAAGAAAGGTCTGCAAAGCAACTACAGCTTTGGCCTTAGGGAGGCACTGAAGCTTGGCTAAATTAATTAGGTGCAACTTCTACTGCCTTTTCTAATTTATCCCTTTTGTCACTTGTTGATAGTTATTGCATTGCTATTACATAACCAGCTTTGAAAGACACATGCAACAATCACACTAGATACTTTCTGTGTATGCCCTATACATTCAGAGGGAAAGGTGAACTAGCACTTACTTGATGACGACTTATTCAGCTGCCATGTTAGCTTTCAGATAGGATCTTAATTTGTTTAATTCAGGAACATGCCTAGACATCCAGATACCATGCGGAGTCATTTGTCACATTTATTTAACCTTCTAATAGTGTTACTATTTCATTGTGCTATAATTCCTCCCATTAACGGTATGCCAGAAATCGTACATGGGAGTGATGGCTCTGTTTTGTGTTTATATGTATTTGTGAGTTGGCTTGTGATACCTCGTGTCATTTCTAGTCTACTGTTAATATGAGGTCTTTTCGGCCTTACGAAATAGTAACCACTGGGTAGTAAAGTGGAACAGATGAGACCATTTGGTAGCTAAGTCCAAATGCGCTAAACCACAGAGTTATTTCAAGTTCCCTCTTTTTATTAAGCATACTCATTAAGTTATATTGTCTGGAATACAATAATTTTCATTGGTGTATATTTATGGAGTATTATCTTTTTTGCCCCCAGGTGTAAATACATTTCATCGAAAGATAGTTTTGCCGCACCATCAGGCCCTTTAAACACTTCAATTGATTCATATCTCAAGCCGGGCTTGGGTGGTAAGAAACTATCATTGTTTCGTATTCTCGGGGCCAGAGCTTGTAGCTGGCCTAATTTTAACACAAGTGAGGGAGTCGAAAGTGCTTTCGAAGTTAACAAAGCAAAAAAAGCCCCTCCAATCACCCGACATTTATCAAGACACATCGCCATGTTGTACCTGCCGCCTCACCATCCCCCAAACTGACCCTAAAAGCCTTCTAATTTAAACTCAGATACCGTTAGTGTATTATCTTGCCCTTTTCTTGTTTCGATATGGCTTTGGTAGTAAAAGTTTTTGTCTTTTTCTTCTTCTTTTTTTTTTTACTTTTTGGGGTTTTCTTGCATAGCCTGAATTGTATTTTCAGGGACAAAATCAATCATGGGAAGACCAATTTCAATTGTACAACTAGTGTTTGTGTAATGTTAGCTGCTGTTTATTCCAACCTTTTTGTTCGGCTTCTCATTCGTTGTTGTTGGAACATATATTAGCTGTGTTATGAACTGTTAAACATAAAATGTTTCTGTTTATCATAGAAAGTTAAATGTTGTGTAGAAGGGACAATTTTTCACATCCTTATTCTGCATGGTTTTTTATGTTTAACTATAATATAGTTACATTTCTGGGTGTTTGGTCTCTGATCTAGTTATTTGCAATCTTCTGCAACAAACATCTCTCATCTTCTGGGAAGAAAATTTTGTCTGATGCTTCTTTCGAACGACGCATCTGATACGTTTTCTTTTCTTTTTTCGCGCATTGCGGGCTTTGTTCATTGGATTGCATGTTCCAGCATTCGTATTCTTTTCATTTGTTTCAGAATAATCCGGTTTGACGAGAACACCAGCATTCATATTCTTTTCATTTGTTTCAGAATAATCCGGTTTGACGAGAACACCGTCTGCCAGAGCATATTTAGCTATTATTTTGCTGTCTGCAGTAGAACAAAGATAGATCTGTACTATTCAAAATTGAGCTTCTATTTTTAGATTCCGAAAGTATATTTTGCTAAATTAGTGATTCTTACAATAGGGAAGTTTGTTTTTATGGGGTTGAGAGATGCTAAATATGGAGATAGGCAACAACAACAGCAGTGGGTAGATATTATCCCTACACAAAGTAAATGATGGTAGTTGTTTTTCAAAATTTTTGGTAAAAGTGTATAAAATTGATATGAGCTATGAACTATTTTGATCAAATTGGTTATCTAATCTTATAAAATTTTAATTTTACTAAATTTTTCACTTACTGACCCTAGAGCAAGTGGCAAAGGGCTTGGTGGTTGGTATCCGAGACGCGAGTTCGAATTCTAGTTGATTCACATTTTCAGCTAAGTTTATTTCTTAACGAAAGTAAGTAATTAGTTTAAAATTTTAGAGTCAAAATATTACTGATTTAGCTGAAACTAAACAAATTGAAAAGGTTGAAAAGTAAAATCAAAATTTTGAAACGTTAAGTAGCCAATTCCAAGTGACCCATTGTTCATATTACTTTTGTATGTCCTTTATATAGAGATTTATAAATAGAATAAACTTTGGATAAACAAACTAAAATAATTTTGTATTTTGGGCAAATTTGTTAGAATGAAAACTACCCACTGTAGTATGCATAATAATAATTACAATTAAAATTAATTCTTGCTTTAAGAAATGAAACGGTCCATGTCCATTATTGAGAGGGTCTGCATGCATTTTTGTTTAAAAAATATTAAAATCAATCCAATTGTTCGAAAGACAATAATTAATTTCCAATTAATGCTTTAATAAATAAATGAGCAACAGTTTATATACAAATTGTAATTTTTTTAATATATATATATATATATATATATATATATAGAGTCATATTATGCTATCAATAATACTATGGTCTTCGCTACCAAGTTTTCCACCGTTAGATTCACCCCTTTGATGATTTTCATCCGTTAGATCATACTATTCAACCAACCACCCACTTAACCCTAGGAGGCCCACATCATCCTAACCGCACATCTCTAATTCAACGGGTTAAATTTGGTGAAGACCAACGACTTGGTGCTATTAGTAGATAAACAGCCTAGCCTCTCTCTCTCTCTCTCTCTCTCTCTCTCTCTCTCTCTCTCTCTCTCTCTATATATATATATATATATATATATATATATATACACACACACTGCACCAATTAATGCTTCAACCAAAATTTCAAAAGTTTAAAATAAGATTTTTTTTTTTTATAAAAAAAAATACTAAACATTTAAGGGCCCAACCGGGTTCGAACCGGTGACCTATTGATCTGCAGTCAATTGCTCTACCACTGAGCTATGGACCCTTTTATTTTTTATGTTTAACTTTATTATATATATTTAAATGTTTTAATAATCTTTAAGTTCAACATTCATGATGAGGAGAGTTTAAAGTAATTTGACCTTTGAGACAAGGTTCATCAATTTGGATATCTCTTATTGGTTGTTTCTCTTAATGAGTAACTCACAAACTTACATCAAAACGCACTGAAATTTTTTTTCTTATTTGGCTCTTTTCGATCGACGGATATCCGAATTTTTACACAGAATCATGTTCATGTATAACGCACTTTAAACTGAAACTAAATAACGACAGCTTTGGTGATTGAAACTATACCGAAACTAATTCAATGATTCAACCGATTCGGATGAGTCACGTGCAATCGGTGAACCATCATCCCCTAGAACTCACACGTGACTCGAACCAACTTGTGTGAAATTGGTCACTTAGGTTGTGTCCAACCAGTTTTTCCAACCATAATCTAACCAAGCTACAATTGAGTTGCATTAAATAGTAGCAAAATTAATTGGTTTATTATATCTCTCAACCTTTTAATTATTCTTTTTATTCTGTCACCTAATTCGTGAGTTTGATATAATTTTCTTCTATTTAATTTAAGTCAGAATTGTGTCTCTACACAAGTCATATGCTTAATTTTTCTAAGGATCGTTACTGCCTAACTCTGTTTTTAACCAAACAATTCTATAAAGTGATAAATTCACGAACACCGCTTAAACTTTTAAATTTTGAAAAGTAAATCTTTTTTTTAGACTTTACCAAATAATTTAATTAGGCATTCACCTCATACGAAGTTACTAACAAAAATAGTTCTTGCGTATAATTTTATAAAGTTTCAAGGAAAAAAAAAAAAAAAAAAAAAAAAACCTACTTCTCTATTTATGGATTGAATAAATGGATTGAATAATATTTTTATACCGTTAACCCAGGTGCACCACCTAGCCAATCATTTGCTTCCACGTAAGCGCCTCAATCACAATGGAAAAAGCACAGCACCGTTGCTTTCTAGGAAATATACGCGGAACCCCCTTAACTATATCCCGTTTCTGAAAAACACCCCTCAACTTTAATTTTTAATTAAAACTTTTATATTGTTACTATTAACTATTAATTGATTGATTAAATTTCATTTAATAAAAAATAATTAAAGTTGACAAAGTTTTAGTTTTTTTTTAAATTGGGCTCCTATTCACTAGTTTAAACCTTAATATACATAGTTACATAGTTTGATCATTTGTAAATTTCGTATTAAATCAAATGTTCTTGTATTTAAATTTAAATTCTCGTGCTCAATAATAATTATATAAAAACTAGTTTTGTGTGAAAAAAAATATAGTTTGCCACAAAATAATTGTGTTCAATGTATCTAGTTTAAGTTACCATAATAATTTCGGTTTAAGTAACCTATTATTAGTGTTTTTTTTTATGGAATCGTTTTAAGTCTATTAAATCTACTCTGTAAAATTATTTTTTTTCCTATAAAAAAAATGCATTTTTATAGTTTGGCGAGTATTAAAAAGCAAACTTAATAAAAGAATGAATAAATTGCATTACAGATCCCCCAACTCGTATGGCTATAAGTTTTTAATAATAATTTATTTTAACTTTTAATTAAAAAAAATTAATATTTTATTTATTCCATATATTTAATTCAGTCGTCTTCGAAGCACAAACACGCATATATGGGGTAAGAAATAAGAAATTAAAAAGTTTGAGGACCACATTGAAGTTGTGTAAATGGTTAGGGACTAAATGGTATAAATTTACAAAAGATTTGGTAGGGACAAATACGTAAAATCAAATAGCAATAATAACTTAATACCCTCCTCCCCGTTCGTTCGTGTGCGCGTTAAAAGCCCTTCTGAGGTAACGAGGAAACGGTTCGAGCAAAAAAAAAAAAAAAAAAAACCGGTGGCGGGCCGGGTTCTCCGCCGCACAACCCGGAGCCACGGAACCGGACCGGATCGGATCGGCCGGAATCGTCCCCGGTCGCTTCCGGAACCTTCTCGAAACCCTCGGTCGCTTCCTGAACCTTCTCGAAACCCTCGGTCGCCTTCGAGAAGGATGAGATCGATGGGGGGAGGGAGGAGGAGGCAACCGGTGATACTGAAGGAGGCGGGGGTGGGGCGGCGGAGGAGGCGGAGGAGGACGGCGGCGGAGGTGGCGGGGGGGACGGCGGCGGAGTGCGCCGCCGTGTGTTGCTGCTGCCCCTGCGCGGTGGTCGACCTCCTCGTCCTCGCCGTCGTGCGCCTCCCCGCCGGGATCTGCCGCAGGGTGGCGAGGAAGAGGAAGGCGCCGCCGCTCCTCTCGCCGGACTCCGCCGCCGCCGTGGGTGGCGGCGGAGGAGGGGTGGTGGCGGTGGCGGTGGCGGCGGAGGAGGAGGAGGAGGTGGTGGCGAGGATGGAGATGGAGAAGGAGATGTGGGCCAAGTTCGACGGCGCAGGATTCTGGAGAAGCCCCTCCCAAAGGGAGGATCAACGGTGACGATCGGTCGCCTCCCCGGCTACCCCTCCTCTCTCTCTCTCTCTCTCTCTCTCCTCTCTCTTGATCAACGGCTCACGATCTCCGCACCTCTAAAATGGCGGTATTGTAAATTTCACCGCTAGTCCCTGAAGTTTTAACGAATTGCGCTCTGGTGCTCAGCCTTTTATTAAGTTAATTTGCTTGCTTGTTTTTCACCAAGTTTTTCATATCTTATTAAAGTTTTACATAATAATTAGTTGCATAATTGCATTGCAGTTTATTTTATTTAAAACTTAAATAAGTAAATTTAAAGGAAAAAAAAGAAGAAGAAAAAAAAAATGAATAAAGATCAGTTAGATTTGTGGCATGTAAATATTGTCGCCATTAAATTATCATTTTTTTCCCTCTAAAATAATGAAAAAGTTGGAGGACTAAAATGAAACTCGACTAAAACTCAAGGGGCTATTATTATTATTATTATTATTATTATTATTATTATTATTATCAAGAATCATGATGTAGTGTTTTTACTTTTATTTCCATACGGATTTACTAATGATTGAGTGTTGGACAAAAAAATGAATTCTTTTATTATATGGGTGGTGTGTTGTGGGGTCTTTTTCAGTATTTTTGCACTTTATTTTATTTTTTTTAATTTAGGGCCTACATTTTAAGCTAATTAATCTTTCGTCCATTGGCTTATGTGATATGATAGCTTATCCATTTCAAGAAGCTATTCCCGTGCGTTTGCTTCCTCAAAAAAAAAGTATTAAAAAAATTGAGAGAAAATTTCTAATAATCTTTTTAATTTTTCGTCCTTTTGATTTCAAGAAAAATAAAATTTTTCTTTAATTGTTTCTAGATTTCAAAAAATTTAGTATTTTCGATTTTTATTTTTTTGTGAAAGACAAAAATAGGACAAAATATGAGAAAAGTTTTCTGAGATTTTTTTTTTTTTTTTTTTTTTGGAATAAAATGGGTTTAAAATTAAATAAGGGATTTTTCATGAAAAATTTGTTTTTCATATATTTTTTTTCCATACTTTTTTTGTTTATTTAGAATATAGAAGTTTGATTTTTTTTTTTTTTGCTGTTTAAAATATTTTGATATTCATAATTTGTTAGAATAGTATGTGAGATGATTTATCTCATTAATAAAGGTCGAATATATTATTCTACTTTAAACATTCGATTGCACAATTAGTTTTCAATTATAATAGAAAATTTTTATTTTGAGCTGAATATTACTGAATAACTTATTCTAGTATTTAAATAGTTTTTAAAAATATGCTAAATAATATTCATACATTCAAATAAAGATTTTAAAAGCAAAAATTAAATTTTTATAATTTTTAATTATTATATAAATAAATCCTGGTATAAACAATGCCTTATATTTGGGTCTTTCTTGTGGATAATGGTTGAGTGTAGTATCAAATATAATCTCTATTTCAGTTTTTTTTATTTTTTTTAATTTTTTTATTGCATGATAATTGAATGTTGGGCCAAATATTGACCTCTAATTTTGGCCGCAATAGTATAAAGATAAAAATATTACACCAAATCTTTAAAAATATCTAATTTTTAAATTTATTTGATTTGAATCAGTTAACGGTATTCTGACTTCAACATTTAAGCTAGTTGTTTAAATTAATGAATATATATAACTGTGACAACTGTATGAAGTCTATAAACTACACTTATAAAAATAAATGATATATTCAAATTTTAAAATCAAAATATTGTTGATTGATTCAAATTAAATAAATTAAAATACTAAATAATAAAATTAAAATTTTTAAAATTTTGATAGTTGACTTAAAAAAGACTCATAGTATAAAAGAAAGAATAAAAAAATTCATCATCCTAACACTATACATTTCCACGTGGCATGCCTTCCTCTCTTTCATTCCACTTGGTGAGGCCTAGCCTGGCCTATCTCTCTCTTCCCACCTCTTTAGCTGGCTCCCTCTTTTCTCCATTTTTCTACCCGACCTTTTCTCTTTCTCTTCCCCTTCCTTCTCCTCATACCCGAGCCTCTTTTCCTCCCCATCCTCTCCAGCTAGCGCTTTCTTTCTCTTCAATTATCGCATTCTCTCTCTTCCTTCCTCCCTTCTCTGTCGTTGTCCCCTCTTCTCTCTCTCTCTTTATCTATCTCTTCTATCCGACCTTCTTTCTCTCTTCCCCTTCTCTCCTAGCCGAGCCTCTTTCTCTCTCTCCCTTTCTTCCAGCTAGCGTTCTCTCTCTCTACACAACCCATCCACTCACCCCTCCACTTGCTCTTCTTTCTCCCTTCCATCTGTGGCCCTCCCTCTCTCTCTTCCCTCCTTCTCTCTCTCTCTTTCTCTCTCTACCCTTCTCGTATCTGAGCCTCTTTTTCTTTCTTTCCCCCCACATCTCCAGTTGGTCCCCACCACCCGATCCTCTCTCTCTCTCTCTCTATGACGCCCGCGCTTCTCTCGCATTGTGATAAGGTGTAGACCTAGATGCCTAGGTTGGGCAGGTTTCAGATGGCTTCTCTCTCTTACCCCGTACTCTTCTCTCTTCCTCTCTTTTCTCTCTCTCTAATTTCCTCTCCCTATCTCTCTCGCTCTCTATGCTTTCCCATCATGAGTGTAGAACTTGAGCAAGTTACAGCTCAAAAAGTGAAAATTTTATTTTAAAAGACGCAATTTATATCTTAAGGAGTGCAATAAGAAAAAAAATAATATAAATATATTCTAAAGAGTGTAATTTTTATTTAAAAAAATATATTTTTCATCTTAAATTGTGCAGTTTATATCTCAAATAGTGCAACTTACATCCATAATAGTGCAAGGTTCTTTTAAAACAGTGTAATTTTATCTTAATAGTGCAAATTCACCTTTTTTCTATGATTTTTTTCATTATTTTCTAGTTTTTTGCCTTTAGTTATTTTTTTTTTATTTTAAACAAATAAAAGTGCTAATCTAGAGATACTACCGTGCACTCCTCGTCTTCCGCGCCTTCGACATCACCAAGGACGCGCTCACTGCCGCCCTCTGGGGGAGGCGGGTAGGCCGCATGCCCCCTCCCTCGCCGGCGAGCTTTTCAGCGCTGAGAAGAGCTTCCGCTTTATCGCCAGTGGCAATAGTGTGGATGGCGGGTTCCTAGAAGTCGGTTTGATGGATGCAAAATTTGTCGCAAAGAGAGGAGGGCGAAGGCGGAGAAAGAGAACGCGTTGCCGTCCTCGTTACTGTCATGGAGGGCCGCAGAGGCAGTGGAGAAGAGTCAGGGAAAAGAAAAAAGAAGCGGTGTGGTCTCGGCAGGGTCGGAGGTGAGGAGGCCACGGGGTGAAGGCGCCGTCGAGGGCGAGGGCGAGAGTGCGTGGGGCAGAGGCAGGCCGCCTTCGCCTCCGTTGCTTTTTCGGAGAGAAAAAAAAAAGAACGAGAGAAAAAAAAAAGAGAGAAAAAGAAATAAGGGTATTTCGGTTAGTTTGCTGAAAATTCGGACCCAATTTACAAAATAAAAAAAAACGGCCTAGTTTTGCAAAAGCTCAAAACTTGTGAATTTTTATGCAAATTGGCCAAATTTATTGAACGATGAATATTAGACCTGACAATCTCAACCCAGACCCACATATGCCTGCAGATTACCTGCGAATTTGCATGTATGGATACCAATTTTTCCGACCAAAAAAATTACAGGTAAAACAGGTGTATACCTATTAAGCAGTGGACATTTTGGGTAACCCACGGGTACCCACGGATACCCGCACATATATTTTTTTAATTACAAAATATATTTTTGTAATTAATATATATTTTTATTTATCCATCCTAAAAATTCTTATCCAAATTTCTTATTGCGTGTTTTTTATATTATGAAGGGAAACTTCAAAAACCACCTTGTGGTTTCAAGTTTTTTCACTTTAGTATATTGTGGATTAAAATGTATCAAGTTAGTACCATATGGTTTCTCATTATATCACTTTAGTACCATGTGGTTTAAGAGTATCAAAATAGTACCGTGTGGTTTTACATTTTATCACTTTAGTACAATGTGGTTTTAATTTTGTATCAAGTTAGTACCTTGTAGTTTTTTAAACTATAAGGTACTAAAGTGATAAAGCGTGAAACCATATGGTAGTAAAGTGATAAAGTTCAAAATCACAGGGCGCTAACTTGATACACTTTAAACCATAGGGTACTAAAGTGATAAAGTGAGAAATCATAGGGTACTAACTTGATACACTTTAAACCACAGAGTACTAAAATGAAAAAATGTGAAACCACACAGAGGGTTTTTGAAGTTTTCCCTATTATGAATTATTTTTGCTTTAAAAATTTAAATATTTTTATTGTATGTTATGATATTTTAAATAATAAATTATATTATTTTTTTGAAATATATATATATATATATATATATATATATATATATATATATATATATATATATATATATATATATATATATATATATATATATATATATTGCATTTAATAAAAAATATAATAGTAAAATAAAAATTACGGATAACCCGCATACCCACCCACGGGCGGTATAAATAAAAATATTGGCTACCAAAAAATTTACGCGTAAATTTTATCCATGCCCAAATAATTCACGGATTATCCAATCCGTCCGTTTGCGTGTCTACCATATTAAAATATGAGATAAAATAAATGATCTACTTATTGCATAGGAAAAGTCATATGTGGAAAATAGTGAAAGAATTTTTATTTTAGTTATGATGTTATTTTTTTATTTTTTTTGTTGGCGCCGGGGTCTTTAATTCGTTTAGAAATTTGTTTGGTTTGACGTAAAATTGCGAAAAAAAAAAAATTTCCGTGGGTGGAAAATTTTTTCACGTAGTGTAGTGTTTGGTTTGTAGGAAAAGAAAAATAGTTTTCGATGATGGTTGTTTGGTTGAAGGAAAAGAAAAGTAGTTGAAACCTATATAATATATATTTTATTATATATATTATTATTATATATTTAATACTATAAAATAATATATATTATTATTATATAAGATAATATATATTATTATATTATATATTTAATATTCTATACTTAATACTATAAAATAATATTATATATTTAATACTATAAAAATAATTGAAACCTATATAATATATATTATTATATATTTAATACTATAGTACATATATTTAATACTATAAAATAATTTACCATATATTTAATAAATAATATTTACAAATAAAATATTATATATAATTAGATATTTATATTAAAAATAATATATATATATATATATATAAAGTAGATCCAATGGCTAGAAACTTAAAAGCACCAAAAGTTGGTGCTTCCAAAAATATTCTAGCTCAATTCTATATATATATATATATATATATATATATATATATATGTAGTCCCAGGATATACTATCGATAAGACTACGCATTTGGTGCTACCAACTTTTCCGCCGTTAGATCCACCCCTTTGATGATTTTCACCCGTTAGATCATACTATTCAACCAACCACTCACTTAACCCTTGGGGGCCCACATCATCCTAACCACACATCTCTAATCCAAAAAAAACTTGCTAGACTAACCAATGACTTGGTCTATTAATAGCATAGTAGTATATATATATATATATATATATATATATATATATATATATATATATATATATATATATATATATATATATATATATATATAGAGGTGGAGAGAGAGGGGTCTACGGACCTCTCTCTTCACGCGCGTCTCTGCGCGGTCCACGAGGACCGTTCGACCTCGTGGACCGCGCGCTTTTTTCCCACTGCGCGGTCCACGCGTTTTCGTTTTCCATTTGAGCGGAAAACGAAAACCAACTTTTTTTCTCCTAATTCGTAAAAAAGAATTTCGGGGAAAATTTTTTTCCAACCAACCAAACACTCGAAAATTACTTTTCAACAGAAAAAAAATTTTCTGGGTGCTTTTACGAGCAACCAAACACACCCTTACACGTGCAGAGATTGAAATGAGAAAATGCTATAAGGTGGAGAGACACGTGTGGGACGGCTAAGAGAACACATACATACACCAACCAATAAAAAATGAGTGAAAGAAAAAAGAAACCAATAAAATATTTTGGTTCATTTTCAAAGGATTACAACTTTTGAACACTCATATGGTATACTCTTATTATTTGACATTTTGTTATGACAAGTATTAAATATTAAATTTTTTCATGATTGCATCAATTACACTATTATAATCCCTAGGATAGCATAATTCTAAATAAATATTTAACCAAAAAACCAAATCTATTATCTATTATTATTATTATTACTATACATTATTTTTTCTAATTATCTTGCCACATGGCAACCTCTTGCCCCTCTTTTAAACTAATTTTTCTAATCATCTTGCCACGTGACACCTATCTTTCATCCTTGCCACGTGATAGCCTCTTGTCTCTTTTTTGAACCAAACGACTAAGCAGTCTCTTCGGCTTTTCGTCTTATTAATTTTTTTTCTGTAATGTCTATCTCTTCGGCTTCCCGTCTTATTAATTCTTTTTCCATAACGTATGTTTCTTTGACTTTCCATCTCATAATTTATTTTTTGTAACATCGCTATTTCGACTTCCCTCTTATTAGTTTCTATTTTCTAAGAAACGTTGTTCGAGAAGCCCGTGGACATGTCATATGGCATTCTTGACAATGACCTCGCCTACTCTGTCCGCGTTCCTACACTAGTAGGCATAAAATTTCTTAATTGTCCTAACTTTGTAGGAACTTATTATCCTATATTTACAATATATATATATTATTTTATAATTCTAGGTAAAAATTATATAGAACTTATCTAAAATATAGACCATTTTGATTAGACTATTTAATCTTTAAAATTTTTAATTCTAGTACCCAATTTTTTAAATTTATTTGATTTAAGTATTTAATGATTTTTTGTATTTAAAATTTAACTTGATTGTTTATTTTAATAAATACATGTATATCATATATACCATCCCAATTTTAAGATTTATAAATATTTCTAATTTTTTAATATATAACTTTTAGAAAAATTAGGATGATAAGAAAGAAATTTTTATTTTTAGATAAAAATGTGTAAAATTTTGGGGCCCTCTTTACAGTGCACATGTAGTATTGCTTTATAAAATGTAAATATTATGATTTTTTTCCCCATTTGGCCTTGTCAATTTTTTTTTATAAATAATTTTATCAAATTTATAATTATAAATTTGATTCCATTCTTGCCACGCAACGCCACATCAACGCTTTAAGTTGAACACGGTAAATCATTCTCCGTATTTGAATACGAACTGTGTTCCATATTTATATTTTCATTTTTCAATACTTATATTTTTTCGCAATACATATATTTTTTCTAGGCCTAGTAAACCATTTATCGTATTCAAATGCGGTGAATGGTTCACAGTGTTTCGTACTTATATTTTTTCTTTTTTTTGCAATACATATGTTTTTATTTTTCTCAAATACGGTGAATGGATTACCGTGTTCAACTTATTCCGGCACTTCTCCTTGCTTGCGTGGCGCTTACGTGACATCTGCGTGACAGGAATACAATCAAAATTATAATTAAAAATTTGATAGTGTTATTTGTGAAAATAAATTTGTTGAGGACACCAAATGCAAGAAAAGTCTAAAATATTATGATCACAATATTAAAATGTAAAATACTAGTCTACTAAGACTTAGTTTGGTATTGAGATCTATCTAACGCTATTAGATAAAAATGAAGTTGTGAAAGAAATATATGCGATACGCTCGCTTTCCTCTCACGACCGTTAAAAAATATATCGTAATCGACTCATCGCGATATTTTAACGCAGATCAAACAAACCGAAAGATTTTCTCAATGTACTTTTCACCACACGTAACACATACTCCCGCAATCCCAAATGAAGCATAACGCTACAAGTAGCAATGTTGGCAATGCAATGAAGCAAGGTCTATACATACACCTTTACTCATAATTTTTAAAAAATATTCTATGCTCCGAGTGTATAACAATATCTTCTACACCGTACTTACTTTTAAGATTTTCTCAAGGCGGTTTCAAAATCTATACACAACTTGCTCAATAAATATATATTATTGGACACTGAAAAAAAAAAAACCCTTACATATATATAAAAAAAATTATAAATTTCAGAAACTAATTTCTCATAAATCAAATAACATAATTTTATCTACTGTAGATTATTGGGACTGCTCAATGCGTTAATAATAAAATTTTATACCTCCTAGTTATTTTTTTTAAATTTTTTTTGTGGGATTTGATTTTGATTTTAAGACATTTATTTATTTAAATTAAATGGTTAATTAAAAGTTTATGCGGTGTATACTGCGTACGGATACACCGGGTGCAGGCAATATTTCTCATATATTTTAATAAATGAGTCACGACACGCGATAAATAAGTAAAGAAATAAATTAGCTATATTGGTCCTCCGCGTTGGATTAGATGACGTAATCATCGACCAAATACCGCCACGTGTAACCCATCCGACGGCTCTGATATGTAATTATGTGTACACCGAATATAATTAAATAAATAAATTAATATGTAGAGAGAGAAAACGAAGAGAGAGAGAGAGAGAGAGAGAGAGAGAGAGGAGCGAGATAAACGCATCGCAACGCCACTCACTCTCTCTCTCTCTCTCTCTCTCTCTTCGCTTTCCCTTCGCCCTACTTGTCGCATCTCGCCTCAACGATTTCGACCTCTAAATCGACTCGGAGGCCCCCAATTCCCACAAACCCTAGCCCACCGCATCGTCTCCGCGGTGGTACGTGCTCCGATTCCTCCCTCTTTCACCCCCCTTTTTTCCGATTCTTTACGTTGATTGATTTGCTTTTGTTGATCACGATCGCTTCCTTTCTTATCTGCATCGCGATTCGCTTGTTTGCTCCTTGAAATTTGGGAATTTCCGTGCCTTTTCATGTTAGGATTGGTCGGCACGTTTGGAATATTCGGGTTCGTGTTTAATTACTAAAAGAGATGAAATCTTTATGCAATTCCGCTAAAAAGAAGTATCCTTTTTGATGGAAATTGATCGGAGGATGTCGATTTATTGATGAATGTTGTTAGGTTTTGTTGGAGACATCGAATTTGGATTGTTTTCTTTTAATTGTTTCGTCGAATTAGGAATTTGTTGAGATCAATTTTTTTGGGTGTAGATGGACAGCCACGCTACATCGGCTGCGGGTTTCGTTGAAGGGGGGATTCAGGATGCTTGTGATGATTCATGCAGCATATGCCTCGAAGCGTTCTGCGACAGCGATCCCTCTACGGTACGGAAATATACGTTCTCTTTTGATTCGTAGTAGTGTGATTTTTATTGATATTTTTAGAGTTTCGATTTGTTTGTAGTGGTTGGTTAAATTGTTCTTAGCATGTGTTGTCGACTCGTTGTGATGATTGTTCAGGTGACTGGTTGCAGGCATGAGTTTCATCTGCAATGCATTCTTGAATGGTAATTCCCTACCTTCTGTTCTGTATTTTGATTTGTTATTTCAATTACTTTAATTTAGATTTTAGTTGCTGCGTCTCTTTATATAAGGTTTAATGCTCCTTGTTTTTCCCATTGTTCTTCATTTGCTGTATCTTTCGTGATCTGGTTACCGAAATAGTTGTCACATCTACAGTGTTTAGTTTTGAGGACTTTGGGTACTAGATTTTGTGCCTTTTTATACTTGTAAATCACGATGTTATCTTGGTTTACTTACATACGAATGTCCTCCTCAGTCTCTGTTTTTTAGGTTTTATTTTGAGTATTTTGTCGTTTTACAAGCAGTTAAAATAGGGTGATTCATAAGAGATAATCCAAACTTGCTGAGTACCTTCTGAGGTTTCTTGAATCTTGTAGTAGTCTTCTATAACTGCCAATTGGAATATCCTCCAAATGGTTCCAATTAATGCTATACTTTGTTTTCCGCGGAGTTGGAATGTCTTTTATTCTGTGTTCTTTGTTCTTGGTTGAATTCATTGAGAAAACACTTGAACTTTGATACGAGAGTTATTTTGGTCGAATACTTGCTTCATTTATTCATATTTGTTGGATGATCAGCTAAAACAGTTTTGCAGTGAATAGGTGACACTTCAATTCGTAGCGTTTATCCTTTATTTTGATATATGACACGCCTACATTTTTTTTTCATTAGCTTTTCGATACTACTAAGATGTTTTCCATTAGGTAACTTGGATGCTTTTTCATCATTTAGATTTCAGGCATTCTAATTAATTTTTTGTCTTAAGGTGCCAGAGGAGCTCCCAATGCCCCATGTGTTGGCAGCCCATCAGCTTGAAGGATCCTACCAGGTTTACTAGCATAAATCTCTCTCTCTCTCTCTCTCTGAGAACTGAGAACTTACTTCGCTTCATTGTTGTTTAGCCAAGAACTACTGGAGGCCGTAGAAAAAGAGAGGAACTCCCGGGTTAACCGACCACGCAGTGCTACCAGTCTTCCACAACCAATGCTTGGCGATTTTGAAGTGCAGCATGTATAGTTCTAACCATGCAGCAATATTTGTTCATTTATTAATGGCTTCTCCTCGTCAAATAGTTTTTGTTCCTCTTTAGCCTAGCTTCCAGAGCAGCTTCACTTCCAAAAGGCAGCCTGATGCTTGTGCTGCGCCCCAAAAAAAACAAAGAAAAAAATGGCAGTTGTTGCTGTGGTAGGAAGTTGAAAGGAGGTTAAAGACAAAAAGTTTAACAATCAGGGAGCTTCTGCTTCTTCAGTGGAAAACTATTGGGATGCTCATTTGTTGCTATTAGGAGAATTTCTGTGCTAAAATCTTCCCAACTGCTTCTCCTTGCAGCAAAATGGGAGGCTCCCAACTAGCACTTCTGTTCTGATCCCAGATACTTATTTTGAAATTTTGTCTGTCTATCAAACATGTATTTGATTGGACTCTTCACAGTTTAACAGTTCCTTTATTTTTTCCAGCTTCCTGTAGGAGCTGAAGATGCAGATCTGGAAGAGCGCATTATACAGCACTTGGCCGCTGCTGCTGCGATGGGTAGAACCTATCGTATTCATAGACGAGAAGGAAATCGTGGTAGACCGGCAGATCATGGCCGTACTCAACATATGGTGTACTCAAGGCGTCAGAGTGCTCCTCCTGCTGTATCTTTGTCTCCATTATCTGCTAATAGAGGGGAAGATGAGTCAGTCCCAGCTATAAATTCTCTTAATCCTTCAGCTCCTATCGCTTCTGGCACAAACTTTGCTAATAGTCCTGGTCTATCTAATAACCGGTAATTGTCATGGTCTGATTATAGTTTTTCCCTCTCAACATACATAGGCCATCTTGGAATAGAAACCCCAAACCCCTTAAATTTTTTAAATTAAACCTCCTTAAGTATTGTTTGTTTTAATTTGAACAATTTCTGTCCGTTAGATTGGAGATTTCATTAAATTTTAACAGAAATAATGATGAATAAAATTGCTCTACTCACTTTTCATTTTACTGGACTGTCTTCTTTTAAACTGTTAATGGTTAGAACTGAATAGAGCCGTTGTTTATAATTTAAGCGCATGTTTTGATCGATGGAAGTAAGTGAAATGAAACAAACAAAAGTTGGGTGGTTGTAAATCAACCAAAAAAAAAAAAACAGGAGAGAAAGAAGAGGAAAGGAGGATGGGAGGGTTCAGATTGGCCTAGAATTAAGTGCATCTCTATGCCACTTTACCCTATACATCTTTATGTTCTACATATTAATGCTCTTCTTGAAATCAGGAACTCATCTGGTCAACCTACGCCTGGAAGCCAAGATAGAGCTGGACCATCTGATTTCCAGTCCTTCTCAGACTCTTTCAAGTCTCGCCTTAATTCAGTCTCAATGAGGTAGGTACCTTTAAGTTTTATGGTTTTAAATATCTGAACTTTTGCCAAAACAAGGGGTCCTTTCCTTATATGCCCCTGCTAGTCCATCTAATTACGTATTCATCTTTGTGAAATGTGAATTTTCATATGCCTCTACAATTCTAATTATGTATTCATCTTTGTGAAATGTGAATTTTCATTTGCCTCTCGAAATTGTAGCTTTTTGCAAATATTCCCTGCTTAAATAGGGGAATTCATCCAATCCATGGGGTGAAGCTTTTACATACAAGAATATATATATATAGAGAATTTAGTTTTTAAAAGGCATGAAAGAAAATTCAGATGAATTGAAAATTATGCTCGGTGCATTTCTAAACATGTCAAAACACGTATTTAACTGTGAGTTTCTTCTGTAATGGCGAAATAGATATAAAGAATCGATAACAAAAAGTACCAGAGGGTGGAAAGAGAAGCTGTTCTCCCGAAACAGTGCTATATCGGATCTGGGTTCTGAAGTCAAGAGAGAGATTAATGCGGGAATCGCTACTGTGTCGCGTATGATGGAGCGCCTCGAAACTAGGGATGGTACTGGGCCTTCTATTAATTCTGGTCTGTCAAACATTCAAGACCCTTCGGCTACAGAGACAACTAGAGAGAGGATCACACCCTCGTCAGGTCCCACAACTGCTCTTCTAAGTGACTCTACTGCATCGGCTTCTGGTCCAAAATAAGCTATTCTTCATAAGGTAAAGGGCTCCGCAAGTGCTTGGTACTGATTCTTAAGGTTCATCCACTTTTAAATATCAGAACTAAGATATATGTTGCAGGTAAACGGCAACTTGATCGTCAAATATGAAATTTGAACTAAAAAATTATTAGAGTTTCACAATTAAGCCCTTAGACAAAATTCGATGGTTCGCCCTGCTTAGAATTTGATTCTAGCTGATTTGATACCAGAGTTACAGTTTTCCCATATTATCATATAACACTTACTGGATATATCACTTGTTTGCTCTCATTTACTATTCTGGTCCCTCTTCTTTCCGCGAACTGCTCATTCTGCGACAAATATTTGTATTTATTAACTTGTTTTTAGTTTTCTTTCCGATTTTCAACGAGGGAGATTTCATGCTGGAGAAACATAGACGGAATTGGTAAATTGTTTGCATTAAGTGAAAATAGTGTTTTTTGTACTGCATTTCCTTCCAAAATTTCACCTTTTTCCTTGCTCAAGATTGTGGACATTTCTTCAGTACATATTATGCCTGTCGATAGAACGTCTGGATCTGCGTCTGACTGAATGCTCTCCTGGCTTAACGTTTTTCTGCTCCTTCCGTCCTTGTAATTGTGTCAACGGGCTAAATGATGTGGAGAATATTTGTTTACTTTCAGGAATTGGTTTTCATCAGAAAGAGGGAAAAGAAAAGACTGATTTCCTTGCACTTTTTCAGGTCGGGTCTAAAGAGGTCTGCTTTCAATTCAGGATTATGAGAGGTTGATCCGCAAATTCTTCGTCGGCCTACCTACGGGAAAGAAGTGAATAGAACTTTTCTTCTTCTATATCTTTACTTTGCTTCTTTTAAGCTTTGTAAAAATCTATCTGCAGAACTCGGCGTATAAGATACAGGGATAACTTCAAATAGCCCCCCTGTAGTATGGTGCTTTAGCAGTTCACTATGGTTCGAAGTATAAAACTTTGTTGTCTCGCGGTTTTTATTTTTGTTTTCAATAAAGACCTGCTGCTAATCGGATAGCAAAGTCTTATATATCGCGAATGGCGTTGTGGTTGTAATCTACTCTCTCTAACTACTATGTGGTTTACAAAGTATAGTACCTTGCTAATCCTATTTAACCGCGTATTGTTGTTACTACGGAAAGTAAAAACCAAAAATCACAAGAGCCACGGAATAGTAAAGTGCGGCTACGCCATAACATAGGGGGGATTTTTGAAGTTGTTTCTAAGTTATATCTATGAAGTTCTCTTTTGAGAACATATGTTAAGTAGTTAAACAATATGACGAATTTATCTACTGCATCGATGAAACTCAGTAGGCTTTTGTTGTTTCTTTTCTTATGTGCTAATTATTGTTTTGTTTATGTTGCGGTGCGCACTCGTTCCTAGTTTTGGAAGATTGCCTTAAATGAGTACTAGTTTTGCAAGATTTTATTCTTCGTAGAGTTTGAACTTCGAATTTCATACTTAGATCTCTCTTATAATAGGTTTATCATTTTTGAGCTCTCTTTTACTAGCCTTGTTTTGACTTAAAATGAGTCAGGGTAAAAATATACAGAGAAGTGCTCTTCCATTTTGTGGTTTTGTGGTGTGACCGTAGAAATTATATCGTTCTTTTTGGCCATTGAGGTTTGTCCAAATTTCAACGCCAGAATAGAAATTAAACTTACTTTTTAACCATACCTAAGTTCATCCATCATTCGGTACCGCACAGCACGAATAACTGAGCAAAATTGAAATCCAATGGTAAGTGCATATATGTATAACTATAGACATTGAAAATACCACAAAAAGTTGAGTAAAGTTTAATTATGCCTGGAACTACAACATTGACACATTGCTCATGCTTTGAGAACCTGGTTAACTGGGATCAACAAAATCTTGTATACTTATATAACAAACTCTCTAATATAGCAAAGAAACGAATATAAGATCACACCACTTGCTCTTTAACATGTAATGTGCTTTGTTATGTAAGTGCGTCGCCTATACATTACAAAGATGGAATTCATTCATAAGATATATGCTCCAACTTTATGAATGAAATTGCACTCTTTTTAGCTCTCATTGCCGGGATAACCAGAAAAGCCAGCAGCTGTAACTGCCAACAACTCAACAACAAGGGTGCGGTTTCGAGCTCTGTGAACTCAGTTGCGCGCAGTCAGGTTTCAGTGCTTTAGTGAGTAAAATGCAATTAAAGTTTCTTGACGATCTCTTCCATCGCACGCTCGTAATATCGCATTCGCTGCGTGGAGGCTACTGCAGCGTCGAAGTCCTGCTTTTCGAATGCTTGCTTGAACGAATTTGACCAGGTTTCAAGCTTTCCTTGGACCTAAATTAGTTTAAATAAGGGGGAATAAGGAGAAAACTCAGGAATAATCATATACTTTTTAGTGATTAAGTAGTTTCTTGCAGAACCTGGGATTTTATCCTCTCTAGGGCTTGAGAGTCACTGGCCTCATCAACGGCTTCGCGAATCTCCATCATCTGCGAAAAACATTTGAATTAAATTAGTGAGAATAATAAGTGCTAGTCTATCGTCTTTTAAGGGTAATTTTTTTTACTCGAGAAATACTAAGGACAACTTTTCTATTCGAGAAATACTACGGTGGTGTGCAAACAAAAGGCCAAAAACTTCTAACTTTGGCGGGAAATAGAAAGGAGCCTGCATGCCCAAACAGAAGACCTAATTTCTAAACTTTTGCTTTTAGGGACATGTTTGAAGCTGTTGCTGGAATTTTACTAAAATATATTAGGTGTTAAGAAGATTGAGAATTCATTAAGGCCTTATTTGGATGCCGGAATAAGTTATCGGGTGATATCCAATTCAGTATGAAGATTTTATTTTGTAATTGAAAGGTAGGTGAGATCAAGTGTCTCAAATGGAATAGTATATTTCGCCTTCGAGTTATTTTTCGGAATAAGATAAATAACCTCGTTGATGAAATATGCTATCCTATGAAATTATTAATGTCAAGACCTTTCAAGGACCAAAAATCAAACTCTTACCTTCCAATCACCACAAGAAAGTTTTTATACCGATAAAGTTATCACATCGAATAACTTATTTGGGCATCCAATAAGGACAGTATTGTTCAAACAACACTTCTCTAAAGCAGTCTGGCAAGTCAAATGCCTAAGAATAAGTTGTCTTCTGAGCAAGAAAGACTTAAAATTCATTTTCCTACGTATTTATATCAAAATTAAAAACAAAACTATATCGACGACCCAAAGTAAACATTCTTTTCCAAGAAATAGGTGGACAGAAAAACGCGTCTACAATAAATTTACCTCAACAAGAAGTTCAGGATCTGAGACTGTTTTCTCTTCATCAACTTGTACACCCTCGAGTCGTAACTGTAGAGAACAAATGCATGCAATAGCCTTAGAAGTGGGGGGGAAAAGCCTTCTATATATTATCTGACCATCATATATATATATATATATATTGATCAAACTATACTCTTTTCTCATAAATTCAACTATGAAAAGATATTTTCCAGAATTGGTACAAGGCCTTGCAACTTCCAAAGGCACCAGATGAAGGGCAAACAGGTAGTTTAGCCTATCTGTTAACATGACCATCAACTAATTTGATTAAGGAGTGTCTGATCATGGCATAATATTTTGATTGAATTAGGCTTACCCATTGAAAGCAACATCTTAATTTCTCACTCGCTTTCATTGAGGTCCAACATATAACCTAGTAGCTAATGGTTAACTTTCTGAAGTTTTAACATACTTTTTTGACATTCATTAGTGGGAGGTTATTACGAAAATTATAAGGCCACCACACAAAACTTTCTTTTTATATTTTACAATTTGGCCAACTAAGTTTATGTTTGCAGCTTTGATCAACAACATCTTTCGGCGGCTAAGATCTCGATATCTATTCGACACATGGATAGACCAGGGAATCTCATAAAATTTGTCCCAAAGTAGCGTACCGGAAAAAAAAGGGGGCACTAAAATTGCCAAATCCTAAAGGCAAGATCCCCAAAAAGAGGCAATGGCGAACTCACCAAGTATAATGCCCTTGACAAAGGATTGATGAGAGTTCGATACGCATCAATTACTCGGGCCGACTGCTCGGCAGCAAAAGCTTTTTCATCCTATATGCAAGATAAGCGGACAACATAAAAGGTTAGCCCAAAACTGATGTTAATTTAGCAGAGAAATAGTCAGTTTGTTTCTGAAGTTGATTAATGCCACAACCTCAGATTTAGTATGAACTAAATCAGGATGTATCTTCTTCTGCCAATCCTTGTACTTGCCTTCTAAGTTATCGCCCTTTACTTCATATGTCCTTTTCCTGTGAAACGCAACGGAATACAAAACCATAACATTACAATGTGCAAAGTATCAAGAAATATCAGATGATCAATCACTAATTTACAACATACACAAATGGATACGAAAGCAATCGCGAACTGGTGCAATGGTCGTCGTCTGATACGCCATGAAACACACAAAAACAAGAAATCAGCAATTCAAAGAATCAAAGGTTCCTTAATTTATGCTCCATAGCATACACTTGTCCTTAATGCTTTTTCGCAGATGCAATTGATCCCAATCAGAATGTAATCTAATAACAATTATAAGAACAACCCACAACCAATTTAAATAAGTTAGCTACATATGCATCTTATTGTCGTAAACTCTTTTTTGCAGTTTCTATCATATTGCAGAATTTCTTAGACCACTACTAAAAAATGAAGTGAGAAAATGTATTATTATTATATCGTAAATTATTATGGGTATGAAATGAACTCACCTTCAGAACCCAAAAAATAAGACCACAAACTGTAGCATCATGATCAAAGTTTATATAAAACCCATTCCCACTACAAGATTAGACAAAACATATTTTCCTTTTGTATTTCCATCAAGATTAATATAGAAATTAACAGCAAAGTAAGTTTAATTTCCATCAAAATGGAAAATTTTGCTTACCCTTCCAACTAATTAATTATAATTAGAGAAACAGATTATTCGTACTACAAATTGCAATAAAAATTGAGTAATCAAATCAATCAAGAACCCTAAAACCTGTTCTCCAACAAGAAACTCACAGTCCGAATATCTGGAAGTAATCGACGGACGCGTCCACGGGTTGCACGCTTCCGCAGGATCCGCACGCAAGGAAGGGGGCGGGAGAGCCCGATGCGTCCCCACAACTCCAACACTTCGACAACCCCCTTCCTCCTCCTCCTCCTCCTCCTCCTCCTCCAATGGAATCCGCCGCGGAAGAGGAGAAGGAGAACCTCCCCGAAACCCTAGACCCGTGGAGGAAGGGAGAGGAACGGGGCGGGGAAACCCAAGACGGTGGGATTGGGCGGCGGAGGCGGCGAAGGTGGCGGCGCACTGCGGCAGAGGAGGAGGGGGAGGAGGAGGAGAGGGGGAGGGAGAGGAGGAGGAGGAGCTTGCGACGATGATCCCACGACATGGTTGCTGGGGTTCTTCTCCCTCTGAGGCAATCTCTCGAACACGTTGCGTGCGCCCTCGTTGGGTTCTCACTTCTCATTGTCACAGGGGAGAAAAGCACAATATGGGCCGGGCCCTATTCGGCCCATTTATAATAAATTAGGCCCACATTTTACCTGTGTCCAAGTCTAATCCTATGGGCTTTAATTCATCAAATTATCCGATAAATCAGTTGGTAGGTATTTTTTTTTTTAAAAAAAAATAGAAGAGAAAAAATGGTATATTATCTGCTTTTTTTTCATTTCTTAGAAATGAATTTAGTTAAAAATATGAAGTTCGAACTTAAGTACTGCATATCAAGTCCTTAGCCAGCTGTACATATAATAAATTTTACAGGCTTAAATGTAATTTTTTTTTTTTCTTTGTCAAAAGTTGCGCTGAGGGGGCCAGCTGATTTTACGACTTGAAGGAGAGCCGAGCACAATTTTAACTTTTGAGCCAGTACGTAAACTTTTTTGAATTTTCTTTTATATTTTTACACGTTGAACTTTTATAATAATGTACTTTATAATATTTTTTTAAATAAAATATATTATATATTTTTGCCCCTCCCCTCTCGGTGTAACACCCACAGCTAAGTGTAAATCTCGCATCCTAAGTATTCTACGGCGCAAAAAACCATCTGGATTAAATTTTAGTTGGAAGAAAAAATTAATATGACGAGTAGGAATTAATGCAAATGGATTCAGGGTGATGGAGCTTCTGCTCGATCCGCTCCGAAGGAAACCGTAAATACAGACCAAAAGCAAGAAAAAAAGAATAATTCATCTCGATCTGCGAAGAAAATGGAGCAGAACGTGTCCGTCAAAAATCCATAAAAAAAGATCCGTTTTGACCACATTTCGAATCCGTTTCGATCTGCTAAATTTGTACTCCGGATCCGACCCGTTTGCATCTCTATCGACAGATGTAACACCCCAGGCATTGGTCATATCAATTGGTCATATCAATGAAATCTCTAATGCATGCCATGATAAGTTCGTGGGTCCGCATCCTAAAAAAAAATGAAAAAGAAAGCGAGAAAGAAAACAAAAGAACTCGATTTGACGTTTCAGATTTTTCACCTACTGCATTAGCCCATGAAACGTCACTCGAATTTTAAATAAAATATAAATAAAATAATAATAATAATAATAAATAGTACGTACCCTACAATGAATTAAATAATAAAAAAAATTAAAAGGATTTTTTCGATAGTAAAAAGGCACGTTAAAGTTAGGTACTTAGATTTATTTATTTAGTTTTATTTGAACCCCAGTTTATCGTACTTTATTAATAATGTAGCAAATGATCGATGATGTTTTAAGGTATCAAAATTTCTTAAATCGTATCACTAGTTATGAACTTTGTAGAAATTTAATAAATTTAATGGACTATAATTAAGTAAAGATTATCACGACAACAGAATTAGATTATAGGAACACATGTTTGGAACACTTTTGAGTAAGTGTTCTATTTATACTAAAACTTAAAAAAAAAAATCTACTAATGCCTAAATATAAAGCTCAATTCAATAAAAAATAAAAGATTACTCTACTCAACCCACCACACCCAGCCTATTTGGCCCGATTACAAACAGAAAAGAAAAGAAAAAAAATCGATTACCATCTTTCCTTCTCTTTCACTCAATCTACTGAAATTTTGGACAAAGAGCCCTTCCCTGTTGTCCTCCTCCCCCACCGCAGCCAATGAGATAGAGTTTCGGCGGTTGCTAAGTGTTTAAATAAGTGTTGATAAATTTGCAACACTTTTTTAGATTATAGCGACACTTTTTAACTGTTACTATATACATATGCAGTGTTTGGTTAGGGGATAGGAGTAGGGATAGGGATAGGCCCTTACCCCCCCTTTATACCCAAACGCTAATTTTTTATCCGAGAATAGTAGTTCTCGGTTATCCCCACCAACGCCTCCATTTTTTTTATATAAAACTACTTAATATTTTTCTTATTCCCGGGAACAACCAAATTTTCATCCAAACGCTATTTTTCTTATCCTTATACTTGTACCTATCTCTGTAATAGCTAGTTCTTGCTTAAACCCGAACCAAACGGTACCCTAGCGACCTCACATATAGCAACACTTTTTAAAACTGTCGGTAATTTAGCTAGCAGTACTTTTTTTGACTTGTACCTATATTTAAAAGTGTTGTTATAGACCGTTTTTGTTGTAGTGATTATCTATGGCATCTATCATTTGTGGATGTAATAATTAGAAGTATATATGATAAAAATATATTTTATTTGATTTCATAAGAAGCAATAAAACAGTACTATATATGGTGTTCATATATATTAATGTGTTGGTTAACATGCATATATTGTAGTACAATCCAACCAAAATATAGAGAAATTTATATATATTAATTTGTAATACTATACTAATTTTTATCTCAGCTTCTTTTTTATCCGATAGCATTAGGTGATTCTTAATATAAAACTTTAATGAGATCAAAAACATATATATATATATTTTTCTTTTTTAGGGATAAGTATTATGCTATTGCTTCGTTTATTTCATTTAGAAATAAATTTAACTGAAAATATGAATCAATTAGAATTTATTTGAACGCAAGACCTCGGGTAGCAACCATCAAGCCCTTTGCCACTCGTACTAGAGACATGCAGTCGATAATCAAAAACAGATGTTAGTGGTCGAAAAATCAATCCTAGACCACCAACGTACCTTTCAGAGCTTTTTAGGACCTGTTTGTTTTACCGAAAGTGAATTTAATTTCGATTGAAGTGGATTTTGCATTAAAGTATAATTCATGAGAAAAAATCTCTTTCTCCACTCTTTGTTTTTATAATTATGAAAGTGAAGTTTTTTTAAATTTTGCTATTTATTTAGCAGAAAATGAATGATGTAAAAACTATAATTTATATATAAATAATAAATAACTTGATAAATAATAAATTATAATATAATAAAAAAAATAAATTAATTGTATCTCTATTAATTAAAAATAATATAACCTAAAATAACTAAATTAAATTTTTATACATAAATTATAATAATACAACAATAAAATCATAGAGTAAAAGAAATATTAATTAATGCTCAATTAATCAATTTTCATCATATTTTAAATCTACAAACTAAATGAAAGTGATACTGAGACTTAATTAATCAATCTTCATCGCATTTTAAACATATAAACTAAATAAAAAAAAGTAATTGGTACCACGATCAAATATGTTTAAATATAGTTAGCATTATCCATAGTATTTTTTTTTTCTTCATCGTTTTTTAACGTATATAATTAACTTCGACCCAACGTGGATCGAAGACAATTACGCCATTTGATGGGATAGCTCAAGTTTCGACTGTATTTTATTAAATCAAATCAAGCAGCAGAAGTAATATTTTACAGTCGCGCGCAAACGACTTCAATCGCTCTGCTCTTCTCCACTTTCATCCAAACAAATCTCAGCCACGTCGTTTTAAAATTTTAAATTTTTGAAAAGAAAAAAAAAAAAAAGACAATTACTGAGGTATTGACAAGGTGGGCCCCACAACAGTGTACTATTGACAAGGCGCATGGGGCCCCACAACAGTGTGCTATTGACAGGTGGGCCCCACGACCGGGGGGGGGGGGTTACTGAAAGAAATGAGGAATTTTTTTTTTTCTGTTTTTTTTCTGTCTGTCCGTCTCCCTCTCTTTCGAGAGAAGAGAGCGGGAGTTTTGTGGCGGGAGAGAAGGGGTGGTTGGTGGCCTGCAGTCGCAGTAATTAATTAAGTGTTTGTATCGTACACGTCCACTCACATGCACCGAAATTTCTAGAAAATCCCTCGCCCCTTTTTTGCATCCGCACCCTCCAACTTTTGTACTCTCCCCACTCTTTACATTCACACATCAACCAAATTTTTTACGTGTGTTTATCTATATATCTATCTATATCTTTATATCTATCCATATATTATTTTTCCTAATTTATCATATAGCAATATTTTTTTCGTTATTGAATATGGGCTACACTCCTAATATATGTTTTTCTCCTTCTCTGTTTGAACCGAATCCGATTTTTTTCTTCCTTTGCTCGAAGCGAGCTGATTATTTTTTTAGTATGGGCTCCTCCGAACCGGCTCAAGTTTTTCAGTACATGTCTTCCTCTTTCTTTAATTGAACCGAATCCCATTTCTCTTTTTCTTTGCGTGATCTGAGGTGGGTTAACCTGTTGCAGTAGGAAGAACCGATCCAACTGCTCCGTACATGTTTTCATCTTTGAACCGAATTTTTCTCTTTTTTTACTTGAACCAAATCGGTCACTGTTGAATGTGAGTTCCACCCGAGCCAGCTTAAGTTTTTCTCTTTCTTTGCATGCTTGAAACAAATCGATCGGTTTTTTTTTTTTTTTTTTTTTTTTGCTTGAACCGAACAGGATCACACCTCTTTATTTGGTTGAACTGTTCCTCTTCTTTTTTTTTCGGCCGTTACCTTCGTTCATCAGCAAGATGAATCCCACCCTCTCAAAATCACTTCTTTTATAGTCGTTTTCTCTTCTTTTGTCGTCGTTTTTTATTTTCTCTCCAATTATTTATCTACCGTATTGCACTGGTTACTACATTAATTATATACATAATTGAGCTAAATTTTTTTTAAAAAAGAAAGATATTATACCATACGAACTCTCTCTCTCTCTAGATATATATATATAGAGAGAGAGAGCTGAACTAGAATACTTTAAAAAAATATTACTATTGACATACTTCTAACTTTTTCACCCTCGAATTTACTACTATTTCACGCACCCTCACTAAATCTCAGACATTCGATGGTTACAATGGATGAAGCACATAACACATTTTAAAATGTTCCAATGTGTGTGTGTGTATAGAGATCTAGAGAGAGAGAGAGAGAGAGCGAGCACGGAGGCGTCTGTGCTTCAAATCGTTTTCAATGGTGAGACTTTCAAATCAAGAACATCTACATTATATTTGATCTATAATATTTGAAGTATCTAAAAAATAAATTTATAATTTTTTAATTTCCTTATTTAGTGATCGAAGTGGCTCAAAATTAACAACTTTAATTATCAAGATGAGCCAATTGCGAATTTAACAAAGATAGAAATATTCAAATTACGTAAAACTTTTTATACTATATAAAACAAATTCAGTATCCTCAATCTAAAATTTTAATGTCACATTGTCTTTTGTGAGATTTTTATTATCAGCCATCGATTTTGAGCTCTTTCAATTACTAGGTAAATAATATAGAAAAAAACACAAAATTTATTTTCTAAAAATTTCAATAATTAATTCAAATCAATTCTAACAAAACCAATCGCCGATTTGGAAGCTTTATTATTAAAAACAACTTGATAGCATAAAGGTTAGGATATTTCTAAAAGCATACAAGACTATATATATATATAGAGAGAGAGAGAGAGAGAGAGAGAGAGAGAGAGAGTTCCTGCCCTATTAAAAGAATAAAGCTCTTTATCTTATCAGGTCACTTCCGATGTAGTTAAGAGTCTGAATTGATAATCGATATTGTTAAACTTGATTTAAAATATTTGAAGTCCCTAGAAACCGAATTTGGTGATCATTTTTGAAAAACATTTCTATATATGATCATGCTGAAAACACTTCAAATTTGACATTTTTTTATGGGATCATTTACTCGTTTTAACGGAATAAAACGATCGAAATTGATTGAATTTTTAATAAATTTTTTTCTTTATATATATATCTTGGTCATATATATTTGACAACTCCAATTTTGCATTAAAATTTCTAACCTCTATTTTTATAACGTAGCTCATTTTTAACCATTAGTTTTGCGGTCTTTTGATACAGTAGTAGAGAATATATGAACATTAAAAATCATAAATGTCGTTGATTTCTAAACACTTTAAATGCTCTATCTATATCATGTTTGATGCTGCCGAATGCCAACACAGGCTTTCGATCATTGAAAATAACTTGATAGAACAAAAAAGTTATATCCTCTTACTACAATTAGTGCTCGATCTGCGCCCTCGCATAGTAGTGGTAAGTAGAATAATTAATTAGTTAGTCCAAGTATTGAAAAGTTAGAAACGTAAGAATCCTAATATTTTTAAAAATATTCTAACTCATGTCTCTTTGATATAATATTACTTCTTTTCTTTTTTGTTTAAAAAAGGTTGATACGGAGGAGAGTGCT
The DNA here is from genome assembly GCA_025177825.1 of Aechmea fasciata. NCBI lineage: Eukaryota > Viridiplantae > Streptophyta > Magnoliopsida > Poales > Bromeliaceae > Aechmea > Aechmea fasciata. Next base: position 3,105,438 of record CM045927.1, on the reverse strand, counting down.
CAATTTGGCGTGGTGCCTCCGCTGCCACCTTACACAGTTCCCTGAGTCACTGTTGATGGAGACTCCTCATTTCCACCCTCACCTCTCTCTCTCTCTCTCTCTCTCTCTATATATATATATATATATATATTCAACCAGTCATTGTTAGATTATACTATTCAACCAATCACCCACTCAATCCTAAAAGGCCCACAACATCCTAACTTTACATTTCTCAATCCAAAGACTAAAAAACTAATAGCACCAATAATTTAATGCTATTGATAGTATTCTAGCATAGTTCTATATATAGAGTTCGACTGTTATGCTATATAGCACCGAGCACTTGGTGCTATCAAATTTTCTGTCGTCAGATTAACCCCTTTGATTATTTTTACCCGTTAAATTATACTATTCAGCCAACCATATATTCACTCAACCTTAGAAAGCCCACATCATTCTAACAGCACATTGCTCAATCCAAGAGCTAAAAAACTAATAGCACCAATAACTTGATGCTATTAATCATAGTATTCCAGCCTAGTTATATATATATATATATATATATATATATATATATATATATATATATATATATATATATATATATATATATATCAAAGTATACAATAGAGTATTTTATGCAAGCTAATTAAAAGATAGCCACAAAAAAAACTACTATTTGTTTACTTTATATGGTAGCTGGTAATACTTGATTGGAGCACATGATTATTGAATGGAATTTTTAATTTGTAGCAAATAAGACTTATTTTCTTGAGTAAATTAACCACAAAATACATATATAGAACACTTTCTCTTCTAACTTTCTCAGTAAGTAATTAACTATATAGTAGCTGGTAATACTTGATTGGAGCACATGATTATTGAATGGAATTTTTGTAGTAAATAAGACTTATTTTCTTGAGTAAATTAACCACAAAATACATATATAGAACACTTTCTCTTCTAGCTTTCACAGTAAGTAATTAACTATATTCAAAGAATTAGTTAAACATTAAACATGTCAAATTCGTTGCGTATCTTTAGGGTTTGTCCAAATATATCTGATTAGTGGTTTGTCCAAATATATCTGATTAGCGGTTTGTCCAAATATATATACCCGATTAGTGGATAGTGACAAGGTCTAATGTGTGTTTCTTTTATCACTAAAACTCTGCTTTGCTAATAATACTGGCCTTTTGTGACAAGTATTTTAAAGTGTATTATAGTCAAACCAGAGCACAACATGTCAAAATAATTCTATATATATCTATTATACTATTAATAGCACAAAGTCATTAAGACTATTAGGTTTTTAGCCCTTGGATGAAGGAATATATATATATATATATATATATGCGGTTACGATGATAGCTGTCCACCAGGGTTGGATGGATTGTTGGCTGAATATATAGTACGTATGATCTAATGGATAGAAATAGTCAAAGAGGCAGATTTAATGGAGGAAAACTCGATCGATAGCACCAAGCGCTTAGTCGTACTCTCTCTATATATAAAGAGAGAGAGAGAGAAAGAATCCGGCTGGAGTGCTTTTAATAATACCAAGCATTTGGTGTTACAGAGTTTTTCACCATTAGATTTATCCCTTTGATCATTTCAATCCGTTAGATTATACTATTCAACCAACCGCCCACTCAATCCTAAAGAACAACGATCATCCTGTTGCACATCCCTTTATCCAAGGGCCGAAATCATACCTAATATATAGCACCATTGACTGAGTGCTATTAGAAGTATTCAAGCCTATTTCTCTCTCTCTCTCTCTCTCTCTCTCTCTCTCTCTCTCTCTCTCTCTATATATATATATATATATATATATATATATATATATATATATATATATATATATAGAGTTGAACTAGAATACTATCGGTAGTAAACGAGCCGTTTTACTACCGATTTGTTTTCGATGATAGAGCTTTCAAATTGACGATCGCTCCGTTAAATATGATCTAAACCATTTAAACTACCTAGAAATCAAATTTCACGCATTTTCGATATTGTTCTTTTATCCATCAAGTGAACAGAAAAATGAATGGCTGAAAATGAATACTCTTTAAAAAATGATGATAGGAGTCTTGTAATCAAGATCAAGAGTATAGATCTTGTTTTAAATAGTTTAAAGAATTTTCTAACAAAAATTCAATTGATTTGGATACCTTTACGTCGTTAAACGAGAAAACGCCTCTTATTGACCATTAAAATTATAAATTTTGAAACCTTTTGATCATTAGGCAAATGATGTCGAAAAGATTTGAAATTTAATTTCTAAACACTTCAAATGGTATAGATCATGTTCAACGGAGTGATCGTCAATTTGGAAGCTCTATCATCGAAAACAAATCGGTAGTAAAACTACTCGTTTACTACCGATAGTATTCTAGTAAAACTCTATATATATATATATATATATATATATATATATGTCAACAGATTAGTGGCTCTACTTCTTAGATACAAAGAAATGTTGACTCATAACAACACATTTGAAAATGGTATTCTTTCACAATTTCAAAAATAAAAAGATACCTCCTCCTCCTTGTACCTCTCTCTCTCTCTCTCTCTCTCTCTCTCTCTCAATAAAGGGTCACATGGACTAGCTAGTACAAGCATGCTCTCAATTCCTGCTGTTTACTTGAAAATCATAAGAGTACTAGCTAGCCAACAGTCAATAACTATATATAGAAGAGAAGCATGTTGCCCAACATTGACAACAATAAATTCGATCATTGTGGGAAAAGTCCCCTCACCTACACAAACATTAATAATTTGAACAAAGGACAATTAATTTACACACTGTACGTTTAGCTATTAAGAATACCTGGTTTGCCACAACAGTATAAGAAAAGTTGATAAGGGATCATACACTCACAGCAAATATATATCTTTTGAACTAATTAATACAAGCCACAAGCTTCTGGGTTTCCATGAGTAGCAATAGCTTCATTGAGTTGCTTATCATTATCATGCGTTAACCCGAAATGGATGTGAGGAAAATGTGCCCACTGCAAATTATACAAACAGTTTGCAATTAAGAGCTTTAACATCAAATAAAATACATTAAATAATTTAGAGTACGTATATATATATATAGTTGAGTCCTAGCTTTCAATTGGAACGACTTTTCTACTACGAGAAGCATGCAACTATATACCACTGCAGGTCGGCAAACGTATGTACTGAGGTCTAAACCTTTTGTTGTATTACTCTATTTCAATGGTTCTTTTGTTTGCAACGAAAAGAAGCTATATATTCGGGAGGTTTTAGTAAAAATATTTGTATTGCTTGAAGCCCTTTGCTATGTACTTCATTTGAACTGATCTTAGCATCATGCATGCATGATTAGCAGGTGACATCTGATATGAAGAAAATTAGCTAGCTAGTCAAGGGTTAATTAATTATATTTCAGTTTAACGTATCGAGTAAGTAGCAAGCTAAAGCTCAAATATACATAGTTGAATAATGAAAGAGATATTAATTAGATGCAGAAACTAATTTTGTAAGTGGCATAGTTAGCTGATCTCAGGCGATTTATTTGTTTTTAATAGAGTAAATTGATCCATTCTATTGACAGATTAATTGTCCATATATATAGAGGATGGTGGAGAAGAGATGGCCAAATGAATGCAATAACACATTATATATATACATACTTCATTATGTAACAAGTATCATAATTTGAAGAAGCTATTTCTTGATTGAGTTAGGGACTTATATAAATAAAAGAATTAAACTTACATCTTATATTTTGCACCATAGTTTATTAATACTTACATTCTTTGCTGCAGTGCTAAAAGCTTCCCTGTGGCTAATATCAGGGTTATTAGCCTTTATCCTTTGAATCTCCTCCCTTAAAGGCCCAAAAAAAACTTATGTAAGATCGATAATTTCTTATAAAGATATAATTAAGCTCTCAAAACGCACTGCTAGATGCGTACGCTGCTAAAAGTCGTACAAAATTTTCAAGGATTTGTTAGGAAAACTTACTTGATAAATCTATTATATGCAGAAGGAACACGCTGCCTCTTTTCCGGTGCTGGTAATTAAAAAGAGATTATTAGCACAATTATATATGTAAACAAATTGTAGGAATTTGAAAAGATAAATTGTTGAAGGTTAATATATAGGTTAATATCATATTCAAGGACTGCACAAGTACATAACTAATTTACTCCTAGCTAGCTAGCCACTATATATCTAAGTAAACAAAAAGGAACATGCATGTATAAAAAGAAAGTAATAATCATGGCCAAGTCCTCGAAAAATCAATGGTTCCTTCGCTCAATTTCGTTTGCAATATTACTCGATCATCGATCACAGTAAAAATAGTTAAAGTTGACATTGAAAAGCGATCGATGTTTTTTTTTTAATTATTATTGAGAATACCTAGAGCAGATACTGGTACCAACCAATAGGCTATATAAGCTCCATTAGAAAATGAATGATTTTTCAAAAACTCTAAATTTTTTTTTTAAATAATGTTCAAGCTTGCTAGCTATATAGCTAGATATAAAATAATTAATATTCCAATGATTATAAGTAACTAGAGAGTAAGTGAGTGAGATTAAAGCAAGAAATTATGTGAGCTTACGTGGCGTAGGAAGCATTTTGTGGGGATCATTTTGGATGGAGTCCAACACTGGTGATCTCCTGTTGCATTTGGAAGATGATCCACCACAATCCACACTGTTATGATCATGATGGGATCCAATGTTGTGAACCTGCTGTGCATGTTTCTCCCACCATGCACCAAATGAATGAATGAATGAATGAATTATATAACTCATTGAGTTTACTATAGATTCTGTACTACTGAAGATTAATATTGGTTGAGATTATATATGCTAGAGAGAGAGAGATAGGTGGACTCCCCATATATTGTGCATGGTTATACGTACACAGCCTAGCTATTGCAATTATATGTGCACATTTTCTAGCATTAAGTTTGGAATATGAAATAAATAAATGTAGAAAATTGGAGCTTTAGGATCTCCTTAAAATTTAAACAAAGGAGTATAGAAATATAATGTAATTAACTTGATGATCAATCAATTTAAAGTAAAGATTAAGTAAACGATCCATTACGAAATTAACAAAGTTCCCATAATATTTTTTTTCGAACCAAATTAAGCACCAATATTAACTCAAACTCATAGCGCGCACTAGAAATGTACAAGATCAATAACTGCATCTTATAATAATCCATTAATAAAACAAGCAATGACAGCATCCTGAATTGTCAACAAAAAAACAAAATAAGAACTACCACTGGTGGTTTCAAAAATTTTAGCCAAGAAATTAGCTTCTAATAGAGGAATTAAAGATATATATGATATAATATGATAAAGTGAAATCCAAATGGAAACAAGGAATTAATCTTTGAATTCAACCTGGGAAGCTTGAAGAGGGACTTTTTGAGTCACTGCTCCCATGTCCACAGACAACAGATTAGTACAATTCCCGCATCGAACTGTTAAAATGTCGAACATATTGTTGCTTGGCACACTAACCTGAGTCATAGAGGAAGGTGAATAATTAGATTTTTACAAGATAAATATGTGCATAAGAAATTCACTTTTTCTTAATTCAAGTAGCACTCTATCAAGTTAATTAGATGGACTAAGCAAATTAATGAGGAAGCATATATGCATGGTTCTAGAAGTTGTTAGTTTTAGCATTTAAAGCTCCATCCATGATTGAATCATTTGTAACAACAGTAGATATATAGTACTACAAGAAGGAGGAGGAGCTTGCTTATGCATGGGAGAGAGAGTAAGAGAGAGAGAGAGTACCTCTGTGAAGGGCTTTTTTGAACTAGCTTGTATTTTTCACTATCCTATACAAAATTACAAACTACACTTTTTTTACTTTGGTCAATCTTGTTTTATCCTTTTACTTGCTTTGAATGTGATCAAGTTGCTTTTCTGTGCTCAAGAAAGCATTCTATGCATCTCTCTTTACTCCCAAAAACAAAATGCACACTTAAAATGAATGTGGAGGAATTATAAAAGCTATGGGAATTAAGGAGTACTGCTTATATATGTGAGTGCACTGAATAGAATCTTTCTGAGTTAAGAGAGCCCCATGTCTTTTTCCTCTCTCGTTTCTGCACCCCTTCTGACCCTTCACTCACTCTCTCTCTCTCTCTCTCTCTCTCTCTCTCTCTCTCTCTCTCTCTCTGTGTGTGTGTAATTAAAGCATGGGGGAAAAAAGCTATCCAAACATCAAGAAAAGAAGAGGAAAATGACATGACTAAGTATACCTACTCCAGCACCTCTCTCTCTCTCTCTCTCTCTCTCTCTCTCTCTCTCTCTCTCTCTCTCTCTCTCTCTCTCTCTAAATATATCTATATATGATATATGCATCTTCTGTAGAGTGGGAAGGGAAAATAAAAAAAAAATTAAGAAGCAATTTAAATCTTAAAGTAATTTCAGCTTTGTGCTTCAGTTCTTTGATGCTAAAAGAATTTTTTGGGCTTAATTTCAGTTGTTTAACTACTGCTTATTCTTCACACAAGAGCTACAAATTAAATACCAAACTATGAATTAGGGAATGTACTAACGCAAATTCATAATGCATGAAGAAACATAAATGATCCTTCATTTGACCTATATATATATAGCATATAGCAAATTAATAATTAAGTTGTAAAAGGAAGCATGCTTTTGATGTAAGAATAAGAATCTTTTTTTTTTTTTTTGAAATAAAATGAAAAGAATCAGATAATGCATATATCAAAGATTTCTAAGATGTAAAAGGAATTTCATGTATATAATGAGTACTCTGAGCCATTTAATCACACCAAATAAAAGTTTTTCCACAATATTTACTACTTTACCTTTCTATATTTCAAACGTTAAAGCAATTGAAGGAGATCAAACCTTGTGAACTGGCATAAACAAACTATATAATGCATTTTTTTTTTCCAATGTATGTAGAAATTAATGTAACTACACGTGAAACGATCGATCTACAGCCCCAAATGTAACTAAACTTAGAACTACTAGCTCAAAATATTCAAAAGATAAAAGAATATTTATATTATTTTTTGAGATCTTGCATGAGCAAATTAATATATAGGTTCTTCCATATAAGGAGTGATGATTTTAAAGTAAGATGAGTTATAAAAGATTTCACCCAGTTAGCCGAGAGAGACAACAAATTAACGATCGAGATAACAAGAACAAAAGGGAAAAGAAAAAAAAAAGAAAAGAAAAGAAAAGAAGGGAAAAAGAAAGAAAAACAAATCTAACATGCATCAAATTATTAATAATATACCTGTAATTAATTGTTGCTGATGAAATACTTAATTATATTGCCAATTTTATCGAACGATCGATGAACCTCTACTCAAAAAATTATGCACAATCAATCCCATGTTGTTGAGATCTAGCTAGCCCTAATAATCAACCACTTTTTTTTGTAGCTTTTGGTAAATCAATTTGTTATCATGTGTCAGGAAACAAAAAAGATCGCGATCGAACGCAAAAGAGCGGAGAGAGAGGTCGATTCGATAGATACCACAAGGATGGTGTTGCAGAAGCTGCAGTGGACATAGCAGACGTGCTCCGGTGCGATCTGGACCGACATTTTGCGATCGCCGAATCAAACTGCAGTAGATCTAATTAAGTACATATGCTAATGAAGAAAAAGGAGGAAGCTTAGATAGATAGATAGATAGATAGATAGCCTCCTTATAAGAGGTAGCTAATTAAATAGATATATAGGAATATATATATTTAGGAAGAGGTGTGTGTGTATATATATATATATATATATGCATGGTGTGGTTTATTATAAAGAAGAAATATATATGTATGGAAGGATATATATGTAGCTAGCTTTTCTCTTTTCTTTTCTTTTCTTTTCTTTTTTTTTTCCTCTCTTTTTTGGTTTTTGTTATGTGGGTGGATATACATGAAGGAAATGATAACCAGGGTGGAAGCAACAGTTTGGAAGTGTTTTTGCTGTAGGTGGAATTCTTTGTGGTAGCTACCCAGGGTTGGGATGGAGAGGAGCTAGTGGTGGAAAGGGACAAAAGGTTATGACTTGAAGAGTAGTGAGTGGGTGTGGGAGCCCTCTCCCTTCCCCTTCTCTCTCTCTCTCTACAAGTCAACAACAAGTTGAAGTGGGGAAGAGAATATTAAATGTAGAGAGAGAGAGAGAGAGAGAGAGAGAGAGAGAGAGAGAGAGATGTGCCTGCAAAGCCATTAATTTATGATGTTTAATTTAGAGAAGTTATCTAGTTACTTTAAGACACAAAGAGTAGAGGGGGAGAGCTAATGATACTTTGCTTACTAACCGTTAAATTATGTGAAACAACTATTATTTTTTTTTTTACTAAAAGCTTAAATTTTTATAGAACGGTATTTTTAATATTTTATATTCAAAACTCCTTCTCGTATCTGAGCTTGTGACATTTTAATGGGGTCATGCATGATGTGGACTTGAATTAAATAGGAGTATATATAATGCTAGCTAGGAGTCTTCGTGGGAGACATTATGTTAAATTATATGAAATGACGATTGTTCTTCAATAGCTAAAGTCATGAGAAAATGTTATTCTTAGTATTTATATTTAACACTAACAACGTTTACGTTATTTTACAAACCATGTGTTTTAATATATTTATATTAATTGACACTCTGAGCTCGTGACTTTCTAATAGGCCTAGTGGACTTGAATATTTAAAATGAGTTGATATTAATATTGCGCTAGGAGCCTCATGGGAGATATATATTATGTTAAATTATATGAAACGACCGGTGTTTTTCAAATTTAAATAGCCTACCATAGAATGGTATACTATTAATATTTATATTTAATATTAACAACTTCTAGTTATTTTACAAATTAACCATCTAATATAATATTAAGATTTTTCTTTTACCTATGTCCTTGTGGTAAGTACCTTTTTCCTAATTAACTATATATGGTGACATGCATATGTTTGTAAAATGATATATATAAAAGTTGTTAATGAGTATATATAGCATCACTCGGGCTGATTTAGGGTTTCTTGATGTTCTAAATATGGAAAGTTGCTTGCAAACTAGTGCATCCTCTCTCCCTAAACTTATATTATAGGGCATGATATATAAGATTTATTAAAAATTTAACAAAGGCAATCATGTACCTATTTTAAATGTTAATTATTTCTTCAAATTGCTCATAAGTGTTAAAAATAAACAAAAAAGAAAAGAAATAAAATAGAAAATAAACTCCCTCTAATATATTTTGATTTGCACATAATTAATCATGAGCTTCAATAATAAAGAATTACACATATAAAATGCCTAGAATTGTTAGAAATTAAATAGTACACATTAGTTAATTACTCCCTACATATACAAGGGATAATTAGAATACTGTGGTTTAATAAATTTTGTAAACTTTAATAATTGTCATAGTGCATGAGTAGTATACATTGTGCATGATATATTTAGGAGAATTATATATCCACATGTTAGCATTCAAAAAATGACATAATTAAGAGGTTGTTTATTATCAATTATGAGATCTGGTGTAAAGGGATTCAAATGTGGGATGGAAGCTAGTAATGTAGATATTTTTTTTATTTTTTTATTTTTTTGAGAGAGAAAGATAACATGCTATCCGCTTCGTTTATTTTACTTAAAAATAAACTTTATTAGCTGGAAATGTTAATTAATCATCTAGGATTCGAACTTAGATCTCGGATACCAATTAACCACTAAATCCTTTTGCCACTCGCGCCAGGGACGATCGATCAGTATAGTAATGTAGATATTGGTGATCGATCATTGTATGCCAACACTTACATAAGATGCAGATGTGGCAGTTATAGTCTTAAATATTTGTGTACCAATTAAGCATAACTCAAGGTTCCCAACCTTTTCATGAATCACACCTACTAGTAAATATTATAATTACTAGTATGAAATGTTAACTTTGCACATAATTAAACAACCCACTTCTTTAGCCACAATGTTAATTGTTATCTGAAATTTCAACCTAAAGTACTAAATGATCATAAAAAGTCATAGTACACACAACTTAATTGATTTGTGCACGATGGGCATGAGATATATATACGCATGGAATTGATAGGTGAGATAGAGAAAAGCTCGACCAGCGTAACGACTCACTTGTTGATGATTAATTCTATAGTACTCGATCAACCCACAACCTTACAAAATCAAAGGAGTTCAATAATATTATTGCAACGATTTATTTTTATACCGAATGATCTTTTTTCTCTTTTGACTCTTCTCCCATGCATTTATCTTCATGATAGGGCAACAAAAACTTAAAGACAAAAGGATCGAGGAAGCTGTGATTACGACATATGCTTAGCTATAAAATATAATGATCGATGTTTCATAAACATGTAATGAATCTGTAATACTCATAGGGTTTGAAATAGTCATACGTATAAGGTTATATTTATAGCACTAAACTTCTTAACCTATAGCTATAATTTTTTGAGAGAAAGGTACGTAGCGCGCTACCTGCTTCATTCATTAAGCAAATGAAATTAGCTACATAGAGTAAGGCAGCAATGGCCTCGACGGGTCGGAAAAAAAGAAAAAAAAAAAAGAGAAAGCAAGGAGGAGAAACAGAGGGTAAGTGTGTACACGGAACAACAAAAAAAGTATGCATGATCAACGTCGACGTCACCCAGCCCTACAGAAATCAGTTCACTCCTTCGCCAACACTCCAATACGATGATTAGATGAGATCGTGTTGGTAGGTAGATTCCTAAAAATAACGTTGTTTCTATCGCGCCAGATTATCCACCACGTAGTCGCCAGTAGAGTCTGAGCCTTCTCGGCTATAGCTATAATTACTCAAAAACGGCTAAAGTAGTTCTGGAATGAGTAATCTCCTTGGAAAGTAGGGCACCGTAGGATCAATAATTTATATATACCCTCATCGATCGATCCGACAGATCGGACAGTCATTATTTCACGTAATGGCGGAGAGTTGATGTGGTCCAGAACAGATCATGTGTGGAAATCTCTGAGCTAGCTAGGAGAAAAATACAAATTTGAGGTTAGGTTTGTCTGCCTATAGGTGCATTGTTCTCAGCAAGAAGTGTGACATATGTATCACTATTTATATATCTCTTCCAAAACTGTACGTTTATCTCATAAGTTAACACCTAAAATGGACTACTTGTATTTTTTCATTTTAAACTTTTTAGAGATAAATTAATGAAACACAAAATTATATAGTATCTCATTATTCTTAGCTAGAGTATATATCAAGGTTAATTATTTTTAAACGATTCTAATTAAGCTAAGAATAATGCGATATTACACGATGAATTTATTTTTATCTTATAAGCTAGCACACAATTAATTAATTAGCATCTCGATCGATCACTATATATTATCATGCAAAAAACTCTAAACCTTTAATAGTGTGCTTAATTCATTTGCAATAATGTTTACGCAATCAACAAAATGAATTTGATGTTATATAAAAGATCGATCAACAACCTCTAGGCTAGTCGTTTCGATACTCAATTTATTTGATAATATGAGATTGATACGTACACAATATATATAATTGTGTGAATTTTGTTTGAACAAGTGATGATCAAATTAAATAGGCAATTAACTATGCTCTTCTATTAATTTCTTTTCATTTTTTTTTAATTTTAGATATGTCTCCAAATCAATGTACAAGTTTGGGCCACTAAATTCAGCTCTGCATTATATCCATGTAGTGTCATTTCGAATGGACAGTTTCAATTCGTTGAAACTCGTGCAATGATTGATTGGATGAGTACATGCATTGATTGATCGATCCCATATGGTGTTCATGTTCTCCCTCAAATTGAAATAGCAAATCTAATAAGATTCAGTTTTATCTTTTCCTGAGGGTTTTGGATTCAAATATTTAATTTGTGTTTTCCCAATATTATATGGCCGAGAGGGAATCGAATTGGTCTCGAACCAAATCAAGTTAGATTGGGTGCATGCGAACTAAATTTGGAAATGGTAACAGTGCAGGTTTAGATGACGTAGCTAGGTTTAGATCAGATTAGAATGCGATAGCTAGTAAACTTATGCGGATACAATATCCAAAATTAATTCTTCTCGTTCAAACTTATCAAATCAAGTGGGATCGGGTGGAAACTAGATTTGGAAGTGGTAATAAGTTAGGCAGGTGCTTCAACGAGTCACTTCATTGACAACAGACTGGATTGAGGCTGAATGACCTTTCTGCGGACAGAGGTTATGTAAGCTAGGGTGGTGGCTTGCATACTTAATCCGTCTATCACTTGTAGTTTACCTTATTTTGTGGTAAGTATAGGGGCGTTTATTTTTCCTTCTTTTTGGTTACCGTCAGGGATTGCCCAGGAGGTCCTGGCTGCCTCCATGTTGTAAGTTTGGTTCATTTTGATCAATGAATAAAACAGGTAGCGTGCTACCTTTTTCTCAAAAAAAAAAAAGAAAAAAAAAAAGAAGCTAGGCAGGTCTAATCAGGTTCAGATCGGATCAGAATGAGATTGCTGGTAAAATTACACGGATTTGGTCCAAAAAATAACTCTTTCCACTAAAACTTAAGATCAATAATTTGCTTTTTGGGGAAAATTTAGCATAGTACATCATGTGGCAAACTGTAAAAAGAAAATAATACAAGAACATAACTAAGTTAATATATAGTAGACTATTTACATTAATGAGCTTGCATGAGTCTAGTACAAGCTATAGACCTTCAATTATAGGGTGTACTGATTTTCAATTAAATCAATTGAAAGCTGTAATTTAATTAAGGGTTTGTTTAACTAGGCTGAAGCTTCTTTTGAAGTGCTTTTTTTTTAAAAAAAAAAAATCACAAAAATTTTCAAACACCGCAAACTATAAGAAGCAAAAGCTCCCTTTTTATAGCTTTTGCTTTTAAAATCTAGAAGCTTAGTTTAAGAATCCATCGAATTTTCAAACATTAATTCTACTTATCAAACATTCGGGAATTCACATAAGCTCTTTTAGATTTTGGTTAAAAATAGCATGCTAAGATTAGAGGTGAATATAGTTTAAATAGTTTAGATTATGTTTAACGGTGTCGATCATCAATTTGGAATCTCTAATATCGAAAACAAATCGGTAGTAAACCTAGTTAAAAATAGCATGCTAAGATTAGAGGTGAATATAGTTTAAATAGTTTAGATCATGTTTAACGGTGTCGATTATCAATTTGGAATCTCTAATATCGAAAACAAATCGGTAGTAAACCTAGTTAAAAATAGCATGCTAAGATTAGAGGTGAATATAGTTTAAATAGTTTAGATCATGTTTAACGGTGTCGATCATCAATTTGGAATCTCTATTATCGAAAACAAATCGGTAGTAAACCTACCGATAGTATTCTAGCAAAGCTCTCTCTCTCTCTATATATATAAATTGTGATCATATTTAATATATTTTCTATTAATTATTATATTATTAACTTTTATAAATAGTACTTTTGTACAAGCTTCAATAAGGACAAGTGGACAACAGTAACCCGGCCCATTTAGTTAAAGGCCAATACAAAATCGGCCTATTAACGGCCCACTAAAAGTCTCTATATAAACCACCACGTCCACGAAAACCACAAAGCCCAACTCCAAAACCCTTCCAATCCCCAAAACCCTTCTCTCTCTCTCTCTCTCTCTCTCTCTCTCTCTCAAATGTGGCGCCGCTCCCTCTCCGGCGCCGGCGTAGCCGTCGCCGCCGCTCCACGGTGGTGCTCCCCCCTCCTCCGCCGCATCTCCTCCTCCTCCGCCGCCGTGGACTCCCTCCTCCTCCGCTCCCTCAAGGAGCACTACCTCGAAGTCTCCAAGATGACCCCTCCTCCGGTACCCTCTACCCCCCAATCCTCTCCCTCCCCTAGGGTTTCAATTTCTCTCTCTCTCTCATCTCTCTTTCTGGCCTCTCTCCTCCTCCCTGCAGAGAGTGAACCCGCCGTCGCCGTACACGATCGTGAAGGGAGCCCTAGACCGGGAGGGGCCCGTGCTCCGGAGACCGTACGGGAACGAGGAGATCTCGATCTCCGTGATGCGGCTCGCGACCATCCTACCCGCCGGCGCCGAGGACGACGACGACGGTGGCGGCGGCGGCGACTCCATAAGCCAGCTGTTCCTCCACGTGGACGTGTCGAAGCCCGGGAGAGAGGATTCGCTCCACTTCCTCTGCGGGCTCTACCCCGACGCCGTTGGGATCCACTCCGTGTGCCTCCGGCCCAAGACCGGTGGCGTCGGCGGGGCCTCGGCCATCGCCAAGTATCAGGGCCGCGTTTTCCAGTGAGTCTTTCCATGCCTATCAAATGTTCGAGCTTTGCCTTTCTTATATATAAACTAATATCAATAGTAAAAAGTTGTGATTTTGAGTAGAATTATTGAAGCCCTTTTGGAGTTCTATGCAAATTTGGAGGGATTTGCTGCTAATTGGTGTGTAAAAAAGTGGTCTTTTTTATCGTAATGGCGTAATGCAGTAATATTTATGGAGTGAATAAGCAAGGGAATTAGTGGTAGTGACTAGTCTAGTTATAGTTTATGGGGTATTCGTTCTGATTATTTTCTTGTAAAAATCTCATGTGCTATCCATACGGTAGCAAATTGTTATTATTACTTAACTTTATTGCTTTAGAGTGGAGCAGCTAATTTAACTTTTATTACTGTTAGTAGAAGAGTAAGAGTAAGTTCATTGCGACACCATTGTAGGTTTGTCAACCATATTGATGATGCTAAGAGGCACAATTGTGTCTAGGGCGTAGTATTTCAGTAACATACCTTGGTTTTGAATTAGCTGTAGAGGTGTGGTTTGAGTGCTTTAACGAAAGAACATCAGTGACTGATAAATTGAAGGGCTGTACGATACAGGATTTACAGGACATCGTGCTAAAATGTTAGGTACTTTGAAATTGGTAGAGATCAACTTATTGGTATTAACAAATGAAAAATGAATTGGCAAAGAATAAAACTTTAATTTCCCTGGTTGTTAGTAGGAGATTTTGAATTTCCTGTTAACCTAGAAATATCACAAGATGAAGGGGAAAATTAAACAGCTATCTTTTTGAAGATGGTTTGAAGATACTGGCAAATGTGATATAACAGGTTGCAATTAATGCGGGTACCTAATTGGATGATCAAGAGAAGTATAAAAGAAAGTAGATCTTTTGTTGTCTATTTAGAGCATTTGAAAGTTGCTGTTGATCTAGAAAGGCTTAAGCTGAATTAAAGAAGTATCAATCATCTAAAGTGCAAAAGTTATAGGCTACGGATCAGAAGCTGTCTCAATTTTGAAATTAGGGAACTAAATACTGTGATTTGTTTTTCCACAGAACGGAAAGTACAGCATTTGGTTAATTTGCATTTTCTTTTCCTGAATTTCTTGTAAGATGCATAGCACATGAGAGTTGCTCTTGTAGGGAATTAGATCAGAAGGT
The DNA here is from genome assembly GCA_025177825.1 of Aechmea fasciata. Taxonomy (NCBI): domain Eukaryota; kingdom Viridiplantae; phylum Streptophyta; class Magnoliopsida; order Poales; family Bromeliaceae; genus Aechmea; species Aechmea fasciata. Next base: position 3,090,017 of record CM045927.1, on the reverse strand, counting down.
GCGGGACGCTTTCCATCTATACATCGAGGCCCGCGGCATAAATGAGAAGCTTTTCGCGTTCCTCCAAGCTTGGCTTTACGTGAAGGATCATCGAAACCTCATGCGCTGGTTTAAGAGTGCGGGCGCCTTCATCAATGAGCAAAAGACAGCTTGAGCTACATCTTCTTTGTGTATGTTTCAATGGCTCTTTTCTTTTTGGCGTTCTTGCTTTTTTATATTTCCTCATAGTTTGTGCATCTACAGCCATTGTAATTGGTTAGAAGTTATGAATGCAGAGCTTAATTATTGAGAATCATCCGCCTTAAGTTACCTGGAGAAGTCCTCTTAAACAAGAATTTCCATGTAGGAAGAACTTTTATAACGACAGTTTTGAATACGATCAGAATCGAAGGGAAACAAGAATTTTTCATTTTCTTCTTACTTTTGTAGTATTGATTGAGAGGGAGATCATCTATACTGTTACTGTGCTTACATGATGAAACCAATAATGAATTTTTTCTTGGTAGAATACGCCGAGGAGTTATCTATATGGCTGCTTTTGTTTCTAATTTCTGTGCCATTGATGATTTTAATCTCGCTACACCAGAAATTGCCCATCTTTAATCTTTAATGGATATGATTTTACAATCTTCTTGTGGATAATAATAGGATATAGTTATTCTAGCTCATTTCATTCTAGAGATGAATAATCTAAAGCATGTGGAATTTCCAAATGATTTCATTTTTTTTAATGTTTGAGAGTTTTGATCTGCATGTTTTCTGTTGATAATAATAATCAATAGTGGCAATAGGGTTGCAAGTTGGGTTGGATTCATTTTCTAAACCCTCCCTACCCGACCAAATCAGTGGCCCGGTCATGTTGGGTTGGATTAGGGTTGGAAATTTCAATAAAATGTCAAAGTGGATTGTTGGGCTAGCATTGACAATGAACCCATTTGTTATAGAATGAATGGTTGCTACGAAAATGGCCTTAATTAGTTTTCTGGTAATGAGGTCCATTTAATGCTAGTAGATAAAACGGAGTTGTGACAAAAATATATCGAGAAATGCTTCTCCGTTTTCTAGTGGGGCCGCAGAAATGTATCGTGGCTGACTCTATGTGGAACATGATATTATGTACGAAAATAAACATGGCATTTTTCCTTCATACAGTCTCACCGCATATAACGCAATCTCTTTACAATTCTAAAGAGAGCCTTACTTATCTTGTATATGGTTTTTATTGCAATATATTTTATGTAACATCCATTTCTCTCTTGAACAGAAAAGATGGTTTGCAAGTTCATGTGCATAATATAGCTTCATTTGTCCACATCAAATGGACTTTGGTGATTTCTAGGTCAAAATTTGGTTGGTACCCACCACTCAATCAAAAAAGTCAAACTCCAATGGGTGGGCATTTTTTCCCCCTCTCTCTCTCTCTCTCTTTCTCTCAATAGTCAATACCTTTCTCCTAGCACCATCATGCATTCATGGTTACATTCATTCATAGTGTGGAGTGAGTCAAAAATGTGGTGATGCTATGTTTCCCTGCTATTTTTGTTCCCACCCCTTATTGTGTTTATTAGTGGCTCAGCTTTGCTGCAGGGAAAAGCAGCCCCATTTTTCTTCTCCCTCCACATGTTTCTTTCATTTGCCCAAGTATTTGATTGCCTACATGACATCCACTTGGGCAAATGCTTGGATGAGAATTTTGTGCACTAATAGAGGAGTTGTGAGATGTATTAATCTTAGCTTGATATCATTGTCATATTTTGGTTGTGAATGTTATAGATTCTTTGGAATAATGTTCTATTCTCTCCTGGAATTGCCAACCCCCCAGAATAAAGATATCTGAGAGGATATCTTTTTCCTTAAAACAAAGAAAAGGTCCAACCAAATATTGCCCAACTAATACAAGTAGTTATTCTTCTTTATTCATTCTTTTTTTCTTTTTTTTGAAATTTTTTGATCTTTTCTTTGGATATGGAAATATAAGTGTTAGTGGGTTGGATTTGGCCTGGATCCATATATTATAGAGGAACTGAATTTGGATTTGTCCAAAAATTATGAAAAATTGTTTCTCTAAAACAAAATGTTCTTCATGAAACACATGCTTCCTTGGCATTTTCTCAGTTTTTTTTTTTTTTAAAAAAAAGAGAAATCTAGAAAACTAAAGAAGATTCTTTGAGAAACTACTTTTTCAGGAAATTAAAAAGACAGAAAATAATTTTTCGGCCAGAAAACTGTTTGCTGGTTTTTTTTTGTTTTTTTTTTTTCCGAAAAACAAAACACTCCCTAAGCTATTGGAAATTTGGACCTAACTTGAGATTTTGATTATGCTGTGTTGGTTTCAAGTATTATAATTGTATGTGTAATTGGAGTTGAGCTAGAATGCTATCGATAGCAAACCGGTACTTTTGCCACCCATTTGTTTTCGATGATGGAACCTCCAAATCAACGATCGGCACCGTTGAACATGATCTATACCACTTGAAGTATTTAGAAATTAAATTTCAAATCTTTTCGATATCATTTGTCTAATGATCAAAGGGTTTCAAAATTTGTAATTTTAATGGTCGATATGAGGCGTTTTTTCGTTTAACGGCGTAAAGATATCCAAATCAATTGAATTTTTGATAGAAATTTTTTTTAACTATTTAAAACAAGATTTATACTCTTGATCTTGATTACAAAACTCCTATCATTACTTTTTTATGAATATTTATTTTCAGCCGTTCATTTTTGTGTCCACTCGATGGATAAGAGAACAATATCGAAAATGTATGAAATTTGATTTCTAAATACTGCAAATGGTATAGATCATGTTCAACGGTGCCGATCATCAATTTGGAGGCTTCATCATCGAAAACAATTGGGTGGCAAAAGTGCCGGTTTGCTATCGATGGCATTATAGCTCAACTCGTGTAATTGATGCAAATAACCTATTTGAATCCAACTTTAGGATCTAAAGCCATTAAAATGTGTTTGATTTAGGTTGGAACTAAAGGCTCCATGAAAAAAAAAAGTTTTTTTTTTTTCTTTTCTAATTAATAACATGTCCATTGTCTTTGTGTCAGTTTTGATTTTATGGACACTTTATTAATGATGCATTATTATTACTTGTGTGGTGATAAAGTTTGATTTTACTTGGGCTTGCTTAAAGTGTATTAGCCATTGCTTCAAGCATACTAAATAATAAGTACTCGAGCTACACTAGATTATGCTCCTAAAACTTTGTGATAGCAATCTCAAAATAAAAATCTAACTCATTAAATCTGTTCTATGGCATTTCAAAGACCTACACATGAAAATTTATATATTTTTTAGGCCTGTTTCTAACAAATCAAAGTGCATGATTTTTGTTATATATAAACTCTTTAGATGGTGACCAAAATTTGTGCAGTGTATGAAACGTGCAGATACTCTTCGAACGGCACCGTTTGGTTAGGAAATAGGGATAGGATCGAGTAGGCCCTTATCCCCCCTTTATACCCAAATGTTAAGTTTTTATTCGAGAATAGTAATTTTCAGTTATCTCCACCAATACTTCTATTTTTTATATAAAACTACTTAATATTTTTCTTATCTTTGGGAATAATCTAATTTTTATCCAAACGTTATTTTTTTTATCTCCATATTTGTACCTATTTTTCTAATAGCTAGTTCTTGCTTATATCCAAACCAAACGATACGTTTCGGGAACAAGAAAGGAAATAAGCCCTTGTTTCTATTTTTGTTTCAAAATATTATTTTTGATATTCGAGAACAGTAGTTCTTTTGCTCTTGGAATAAGATGGTAATAAGATTAATTAAAGTCTAATCTAATTTTATTTATAGTATTAAATTATTAATTAGTCTAATTAATATATTTAAGTCATTACATATTGCTTAAATAGTTAAATAACTAATTAATTTATATATTGATCAACCATTAATATTTTGACTATTTTTAACTAATTATCTAACTAATTAATACCCTAATATTTTTTATTTATATTTATTAATTTATTATAATATTCATAGCTAATAAATTTACTAATTTAGTAAATTATTCTTAATTAATATTTTTATGTTAATTAATAATTAGATAAAATATTTTTAATTTAAAATTATAATTTTTATTTTTTTATTTCAAATTAACCATCTAAATACTATTGATCTTATTCTTAGAAACAACTCAACTTACATCCAAACGTAAAATCAATCTGATGACTGCTTTTATCTCAATTTGTATTTATTTTTGAAATAAACAATTCTTATATACTTATATATCAGAACCAAATGCATTATCATAATAGAGTATTTCGATATTTAAAGCAATAGCATAAAATCAATTTTGGTACTGGTTTTTTTTTTTTTTTTTTTTTTTGAGAAATAGGTAGCACGCTATCCGCTTTGTTTATTTTATTTAAAAATAAACTTAGCTGGAAATGTGAATCAACTAAAATTCGAACTTGGGTCTCGAGTACCAACCACAAAATTCTTTGCCACTTACTCTAGGGACGGTCGGTGTACTGGGTTTTTTATATTGTAGGAATAAGTACAAAACCAAGAGGAATGTATTGTAGGAGTACTTATTCCTTCAATAACCAACATTTTTGTAAACAAGTTCTTATGCTTTGGAATATTTGGATATTCTATTCATCTATTCACATTTTGTGTCATAAAGAAAGTAAAAAACAAGAGGAATGTATAGTAGGAGTACTCCACCAATTTTAGTGCTCACCCATGAACTTTCCAAGAGAATAGGTTTTGAGTCCTAGACTTGGTTCCACTTGTTAGCAAATTGAAGCTTTGTAAAAGTGCTTTATTAGAAACTAGGTTAATTTTTTAAATTTTGGCACAATTTGGATTGGGGATAAGGGGTGGAATAACTTCTTATCCCCGTCTTTATATACAAACGCTAATCTCTTCGGAGAATTGTAGTTCTCGGATATCTGAAATAAGCTGATATAACTATCCACACCAACACCTTTATTTTTTATATAAAACTATTCACTATTTTTCTTATTCCATATTATCTATCCAAATACTATTTTTCCTATCCCGGAAACAACTTAATTTTTATTTAAACGTTATTTTACTTATCCCTATATTTGTATCTATCCCTGTAATAGTTAATTCTTACTTTATGCCAGTACCGTACCAAACGGTGCTTTAAAAGTCCCACATTATAAGTGTTGTTTGAGTTGAGCTTTTAGAAGAAATATTTAAAAATATTTTTTTATATAGTTTTAGTTGCATCTGCAACATATTTAGAATTATTATGTGTCTAAGCAAAAATAAAACATCTTGCTATATCCACACACAACTATATATTATACATATAAAATTATAATATTCGTGAGAAACTGAGTGAATAATACGAGTCCATATTATTTTAGCTAATAAAAAACTTTTAATTTACGTGCACATATCATTGGAGAAATATAGCAAATTTTCCAAAAAAAAAAAAAAAGGGTGTAGGTGGAAATTGCCAAAAAAAAAAAATTAGCTTAAAAAATGTATTTATTTATAAATTCTTCTTAGTTTACTAAATTTTTTTAGAATAATTTGTTTATTTAATTTTGGATAGGTTTATGCAAATTAACAGGAGAAAGCTATTTAAGAACAGAAAAAGAAAAGAAAATTAAAAGCTTGATGTAAATGGGGACCCTTGGTCACATGAGAATGATTAAAATTGTACCAATTTTATTAAATATATATTGTTATCTACTATATTATCATTTGAATACAAAGTACTATAAACCCCACTTCAATCCTTGCATTCTCCCTTTGTTGTCAAGGAAAAATTAAGATTTAGTGGTTGGGCTAATAATATAAATAAAAAAAATAAAAATAAAAAAAGAAAAAAGAAAAAAAGAGTCCACCACATTCATCCAATTATTTTTATTTATTTATTTTTTTTAACATGAACAATAGTCAATAGAGCAATCCAATGATCATGATATTGTTGGAATCATAATTAGTTATGACCCCATAGTGATTAGTGAAGCGTACAATAATATTAAATAATCCGTAATCTCCCTGTTTGGTTGGGGTTAAGGGATTATTTCTCCCAATTAGCTAACCCCACCCCACCAAAGGAATAGGGGTGGGATTAAGTTAATCCCAACCCTATTTAATTTTTTAATATAAATACAAATTTTAATTTTAAAATTTATAATTTTGAAAATTTATATATTTAAATTTTAAAATTAATATTTATTTTTAAAATTTTAAAATTATTATTTTTAGTTATTTAAATTTAAATTTTGATATTTTATATTTGTAACTTTAAAATTTTCTAATTTGATATTTAAAAATATAGATTTGAATTTTGAATTTTAAATTATTATTTTTAATTTTTTAAATTTTAAAGTTGACATTTTATATTTGTAACTTTAAATTTTTAAATTTGAGATTTAAAAATATAAATTTTAATTTAAAATTTAAAATTATTTTTTTTATTATTTAAATTTTAAATTTAAATTCAAATATAAAAATTGGGATAAAATTATTATTTTATATTTATAATAACTCATAATCCTTCTTATCCTTCACATCTTAAGTATACAAAAAAATTTCGAACCTAATTAAACTTATTAGGCTTCGTTTTGGTTGAGTTAAGTAAAAACTAGTTATTCCGGGAATAGGGTTAAGTTTGTTGGCTTAAATGGCCAAAGCGTCATCATGTGGTGGGAGGCCATACGTGCTGAGTCATATTCGAAATGGCGTGAAATTTGAGTTAGTAGTCGAGTCATGTTAGTAGCGTGGGCGAGTGGTAGTCACAATCGATCTTGTGGTATTGTTTACGCGTTTTAAGTGAATTGGTTGCATATTTCTAACCGCTCGAACTTCTGGGATTAATCCGACAAAGTTCACGGTTAAGATGGGGTTAGAGTAATTTTGTATTTGGTTGAGAATTGGGTTTAATCCAGATATAAGTAAAATAGTGTTTGGTTGGAGTCGGTAGTAATTTTAAATTAAAATCTATATTTTTAAATCTCAAATTTAAAAATTTAAAATTACAAATATAAAATAGCAAATTTAAAATTTAAAAAATTAAAAAATAATAATTTTAAATTTTAAATTTTAAATTCAAAATTAAAATCTATATTTTAAATCTCAAATTAATAATTTAAATTTACAAATATAAAATATCAAATTTAAAATTTAAATAATTAAAAATAATAATTTTAAATTTTAAAATTTAAATATATAAATTTTGAAAATTTAATATTTTAAAATTAAGATTTATATTTATATTAAAAAATTAAATAAGGGTGAGATTAATTAATTTATATTAAAAAATTACCTTCCTATTCCTTATGATCCTTCACATCTTAGGTCTACAAATGGACAAAATTATTATTTTTTATTTATAATAACCCGATATTCTTCTTATCCCACCTACTCCAACTAACACTATTTTATTTATATCTGGACTAAATCCAATTCTCAACCAAACACAAAATTACTCTAACCTCACTTTAACCCTAAACTGAATTATAATCCTAAAATAACTAGTTTTTATTTAACCCCGAACTAAACAAAGCTATAACACATTTTTCTCTTTCTTTTATCCTTAGTCCATTTTATTTCCTTTCCCTAAAATATTAGTTTTGCAACAAAAAACAATAATTCACAGGAGGGAGGAATCTTTGGATAGTTAGGGCACTTATTATTAATTATGGTTCTTTAATTATAAAATTCGAATGAAACATTTCTCTTTGCTAATTTAATTAGTATGTTCTATATAGTTCATGTAATTATAAACTCTATCTTAAATTTTAAACCCAAAGATCCATAAAATAACTTAAATTAAAAAAATTAAAAAAATTAGATGCTAAAATCAAAATTTTGAAGGATCAGATAATCGAATCAAGATGATCTACAGTTCACATAATTTCTATACTTTTTTTACCTAAAAAAAATTTATAAAATTTATTAATAGTTTTATTAACTTATTAATTTTAATTATTTTTAATAAATAAAATTAGATTGAATTAATAATTAATAAGTTGTATATATATATATATATAATTATTAAGTTTGATAAAATTTGTAATCTGCATAATTAAGCATACAAACTCGAATAAATAAATAAATAAAAAATAGTAAGAAGCTTAGTAGGTTTGATCCCACCCAAAACCCCCTAACCACAAAAAAAAAAAAAAGAAAAAGAAAGAAGAGGTGCCAATTTCATAATACCTTATAGTTGGGGGGTTCTCCATTCATTTGTTCTTAAAAAAAAAGAAAGAAAAGGAGCCAATTTCAGAATACCGTATAGTTGGGGGTTCTCCGTGCATTTTTTTCTTAAAAAAAAGAAGAGTAATGCTACTGGGTTGTACATCTTACAACTTTGTATCCAATGGCTGCTATTTTACATCCAAAATTACAGTGATATCCTCACTCCCATCATATTGTTTATACCATTTTCCCCCCTTTTTTCTCTCTCTCCTCTCATCTCCTTTCCCCCCCTTTTCATCTCTCTCCTCCTCCTTGGTCCTATTTTGACCACCGAGAGAGCTCGCGTCCCTCAAAGCCCTAGCCCTCGGCACCGACGTGAGCCGCGTCGCCTCCGACGAGGTCCTCTTCGACGCCATACTCGACCTCCGCGACTCCCTCGGCCTCTCCCAACACCCTCTTGCTCACACCGCCGCCGATGGATTCGCCCTCTTCTTCGACGAGATGAAAACCCTCTTGTCTTTCACCCCCCGTCACCTCTCTTCTTCGGCGCCGGATTGTGGTTGTTAGGGTTTTTCGAATCCCTAGTTGTAATGGAAATTTTGTAATGAAAATTTTATATTTTTAAAATTAACATAGTGTATTTAAATTTTAAATGTGCACAGTTTTAATGGCCATTGCTATAGAGTAGGGCTACAGCTTTTGCAGTGTAGTGTCTGATATGGAATATTTATATCACTCCACGGTACAGCTATAATATTAAAAGGAACACCTATATAGCTGCCTCAAATGAATGGCCATTGCTATATAGGGCTACAACTTTCGCAGCTGTAGCCTGATATGGAACAGTTATACAACTCCACGGTACAGCTGTAATGTTAAAAGGAACACCTATATAGCTGTCTCAAATTAATGGCCATTGCTATATAGGGCTACAGCTATCGCAGTTGTAGTCTGATATGGAACAGTTATACCACTCCACGGTACAGCTGTAATATTAAAAGGAACACCTATATAGCTTTGGGGGCGAGAAGGCTTCGGGTGCAAGAAGGGTGCGAGAAACAGAGAGAGAAAGAGAGAGAGAGAGAGAGAGAAAAGGTGACCGGTAGGTCAAAAATTAAAAGAGGGTGAGATTAAAGGCTACTATTCTGCTAATTTAATCAAGACCGTTCACCGGTTGGGTTGTAGGATGTACAACCCAACCGGGTTGTGCATTTAGCATTTTCCAAAAAGAAAGAAAGAAAGAAAATGGGTCAATTTCAGAATACCCTATAGTTGGGGGTCTACCCTACATTTTTACACTTTTTTCTTTAAAAAAAATTCTCGATTAAAATCCTCATAATAAAATGCACCACCCCGTGAGCACCGTTCTCTGCAACGCCCCTCTCTCTCTCTCTCTCTCTCTCTCTATATCCGTGGGGGTTTTTCTCTCTCCTCGGATATTCCACTCCCCGCTCCCTCTCGATTTCGACGAACCCTCGCGGATTTCGCCCTTGAATCCCTCTTTTCGCGAGATCTCCGCTCCTTTGGGAGATACCCGGTGCGTAAAAACCCGATTTTTGCGCTCGTTTGTTTTTGGGGTTTTCAGGCCCATTCCGGGGGGATCCGGCGCTCCGCCGCGGCGGGGTGAGATGAGGTGGCGGCCGTGGCCGCCCATGGCGGCGAGGAAGTTCCGGGCGCGGGTAGGGGTGCGGCGGCTCGAGGGGGCGCCCGCGGGGGCGAGGGTGGCGGCGGAGGTGCGGTGGAGGGGGCCGAGGGCGACGGCGCTGGGGTCGCTGCGGCGGAGGGCGAGGCGGAGCCACCGCACGAGGGAGGAGGAGGTTAGGGTTGACGAGGAAGGGAGCGGCGCGGCGGCGGCGGCGGCCGAGTGGGAGAACGAGGGGTTCGAGAGCGACGTGACGCTAACGTCGCAAAAGGAGGGGGTTTGCGGCGCCTTTTACCCCTGGGAGGTCTCCTTCGTCGTCGTCGTCGTCTCCAACAATGTGAGTTCGGTAATTTCCCCCTTTGATTAGGGTTTCGTCGGGTTCTTTTGATTGCTCCGATCCTCGATTTCCTGTTCTTGCTCCCCAGATTAGGGTTTCTTTCGAAGTAGCTTTTTGGGGCAATTTTTTACTTTTATTTATCTTAATTTGTTGTTCTAAAATACAGTTCTTTGCTAGTGTTTGATCGATATCTTTCAAATTCTTTGGGTCATTGAAAAAGTTAAGATTTTTTTTTTCTCTTTTTTGTTCTCATTTTAATATATAACTGTGAAAGGGGAATTAGGGCTCTCTCTCTCTCTCTCTCTACATTTTGACCTATTAAATAGTTTGTCATCTTAATTCTTACACCTGGAAACAAAAAGATCTTTTCATTAAAATTTTATTAATGTTGTCTAAGTTTTTTACTGGAATTTAACTCCCTTTTTTTTTTTTTTTTTTGTAAACTTTAGTTAGTGCTTTGTGACCTCATGGTGTGAACATTACTTAAATTTTTTTTTTTTTTCCCTTTCAATCGTGTTGTGTGGAGTATGGACTTTGATTTATTCAATTACACTTTCGTGTTGACTTGATTTTCTTTTCTTCTTTTTTTCGACTTTTTGTTTGGTTACCACTGAATCATTATAAAATATCTGATGATCAATCTTAACTCTTATCAAAAGTGGCCAATTTTTTTAGTTGGTAATTCTCTATAGATCGCGCACCCAATAGTCCCATATCGGATAATATTAATTAGATTATTATTATTATTATTATTATTATTATTATTATTGATCTACCTCTTCTTGAGGGGGGGACTAGGGATGTCAACGGGTCGGGTTTGGGTCGGGTTTTCAAAAACCCGAACCCGAACCCGAACCCGAAATTAATACCCGAACCCGAACCCGAACCCGACGGGTTTTAAAATCCATACCCATATCCGGACCCGACCAACAACCCGAAACCCGAACCCGAACCCGGAACCCGAAAACCCAAACCCAAAATAATGAATTTTTTTACCATATTTAAAAATATATTATAGTAAAATCAAAATTTCAAAACACAATAAAATACAATCAAAATACATTCATGTTATATACATAAACATAATTAAATATTTTACTATAATATTTTATATATTTTATATCTTACATAAATAAATAAATAATATATATATAATTTTTCGGGTTCGGGTTCGGGTTCGGGTTCGGGTCGGGTATATACAAAATCCATATCCGTACCCATATCCGTCGGGTTTTTATTTTTTATACCCATATCCAAATCCATATCCATTTAGCTCGGGTATACCCGCCCCGTTCGGGTTCGGGTTCGGGTAATTTTTCGGGTATCCATACCCATTGACATCCCTAGGGGGGACAAGAGATGCTATTCTTGGAGTAATAGTCCTCTGCCAATAAAGAATATTATTATAGATTGATCTTCCTCGCAAGATTGAGAAAAATGGAATCATGGAGGTTGGCATATAAAAACGATCAGAACTTATCTAAACTATGCGCAGTATTTTGAGCTGGCTATCCAACCTTTCAAAATCTTGATTTTGATTTGAGTCGGTGAACAGCGGCACTTTGACTTCAAAATTTCTGATTCACAATGGTTCATAGTTCAGATAAGTTATATGTATTTTTTAACCCTTTTAGTAATGTGATTTTTTCCTTTTGCTCTCGATCTTACACCGCTGTAGATAAGACAATTATTTTGTATCTTTGGTTGAGAAAGAAGAGGAGTCTATGTTATAATAATTATATATATGATTGCGAATACATTTTCTCTCTCATGAAGTGTGAAACCTGATTCAATTTCTGGATTATGGTTTGAAGCAGGGATCGAAGAGCAAGCCGTCAGTTCTGGGAACCGCCTCACTGAACCTCGCAGAGTATGCATCTGCAGCTCAGGAGGAGATGGAGATGATCCTTCCGATTCTGCTTAATGGTGTTGACGTTGTGGACCCGCCTACACTTCACGTATGTTTCATTACATGATTTAGAGATAATCGATGGTAGCATAAGACCTTTCGATTAAGGAAACAGATCAACATTGGTGCTTGGAACAGGTTCATGTGCTTCACATTACACATTGATCATTATAAGCAGCAAGGAGTGGTTCTTAAGCAGAGGGGTGATTTGGTCCTCCAAAGTTTTTTAAAAAAAATTTAAAGTTGTAAAACAAAAAACAATGCCCTGTTGTTGCAAATTCACACGAAAAGGGTTTTTTTTTTTTTTTTTTTGAAGATTCAAAGCATGTCATATATAGTTCCTAAGATCAGTTATGGTTCACAATTGTCATTGAGGTTTCACATGTTTTTCATCTTAAATGTGGAATTTTCTTTTGTTGCAGATAACACTTTATCTAGCAGAAGTGAGATTCCAAGAAGAACCATTGGGCCCTGTACAGAGGCCTATTACTCCGAGTCCGTTATCGCCTTCCTCTGGAGATGCACCTCCAACCGAAAAGGACGAGCCCTCAGTTTTTAGAGCAGGGTTGAGAAAAGTAAACATTCTTAAAAAAATCGTGTCGAGTCAAAACCCCAAGAAAACCTCTAAAGACGACGAAGGCAGCGAGGAGAACACGATATATCCTCTCGATACAGACTCTCTAGAGGATGATCTCGATGAAAGAGAACAAGAGGAGAGCAACAAAGAAGAGGACAATTCTAGCATGAGAAAGTCGTTCAGTTACGGCACATTAGCATTTGCTAACAATTTGGGAGGTTTACGTCGTCAGGATGTGGATTGTGTTTACTATAGTCACAGGAGATCAGACGTAGGGGGGTTTTCAAATAGGGAGGAGATGGCTTCATCTGTGCAAGAGCAGCAATTTGTGTTTCAAGGATCGAAACGGAGCATTTTGCCGTGGAAAAGGAGGAAATTGAGTTTCAGGTCTCCGAAGAATAAAGGGGAGCCTTTGTTGAAGAAGGGGTACGGAGAGGAGGGAGGCGATGACATTGATTATGATCGTAGGGTGATGAGCTCGCCTGAGAAATCTCTCTTCGGAGGGGTATGCTTCTGTTGCTTGCTCTCCTTTTCTCTCTATTCAATCAGTTTTCTCTTTAATAAACTTTGAAAATGATTTCATTAGGATTTTGCGAAGGTGTTGCAAGCTAAGTACATGATCGGCATTGTTTTTGTTTGATAGTTACTTGATTTTTCTAGCCATCTATAGGAAGTGCGATCCCATCTACGTGTTTACTGATGATACTAAAAAGAATCTTTATTTGTTTGCGCTATGTGGTATTATTTGTTTTGTTTCGTTTTGTTTTGTTTTTGTTTTAAACAGCTTGTTGACAATTTACTGTTTAAAATATCATACTCTTTTAGTTTCTTCGTTCTCTCAAACTAAATATGTTTGTTCATTCAAACACACTTCTTTAGTTTCCTTTACTATCTCGAAAGAAATATTAAAAAATACAATCTTTTTGGGTTGCAGAAACAGAAGGATGAAGACATTTCCCTTGGTCGCTCTTCGTTCTCTGATTTTGGCGACGACAATTTCGCCGTGGGCAGCTGGGAGTCGAAGGAGATAGTTAGCCGCGACGGCCATTTAAAGCTGTCCACCCAGATCTTCTTCGCGTCAATTGACCAAAGAAGCGAGCGGGCCGCAGGAGAGAGTGCATGCGCGGCACTTGTGGCTGTCATCGCTGACTGGCTTCATGCAAACCCTAATATGATGCCCATTCAATCCCAGTTCGACAGCCTCATCCGAGAGGGCTCCCTCGAGTGGAGAAGACTCTGCGAGAACCCACTTTACCTAAAGCACTTCCCCGACAAGCACTTTGATCTGGAAACCGTTCTGCAGGCGAATATCTGCCCCTTATCTGTTTTTCCCAGCAATTCCTTCATTGGCTTTTTCCAACCTAATGGTGCTGGCGATGATAATGGCTTCGAGTTTCTTCATGGCGCGATGTCTTTTGATAGCATATGGGATGAGATAAGGCGAGCCGGGTCCGACGCCACTTTTGACGAGAGTCCTCAGATTTATATAGTGAGTTGGAACGATCACTTCTTCGTGTTGAAGGTCGAGCGTGATGCTTATTACATTATAGACACACTCGGGGAGAGATTACACGAAGGTTGTAACCAAGCTTACATCCTGAAGTTCGACAAAGATACGATGATTCACCGAACCCCTACTGAGAAGAAAAGCACTTCTGGAGACAGGAATTCCGATCGTGCCGTCGACAGCGAGCTCGTTTGCAAGGGGAAAGAGTCATGCAAAGAGTACATTAAGAGCTTCTTGTCGGCGATTCCGGTTAGGGAACTGCAAGCCGATATCAAGAAAGGACTTTTGGCTTCGACTCCGTTGCATCATCGCCTACAAATCGAGTTCCATTATACTGAATCATCATCCAAGGACGCTGATTCAGCTTCTTCTTCGTCTCCAGAAGCAGGATCTGTTTCGCAGCTCTCGTGGCCCGTCAATCCGGGGGCGGTGTGTGCCCTAACTCCGTCAGCTATTGTTGTATAGAAAAGTTTCTACTTACTATCTGAGTCCAGTGTAATTTCTAGCAGTGTGTCCGGGACCGAGCAGTGAAAAAAGCGGCGGCAAGCGAAGATACGAAGTAGAGGTTTTTTTTCCCTTCTTGTTTCCTCTCCGTAACATCTGATCTATAAGCTAGCTAACTACAAACTACAGTGTGCATGTAATGCGTGTTATTTGGATCTACTCCTAGCCCTGATTTTGTATAGAAAGGGTGGTTATTGTCTCGCCGACGGTGATTAATCTATAATGGCGTTTGTAATTTGTTATCCCCCCTGTTGATTAATGAATGGTCTCTCTTTTGCTACATAAAGGTATTTCTCTTTTGTGTAGAGTGACTATACTATAGTAAGCACAAAGTGCTTCTGATTTTTTAGTACTTTGATCAAGAATTTTATAATTGGGATAAAAGCGATACCCTTAAGGGCTGAGTGGTTTTTATTGGTTAATAATATTAGGGGCAATTGCTTATATATTCCTGAAAAGTTCTCGATTTTTTAATTTATCCCTCTTAGAAGGCTAATATTAAAAATACCCCTCTTACGTTCCAATTTATTTCTAATATACCCTTAGAGTTAAAATATGTTAAGTAATTCTGTTATCTCTGTAAAATTACTATTTTGCCCTTTTCAAATATACCCTTCTATCATCACTGTTTTTTTATTTGCCCTTAAAGTCAGGGGCACAAAAAGTATTTCGATTTTTTGATCTTTTCCAATATACTCCTTTACTGTCACCAATCTTTCTTATTTGTCCTTAAGTTAAGAGCAAAATTGGTATTTTAATTTTTTTTAACTGTGGTAGATATTTAACTCACGTTTAATTCAGATTAATTTAACAGGAAATAACTGCGGGGGTATTTTGCAATAACGGTGGAACGTATGAAGGGCATTTTAGAAAGAAAAAAAAAATATAAGAGTAGATCGGATATTTTCAGACGCATAAGGGGTATATAGGCAATTATCCCATAATATTAATTCAATGGTTAGAAATGATCAATGGGGTTGATCGAAGGGTCCGAAAGTTGGAAACGCCAACGACTTTATGCTTCCGATAGTATAATAGCTCTACCCATCTCTTTTAAGGATTATATTGGATTTGTTTGATTTGCTGTAACAATGTTACATATAGAATATAGAATTAACCCAACATTTTTATGTTGTAGTATTGTTTTGCAAAGCGCTTTCTAAATAGTACTAGTTGGCCAAAAGTATATTAGTGCACTCAAAAGGAGTAATTTTTAAGTCCCTAATTTTTCGGATAGTTCTAGAAAAATTCATATGTTTTTTACATTTTTGGCTTTTCAAGAGGCGAAATCAATAACATTGAATTATTTCCCAAACCATCTTTTGAAGAGGGATTTAAAAAAAAAAACTAAACTAAAATATGAATGGCCATGCTAATACGGTGCCCTTCTTAGAATTTTAGAATTCACTCAGCCAAATTACTTTAAAAAAATAAAATTTTATAAACTAGAGTACTATACTATTAATAGCACAAAATTATTTGTGTTACCAAATTTTCGGCTATTGAATTGAAAAATGTGCGTTTTGAATGATATGGGCCCCTTATGGTTGAGCAGATAATTGGTTGAATAGTATAATCTAACGGGTGAAAATGATCAAATGGGTAGATCTAACGGCGAAAAATTTAATAACACCGAATGCTTCGTGCTATTAATAACATAGTAGTCAGACTCAAATTTTATTATATTTTTTGAAAAAATATAATTGATTAGAGACATAGACGGCAAAGAAGGGGTCAGCATGCGGCAATATTGACGCAAGAAAACAGGACGACGACAGCTGACGCCGACTTTTGTATGGCGGTCAATGAAGGCAAAGTCAGCCTGTGGTGGCGGGCCCCCCCCCGCACGAAGTGGGAAAAAATAAAGATTACAGCAGGCCGTCGACACGTTGAGGTGTTCTTGGACGGTCGGGCATGTTTCCTGCCAACGACGGTTGCCGACAGCGATGATGTGAAGTGGCCTGGTGCCGGGCACTCAGATAGGAAGTGCTGCCTGGACACACAAAGCCTCGATCCATTTTGATCCGACGGTCAAAACCCCATGTCGGACAAGAAGAGCAGCGATACTCGGCACACCCATACTAGTCCAGTACATAGATACAAATCTTACGTCTGTATACATTAACAACTCACTCAGCTTTCTTTTTCTTTTTCTTTTTCTTTTTCTTTTTTTTTTTTTCTGGATTAATTGCAATATTTTTGCAAACATAGTAAATTACAAATATATTTTTTATAAAGTTCAACTTTCGTAAATTATTTCTGTAAAAATTCTAATGTTTTCAGATATGTCCTTCTGATCTATTACTGTTAGAGAATTATTAGAAAACTATTTATATCTTCAATTTTATCATCATAAATATGTTCCTCCAAAAATCACAATAATATAATATGCGAGAGGTAAAAAAAAATTCAAAATCTAACCTGAGCAAAGTATCTAACCTTTGGTTAATTAAACTTGTCTAACAGAACCTAACGTCATGAACATATCTGAAAACATTAGGACTATTGTAGAAATGATACAGAAATGCGACGACAACAGAACCTGATTCGCGGTAGAGCTAAGTGCTTTAAAAAGTCTTTATTGCTGCTCTAGAGCTTCAAAATATTCTAGACTTAGCGTAGAACCGAAATTCTAAATTTCCTGCCAAGTATTATTACATAAATTCGTTAGAATGAGCAAAAGAACACAGTTTCAGTACAGCTTCCACAATCCTGCGACCGGAGGAGTGGAATTTCTTAGAGGTAAATAACAAAATTATCAGCATCAATAAAAGAAAGCATTTGCAATGTGTTATAAGTAACTTACGCTGATACACTGTAAATTAGCAAGTTGGTAGGGCCAGAATGCAAAACGGGACGACGATATCAGTCATCGAAAGGACAGAGTTGAGATACGAGCTCGACAACTCCCCACATTGACGCATCGTTCTACGCAAAGATATTCATCATAAGGTGAAAAGGAAAAAAAAAAGAAGAAGAAAGAACTAGAACAAGTATAACCGGAATTTAAGAGCGAACAAAGAAAAACAAAATTTAAAATTGAACTTTCGCGCAGTTGCTCACCAGATACACAACATCGAATGCGTCGCAGTAATCTTTAAGTGATTTTTCCACATTGCTGTTCCTGAAAGGGCGACTCTACATTAATTACAAGGATAATGCTAGAAACTGCAGAAGGATTCAGAGAAACAAAAATACAAGATTTGAGTGAAATAGATATTTTTCTCCTTCTGAAGGGTTGGTTTTATTTGCAAATGGCCTTAAGCATGAAATAGATTTTAGAAGACTAATTATTATGTAGAAAGCAGGCAATACATATTACAGCAGTGAGTAGTACCATTCAATGTCAGGGGCGGAACATAGTTCGTATGGTAAGACATATCTTGCTAACAAAACTTCCACAATTGCTGTAAATGAAATAAAAGCATGAGCTAATTATCACCTCTTATTATTAGTTAGAGCCACTTCATTGTGGTTAATGGTACCGTCCGAAAAAGTTTGCACCTATATACCTCTTATACTTGCATAAATGCCCATCTTAAAAAACCTTTCCTAAATGGAAACCACATTTCTCCGGATGAATTGGATGACTCCCTAACTTGAGATAAATGGTATGTGGTTAAGAAATGGTACGGGTAAGGGAAGGGCTACAATAAGCATTTAAAATTGGCTAAATTACATAAAACCTTCCTGTCAAAATCAGATTTTCCATTTTTTTTTCCTGTCATTTAAAAACCTACACTTTGCCCCCTTGTAAAATAAAAAATGTTCACAGGAGGGGGTACGGTGTGTACTGTGATGATAAAATGACCATTTTGCCCCTCACCATTTTCGTCTTCTCCTTCATCTTCCTCAACCGCCGCCTCGATCGGCTGCGGTTTCTCTCCATTTTCTTCTCTACCTACTTCCCTTCTCCTCCTGCACCCTCGCCGCCCCTCGATTTCGGCGACAATAGGGAGGAAGTCGAGGTGGGCGTGGATGGAGAGGTAGGCAAGCGCAACGAAGGCGAAGGCGAGGCGACGGAGGAGGGCAAAGGAGTGTTTGTGGGCGTCGACGGAGATGTGGGTGAGGGTGAGGCAGTGGAGGAGAGCGAGGCGATGGGGGCAGCGAGGCGGAAGAAGGCGAAGCAACAGAGAAGAGGGCGGAGGGGTATTTTTGACATAAAAAAATAACGGAACCCTAACAGATCACTAACGGTAGGGGGTAAAGTGCACATTTTTCATTTTTACAGGGGGTAAAGTGTAGGTTTTTAAATGACAAGGGGGGAAAGTGAAAAATCGGGTTTTGACAGGAGGGTTTTCTGTAATTTAGCCTTTAAAATTTACAGAGGCATAATTGTGAATTGATGATTTTGCAGGATTTCTACGTAAAGGCCCTATTTTTTTAATACTTGCATACGAATCCCATTCGCATATGGCAGCCAGGCTCTCTCTATGCCATTTAATTGAAAATTTCGAAGAAAAAGGGAGCGTTACTTACAGAAATCCAACAGCTATCCGATTTTCAAAGTTCATGCCATCAGACATGCCCAAGTCCCCGATATGATCACCTAGCAGTATAACATTGGTCCTCTTCTTCACCAAAGTGGTGTCATCATTCGAACCATTTAAATCCCCAAATTTATCATGAACAGGAGCAGTCATATCCAAGGCATGCTCGTTTTTGTTCAGAACATGAATGGTTTTCCCTGAGTTCAGCAGCACAAAAAAAGGAAAGGCATCAGTACCGAGCAACAAACAAGTGGTAATCAAATAAATGAAGAGTAAATCATCTTGTAATGCATGACTCCACAAAAATATTGGCGAATTGGTGAAAATGACATACTGCTTCTGTTTAAGTCATATTCTAAACTTAAAAATTAGGCATTTTGGATACTTAAAAATTCTATGGTTCCTCATATGTTAAAGACTCGCACTATGATCAATAGTTTGTGTAGTTGAAGATATTTAATGGCTTACAACATGAAAAGTTAAAAGAGTCCCTTGAAAGATAAGTAGGAAAATCTAACTGCACTATATTTTAGAAATATGGTTCACTGGTAAATTGAACTGATATTCCCTGAATTCTCTGCTCAGCTTCACCTCAGACTTCGATCTTTATGTTTGGGTATTTAACTCCTTAAACTTGTGTTTTATTATAGTCCTTCCCATCCAACGCCATTAATGGGACTAAAAGAAGTATAATGTTGCCGCCATGTGGCTGCTAACAAAGTGCATGCTGCCACTTTCAGCCAGGTACACCTCACAAATACACAGTATCTTTTAAGATTAAAGGTTTGTACGATGATAGTTCTTCAATTTTGAGAGTGATTTAGGAAAGATGTTGCTGCTTTGTGGATCATATGTGGCAACCACATTGGGCTCGCATGTAGTACCACCAATGAGGTTTGACACCGAGTAAGGTCAATAGAGAAACACTAATGACTTCAGGAGTGAAATGCTTAAGATCAAAGAATGAGGACTAAACTGGAATTCAGCAAAGATCTCAGGGATGTTATATACTAAGTTCAATCCACACATTCACAGCTAAAAGTTTTAAAAGGAAGAGACTTTATATAAGAGTACTAAGCATTTCAAAGAATGAGGACTAAACTGGAATTCAGCAAAGATCTCAGGGATGTTATATACTAAGTTCAATCCACACATTCACAGCTAAAAGTTTTAAAAGGAAGAGACTTTATATAAGAGTACTAAAGTCTCAGAGAGACAGAAAACTCAAGATTCACCTTTAAAGGCTACAAGACGGCCATTTTCATCGAACACCATCCTATTGGATACAACCTTGATGTTCTTGAAAGATCTATGAAGTTTCTGCCTGAAGACCTGGATAAGTAACAAGAAATAACTCTTTTCATCATTTAGTGTCCAAAAAAATAATTATCATGATACAGAATGCTACTTCTTAATTTAGACTAACCTCTTCTATAATGTCTGCTAGACCAGCAGAAAATACTAAAACAGGGATGTCTCTCTCCTGAAATTACAGAAATGTATATTAGAAACAATTCTTAGAATGGATATTTACGTACATGCCCAAGAAAATTCATCTATCTAGGTGTCATATATATAACTGCAGAATGTGACTTTTCTTTTATGCTCTTCAAAATCTTATTCTTATATATATAGCTGTATGCTCATACCTATAAGGATGTCCCTTTTAATAAAACTTCTAATAGCCAAACCAACTTCACCCCATGGAGTGGATGACTTCCCACTTACGGGTACTTTCATAAGCAGCTGCTTTTTCATGACGTATGAATGAAAATATAAATGTTACAGGGGTTTAGGGTAATGTGAAAAGTAATGATGCTACAATGTAGTTGCCTCTAGATTTAAATGACTTTCCCTTATAGCAGGTAATCTATCTGTTACGCTAATTACAATGAAATAGTTACAGTGACTCTCTCCCGAAAGGAACATAACTAGCAGCCAACAAAATTCTTGAAGTTAAAGTGGTTATTAGTTTCATTATTTTTTATGCTGGTCAAATTTAAAAGTCAAATATATGCATACAACTTTTTTACACTATTCAAAAATCATGCATGATAATTCCTTACCTCCAAGGTTGTAAATAGCAGATAGCAGGTACATAGCGTTTGGAGAGTCTCATAGCGGAAAGCGGATAGCGGACGCTATGAACTCATAACGGGTTTCATAAAAGCAAATTTAATATGTTTATGTTGCTATAAAAAATACAAATAATTTTGAAGAGAAGTAAACTAATCATTCTTTTTTTTTTTAGTATTGCAACCTTACATATATTTAATGTCATTATCTATTAAGATTTAACTTTAAAATATTTAGCAAACCAAAAAGGCATAAAACTTGAAAATCTATAATCCATTAAAAATCTAAACAACTTGTAAATGAAGGTCAAAAAGGATATCTTAGATAAATAATTATCTTCCAAACCCTTAGAAACGGGATTTGATCTTTATATTTCATTTAAGAATCCGACCCGGTAAGCTATTTTAACTTGCTTGCACTTTTTAAAGGTTTGGGCTCATAGCGCCCGCCTTCCAGCCGCTTAATAGCGGCCACCTTAGCTGGGCCCTATGCCGCTCAAGAGGCCGCTATGAACCCGATCCGCTATATACCGATTTACATATTATAGCATAGCGGTAGCACATAAAATCCGCTATAGCGGGCGCTATGGCAGACATAGCGGCCGCTATTTAAAACACTGCTAGTTACCTCTAAGAACTCAAACAGCTCAACCACACCATCTCTGAAAGAAATCGTAGCTTCAGTAACAGATTTCTTAAGGGCATCATAAGTGAGACCACCCTCAATAAGAAGACCATGTGTTTTCTCCCACCTGTAACAACAAACAGATCTGCTTAGAATCCCTGGGGCCTGGAATTTACTTGTATCTCTGATTAAGATGTAGTATCCAAAAAAATACAGAAAAGGAATATGACCCAACTTTCCAACTATTTTGGTTGATATCAGAGAGAACATAGTCATTAAGCAACAAGCAGGTTCCACCAAGGACCAGACTTTTACTTGCATGTGTGATTTATATTGAATTCAACAGAATACAAAAAGAAATATGACCTAACTATCTAACTTTCTAGCTTGTATGAGGGATAGGCCATTGAGTAACAAACAGATTTCACAATTTTCATGACAGCAAATTTGCATCCATCGAATAATTGCATGTGATATATAACTAAGACAGGAACATTTACTGATAATGTGCTTAAGATCAAGGAAAATGTTCAAATACGACAGTATCAACAAAGAGCTCAACTAACGTACCTTAAAAATTTAGGCGAGAGAGATCAAGTTTAGTTCAAGTTACTTCTAGTTGATCATCCAGAAGATAGTAATCTGCTGTGACTTGAGAGTAGATAACATGAAAGGTCCCGAAAGTTCTACAAGCAGTACTAAAATAAGGGAATATACATCAACACTCTGGAACTTTGCCGCAATAGTATATTACCAACCGACTTAAACAAGAGCAATGGAAATGAAAAAAAAAAAAAAAAAGCCTGTTCCAGTAAAGCAACCAGAAGAAACTTATGTCAATTTATATAACTGGCATTAGAACATGATTGTTACCTTACCATTAAAAGTTCAGCTCTCATACCCTTTTGAATGCTTAGATGAGTTTAGAGGCATTCATTTTGGCTTCATGTGACTAACTATGTTAAAGAAAACAAACAGCAATGACAGCGGCATCGTTAATTGAAAAGGACAGATTGTCCATGCAGTCCTTTTTTTTACCTTTTATGTATGGGTCATGATCTGAAGGAATCCAAAAATTCACGCGTTTGACGTAACTTTTCCTTCAAGCAATGGCAAAATTAGACTAAACAAGTTCCGTGCTCTTGGAATTCCAGTTAGACCACAGTTAAAAGAACAAAAAAAAAGAGGAATTCATTGGGAGAATAGTGCATAACAAGCGAAACATCAAGAAATGGTAAATTTCAACCTCAAAACCGAAACATAAAATGGCAATATAAAAGAAAATCAAAGACTACCACTCCTCCATGAGCTTTGCTTTCTCCTCAATGGGTATTGTGGGTGAAATCTCCAACGGATGATAGTACTCAAACAATGCCTCCCTCTTGGCGTCATACTCTGGGTTCCCCTGCTGCAATAAGCCATGGCTGGCTAAAAACATGATAGAAACATAATGAGCAAAAGCAACCACACTATAATCCTCAAATCCACTCTCCATTAGTTCCTGTTTAGCCTAGCTTCCACTACAACTTCTCTACTCTGGAAAGCAAAAGTTTCTGAAAACTAGGCATTTGGCAGCACAAGCTTCCACTTATCCGGGGTTTCTGAAGTGCTGAGAAGCTAAAATGAGCTTCTGGGCCACGAAAGTAGAACCTCTGATTTAAACATTTTGCATTTGCCTTATTTTCTCGAAGAATATATTTATGAACAGATGTTGACGGAAATACTATCAATGTCTCTTCGAACAACTGTACTCAAATAGCACTTCTGCAGAAGCTCCTATGACTATGAATCTTAGGAGCTTAGCTAATGTGGTCATGACTAAGGCTTTCTAAGATTCGATCTGCTACAACAAGAAACAGAAGCTCCCACTTGTGCACCCAAAAGCACATTTTCGATTCCCACCCCAACCGAATACCGTGCTTTTGCTTCTAAAAGCAGAGAAGCTGTTCCAAAAGCCCGGCTAAACACTAGCTAACGACATAATCATCAACTACACGAGATCATATGCAACCTACTCTGTCCACGGCTACCATCGTACCAATACCTCGTGAGCGTCCCATCGAAGTCGGCGATAACCTAAAGATCGGCAACAGATAGAAGCCATTACAGCAACAGCACTTCAGATACGGAGGTCACGATCAAAAAGTTAGGGCACGGAAACCACTCACCTGGAGCTCGCTCCTCCCACCGTTCCGGATCGAACCCTTCTTCTTCTCCAGCGATTCAGGGCTCGGGATCACGACCTCGGAGGAGGACATGATCGGCGGGCTATGCGGCGCGGAGCGAGGGCGGAGGCGAAGGAGGCGACGGCTAGGCGAAACCCTAGAAGGTGGGGAGGAGAGGGGAGGGGAGAGGCGGAGGGGAAATGCGCGCGAAGGGGGAGCGGATGCGGGGACGGGGACGGGGACGGGGACGGGTAATGCGGTGCCGCGAGGGAGGGTTATGGCCGGAGAGTTTGGCGCGCGTTGGCGGGAACGCGGGAGACGGAGAAGGGCGAGGGTGGCGGAGGACGCGCCGCGGCGGATGCAACGCAGTTTCACGGGGTTCATGGGATTGTGCGCCCAAATGGGTTGGGATAATAATTGCATCCATCGTAAAGCGTGCGCGTTCTGTGAGCTCTAATTCTTTTCAAGGGCAATTTGGTAAATTTAAAACTAATACTTATATATTATGAATAATAATTAGGAAAAACTTTAAAAACCCACGCCGTCGTTTCGTACTTTTTTTTTTATTTTAGTACCATGTGATTTAAAATGTACCGAGTTAGTACCATATGGTTTCTCATTTTCTCACTTTAGTACTCTGTGGTTTTATTTTTATTTCAAGTTAGTATCTTATAGTTTTATTTTTGTATTAAGTTAGTACCTATGATTTTTAAACCACAGGGTACTAGAGTGAGAAAATGTGAAACCACGTGGTACTAAAGTGAGAAAATGCGAAACCATAGGGCACTAACTTGATACAGTTTAAATCACATGGTACTAAAGTAAGAGAGTGTGAAACCACATGGTACTAACTTGATACCGTTTAAACCACATGGTACTCAAGTGAGAAAAAGTGAAACCACAATGGGTTTATTTGAAGTTTTTCCTAATAATTAAAAAATTCCATGTATTTATTTACATATTGAATGATAATTTTATTTCTCAAGAAAAAGAAAAACTGTAATAATTACTTATCAGTTGTATTTTTTAAAATATTTAATGTATTTATATTTTTTACATATTTTGAAAAGGGGTAGTTTGATCATTTTAGACAGGATAATTTGGTAAATTTAAATCAAATATGTTATGAAAAATAATTAAAAATTTTCATGTATTTTTATTTATATGCTAAATAATAATTCTGTTTCACAAGAGAAAAGAGTAGCTACAATAATAACTTATCATGCTGTATTTTTTTAAATATTTAATGCATGTATTTTTCACATATTTTGAAAAAGTGGTAATTTGATCATTTTTTTTAAATATCGGACCGAATTTGTTAAACCATAAAAGGTGGACTAGGATTGCAAAAGTTGAAATCAATAGATTTTTTATTTATACAAAAAGGCCAATTATATTTTTACAAAAAAAGTAACTTTTTATAAATATGAAATAAAATGTGGTTCTATTTTATTTAATATTCATGATATTATTAAATCTCTTAGATTTATTATTATTAAGCTCTTAAATTTATTGTTATTTATAAATCTTTAATTAAAAAAGTGTTGGACCTTTTATTTTTCCATTATGAGTTACATATTAATAAAAATATTCACATTTTGAGTGTTAATTGGAAGGTGAATATTTTATCTTGATGGTAATTAGTTACTATATATATTTCAAATAATTATTTTTCATACATTTTAATTATTTCATAACTATAATTTAATTAGTTTATTAGTAATAAATATAACTATAGTTTAATCAGCTTTCATTTTATTATAATATTATCATCTAATTAATTTCATAACTCTCATTTATACTCTCTAACATAACTCTCGTACATAATCTTCAAAATAGTTCTCATACATAAAATCTAAAATTATTCTCATACATTATTCTGAATGATAGATTTTTCAATTTTCCTATAACATAAGTCCCAATATAACTCTCAAGTAATTAAGCATAATTCTTTATAGGCCAATTTGCATTAAAAAATTCATTTATTTTGGACTTTTACAAAATCGGGCCACCTTTTTCGTTTTTGCAGATTCGGACAACTTTTTCAACAAACTGATCAAAATATCCTTATATATTTTTCTCTTATTCTTTTCTCTTTCTCTTTCTAGAGAGCGGCGGAGACAAGCAGAAGCAGAGGCAGAGGCCTCTCCTTCTACGCGGGGCCCACCCTCCTCATCGCGTCCTCTAACGAACCCATCTCTTCCTTCCGCCGTCTCTCCTTCTCACACGATGACACCCCCCTCTGCTAGCCGTCGTTGCCTCTCCTTCTCCCACGACGACACTCCCACGACTCCGGCTGCTGCGTAGAAGGAGAGACGGCGGAAGGAAGAGATGGATTCGTTAGAGGACGCGATGAGGAGGGTGGGCCCCGCGTAGAAGGAGAGGCCTCTGCCTCTGCTTCTGCCTGTCTCCGCCGCTCTCTAGAAAGAGAAAGAGAAAAGAACGAGAGAAAAAAAAAAAAGGTGAGAGAAAAATGCATAAGAGTATTTTGGTCAGCAAAAATAAAAAAGATGGCCCGATTTTATAAAAATCCAAAATAAATAGATTTTTTATGCAAATTGGCCTAGTATAGATAATATAGATAAACCTGCCTAATGTAAACTAGTTAAGACCATGAGAAAGAATTTAGAAAAAGAGAAAAAAAATCAAAAAGTACACCCACAATCTAAATTTTCCCCACGCCACGTGTCCCTCTACTTTATAACTCCCCTAACATGTCCCTACCGACGACCACGACCACGGACAGCCCCCTCCGACCGTTGCGCCGCACGTGCCGCACACGAGACGCCCCATCTCATCACACGTGCACCAACTGTATCCGACCGTCCCCTCGTCGGCCAACTGCAGCCCGCCGCGTACCCCTCACCCGACGCCGGACGCGAGCGCAACTGTTCCAATCCGGTTTTGGAACCCCGTTCGCGCCCGCCGTTCCCCTCACGCCGTTTGCGGGGTCCAGCGGCAGCGGAGGGGCGCGTGAGCCGTGACGTCCCGTGTGACGGTGTCAGGAACCACTCCCTGGACCTGGTGTACCGCGGCATATAAAAAGCCCATATAAATTCATCATGCTCAGAGGATTTAAAATTAATGAAAATATAATAAAATGAATCATGAAATTTAGAATAAACCCAAATATTTTCATTTAATAATTTAGGGCATCGGTCTATGTTGCACCAGGTTCAGGGAATATTTCTTCGACCCCCTTGTGGTCCCCAGAAGCGTTACCCTTTTACACATCTACAACTTCCATTTCGCCCACATATATCTTATTATTATTAATAAATTTTTTTCTTTTTTTTTTATATATTTTTTAATATTTCTCTTCAGTACCAATTCGTTCGACAGTGAGAGCGGGAAGCGAAAACTCGAAAACAGGGGAGGGGGAGAGCGATGGAGAGCGCGGCGGCGGAGGGCGCGGCGGCGCCTCCTCCGGCGGCGGCGGAGGAGGTGGTCTCCGTGGAGCTCCCGGCACCGCCGGGGTGGAAGAAGAAGGTTCGATCTCGATTCGACTCCTCTAGCGCTTCCGCGCTTCTCTTCCGCCCCCAATTCTCGTTCGTCTCCTCGAATTTTTCCTATTTTTGATGTAATTTGGCTTAATTGAGCTCGGATCTTGCTTGGATTCGTCGCTCGCGAGGTT
Source organism: Aechmea fasciata (assembly GCA_025177825.1). Taxonomy (NCBI): domain Eukaryota; kingdom Viridiplantae; phylum Streptophyta; class Magnoliopsida; order Poales; family Bromeliaceae; genus Aechmea; species Aechmea fasciata. The sequence continues at coordinate 3,062,398 of CM045927.1, read as the reverse complement.
GTGGTCCCGTTAGCTAGGGTTTCTGAGCTCGTTTGCCTTGGCTCTGGTGGTTTCTGTGCTTAGTGATATGGGGTGTGCCAGTGTGGAGGTTCTTGATGTGATTTAGGGTTTCGTAATGGTGTTTGGTTTGGGGTTTGTGGAATTCGGTGATGGCCGTGGATGTTTAGCGTGTCTGGTGGTGGAATTTGTTTGGTGAGAATTGAGTTTCGTGCGTTTAGGGTTAGGTATGGGCCGTTTCCTTGTGTTAATATGCTTAGGAGGCAAAGTTAGAGACCATAAGAAAATGAATTTGAGCTTCTGTGCTAACTATCGTGCACCGTGTAACGGGCTTGTGGGCATGTTGGTGAATTGTTGGGCCTTTTCCAAGCATAAAGTGCCGAATATTTCTGTTTACAGCATGGTATATATATCATATAAAGCAGATTTTCCCTTATTAACATGATTTACAAGCCATGATTACGTACCATCCTGTTGCTGAAAGGACTGAGATTTATTGAATAGTTAATCTTTTACAATTTAAATGAGTTGATTTTCTTTGATTTACATGGAAAATAAAATCCTTTGATGGAGTTTTTATTTCAATGTACTTGGAAGAAGGTTAGAGTTTCCACGCTTTACCACTTATCAGCAAAGTTTATCTAGCTTATGACGGTTAGTATATGATATCAATCCACTCTTATCTTCCTAGATAGTCTTAGAAAAAACCAGTATTCGTGAATCAGAATCAGCAAAACCCAAAATTTTGACTTCTCAAAGAAGCACTCAAAAGTTTTGAGAGATTGTAAAATTCCCTAGACTGGCAAGAGATCAATAATTATGGAATGTGATATATTCGGGAGAAGTAGGAACGTGTGCAGGCAGAGAATTACAAGTTACATGCATCCATAGCACATTTTGTCTAAGTTCAGTTGCTCATATTTGTATACCTACTTTACTTCATAAGTGAACTTTTCTTTTTAAATCACAACTTGGTCTTGCTGTTATTTGGTGGTGAGTTGTAAGGTTTTTAATGTGGAAAATGCGCATAGTACAAAAATAGAAATCGTACAAAAACATAGTATTTATTACTAATTGAAAGTTCTTATATTAGATATTATATTAGCATATCATTTGGCGGAGCATTGAACCTTCCCTCCTTAAAAATAAAATAAAATACAATAGAATTCAATAAGCGGACAATGTGTCAACAAGGTCTGGCTAACTTGATCAGGTTGAGCTACAAAAAAGAGATGTTTATTCCTACTGCTAATGTAGCCGCTTGTTACAATGGATTTGCTTTTATGTAAGTTTCGTGGCTTGCATGGACCAAAGACGGAAAAGGGGTGGGATGGGCATCTTCATGGTGAGATAGTAGAGGAGATAGATTGTGGTGGCACGTGTTGTTGTTTCAGGTGGCTTCAAAGGCGGCAGTGATGTAGTGAGACAAAGTAGGAGAAATGATGGTAAAAAGTTAAGCTGCACATATCTCCTCAGAGAAGAAATTTTATTTTGAGATAGCTCAGCACTTTTGACTTGTGCTGGTAGGTTGTGTTCTCTTGACTAAATATATATTGTTGAAAACCAAAGCTAATTTTAATATGGTTGAATCCCTTGATAGTGTAACAAAAGATGACAAAACATGAAATTGTTGTTTAATAATTGAATCACTTTGTTCATTGTCTGTTCGGTGATCATAAGGGACAATTTAATGTACAATCATGTTATATTAACGACCACAGAATAAACCCTTCGCTGATAAAGTTATCCGATTTGTCTATCGCAATTTTATGACATTATTTCTTAATCTTGCTGACCTGTGGTAGCAAAGTTTATTTGAATATCTGTAAGACCGGTATGATGTAAAATTTTATTTCAATAACAAGTAGGTTTGATTATGTGGTCGTATGAACAATAAGCAGCATATTCATGTGGACTTGTCAACATGCTACAGCAGATTTGCTTAATTGTGTGTTGCTTAATTGCAACATAGTTGTTATGGATACAAATAGGGAAGACCACCACTGTGCACATTGTGTATGCTTGTAGACTATTGAAAACTCTCTAGACCTTGCTATCTTATAGCCTTAGCTATGAGAGGTCTTGACCTAATTTTGCTTGTTAGGTGATTAAAGTAATTCATGGTTTTATTGAGTTCTCTTGAATCCAGCATAAGAATTGTTCATGTTTAAGAATGATTTACAAACTAAATAAGTAAATACAGTCCACAAATTTTCTCAAGCTATGTAAAAGTGAAATTAAAATGTTGATTTTTTGTGAACTTCTTTGTTTAACAATAACAACCCCCCCCCCCAAAAAAAAAGGAATAACAGCATTTCATATTGGATTTGTAACACATCTGAATATCATGTGTAAATCAAGAATTTGATGTTGCAGTCTTTGTCTAGATCCATTTGTATTTTGATTTTTGATTATGTAAACTCTGATCCTCTTAGGTGCTGCCCTTAAATCTTTTGTAAGTAGTTTGTTCTGATAAGATTGAGGAATCATCTTACCAAATTCATTATGAAATTTATCATTTTTTAGTACTGGCGGCACGCGGCACATTATTATCCATGGTTATGTGATTATTCTATATTTATTTTGTCTATAGCTGCTTTATAGTCAGATTCCAATGTGATGTGAACATTTTATACATATATGTTGTTAAAACTTTTTCTGAGTTAATGATATGTCCTGTTCAGTATTCATTCTGCCAGATCATCTTATTCATCCATGAGATTGGTGGCTGTTTTGAAGAAGTCAAATAGAGTATCTATTTTGACTTTATATTAATTCCGGCACTTCCCGACCTTGCAACCAAGCTTACATTCACTGTTCTGAATAAGGTGGAACATTGGTGACCACTTGAAATATCAATAGGAGTTGTTGAATATCTGGAAATTTTATTTGTCAAACAATAAGTAAATTGAGTGTTTTTTTTCCTTTTTTGTATTAAGATTACTGAGAAGGTTTTAGTGGTTTGAATTTATCTAGTAACCATGTTTCTCTAGCTTTTATGAATATCATGCACCTTTTGCATTTGTTTTGGTGCTTAATTTCTTATTATATGCTGTCATGGAGGGTAGACATGAATATTTTTTTTAAAAGTGCTTCTCAAGCTGATATATTTGTTCTCTAGAATCTTAACTGAATCAATTTAGTTTGTGTGGTCTGTCAGGCCTACCACACAATCTGGTTGTTCCAAGAACAGGATTCGACTCTATAATCTATTTTGTATGACCAAACACCAAGATATGGGGTACTGAATTATGTGCTTGAGGTTTTAAAGGAAACATCAGGTCTATATATTGAAGGGTTTTAAATGTTTGTACCACACATTAATAGTTGCTATAATCAACAAATTTGATTAAACAAATAAATAATATTAATATAACTCAGGCTTTTTGATGTTTGTTAAACTTACCTGGTTGGAACGTAGTCTTCTCTAGCCACGTGATGTGAGAACACGAGGGAAAGGAATTTTTGTTCTACTTGTAATTTTCATTTAAGTTTGAGCTTTCTTGCCAACTTTTTAGATTCCATATTCTCTTGCTCTTATGTCTTTGACAAGTACCGAGTCCAAACATGTTGTTAACTATAAGGATGTTCTTACAGAATTGCTATGGGGAGGAATTGAATGATCCTTCATTTGAAGCTATACTATAAATCAATCATCATCCCCACCTTAAAATGGCATAAATTTTAAATGAAGAAAACCGTGCAACTAATCAAATAATGAGGATTATAAGGGAAGGATGAGTCCAGTTCTCTGTAGTATGTCTCACTATAAGGATTAAGAAGTTCCTTAAGTTCTGCTGAAAAGAGAACGGAAAGGGGGCAATATCTCTACAACCTTTGTGTAGAAATGACTGCAGCTTTAGAATGCGACATTTTGAGCGTCCAGAAGTAGTAGGAGAGCGATTATCTACATTTCTATACTCGAGAATGCCTGCAACTCTGGTATATGACATCAATCTAGCAGCTATCTTTAATTTGGAGCTTATCCAATGTACCAAGGGTAGTTTATGTAAAATTATTATTTTTTCTTAAAACAGATGTAGAGGCCAAAATTTTTTTTCCCTCAAAACAGATGTAGAGACGAAAAATAGCAAGCCTTATCAGGTGTAGATAATTTCTAGATAATGTATTCAACCAAGTATTTAGAAAAATCTAAATTTCAATAATACCATATGTTTAGGGAGTTGAGATTAGCTATAATCATAATGTAAACATTTGTTCAAATCTTTTCTTTTCCGTTGTTTTGAATTTTTTGTGAAAAATACCGATTTGAAGCAGATCAAGGCAAACCCCAGAAAGTAATCTTTTGGCTAGGGACCTAACCAAAATGTTATTGTGCTTTCCAAATCCTGTTTTTGAAAATCAGGAGAATTTTCATCCAACATCCATAACTGAAACATGAAACCACCAATAAGAAAAGTTCAAATTAGCATTGTTTAAGCCTGAGCTGAAATGTAACATTAAGTTGATATTCTAAATTCAAGAGCGTAATTCTGGTTGATATGGTTGGCACAACGTGAATGCGCCTACGGTGCTATGTGCTGATGCATGCCAACATTTAAAAGGGCCTTCATAGATGATTCATGCCAAATGTGTCAAGTGTTACCATGTGCTGTGCCGCGACAAAATTCATGTTGATGGCCAATCAGCTTGTGGTATGAACTATTTAGTATATTGTTGTACATTATATAGCAGCCTTTGAAACATGCACAGACGTGCTTAATACTTTATTGGCTGTTTAGTCTGAGAACAACTAGGATCGTGAGAAATGTTTATCTGCCGTTATTACCTCCAGCATCTTTAATGTTGACATCCATTTTCAAATGGAATGAAGTTTTACTAAAGCCGCTATAGTGATTATTTTTGCTTTAAATTCTGCCCAGTAAATATTGTAGAGTAAATGATAACTTACATGTCCATGACCTTTTACAGCTTGTCTTATTCGTGTACATTTTATAATACTTCATTTTTGTTCTGTTATGAATAATTTTCTTATTAAATCCATGCTAGAAATGCTTTTAAGGATATTTTGATATTATATTTATGTTCTTGGAGAATATTTTTCATGTTTCAGTTACAAGTTGTCTCTTTAGTTGATTTAATGGTAGCATTCACTTTTTATACTTCATGCATACAGACCGTGAATGTACTGGTATTTCCTTTTCTGTGTAGATAGTTGGGCCAACATGAGAACAAGCTGAAAAAAAGGAAATTATTATTTTTTTTTCATCATCATTTTTAACACTGTTAATGACGATAAAATTCTTTTCTATGGTATTCTAATGTCATAATTCTCTGTGAAAAGGTCATATCTTTCCTATCTTTGGTCTACATCATGAAAAATGTTACCGTCAGTTTATTAGGTATCTTGCTTACGTTGTTCAGATTCTTATATTACCACAATTATATTAATGCCGTTTTGTTGTTTATAGTTCATTCCCAAGAAGGGTGGAACACCAAAAAGGAATGAGATAGTTTTCATCACACCAACTGGTGAAGAGATTAAGAACAAGAAACAATTGGATCAGTACTTGCGTGCGCACCCTGGTGCCCCACCTTCATCTGAATTTGACTGGGGGACTGGTAAAATCTCTCTCTCCCTCTCTCTTGCATCCTCTCTAGAAGGCTCCTAGGAAATAGCACAGGCCAATCAGATATGGTATGTTAGATAAGTTAGATCAATAGTTTACAAATTTGGGGTAATTACAAATTTAATCCCTGAAGTTTGATCTGTATTTGCCTTTTCCATTAGAATTTCATTATAATAACATAATCCCTGAAGTTTGTAATGAGTAGATATCGAGTTTTGTAGGTATCCTATCTGAAAAGGTGCTGCATAAGCAGCATAGCTGGGCTTTCCTTAGTTAAAATACTTTTAGGAAAAGTATTAAACGTGGGAGTCAAAATTTAGAAACTAAATTGTTTTGATTGGCACTCTGCGGTTGAAACTGAATTTAGATCAATCTTCAGACACTAAATTTCTAATAATTCCAAATTTTATACGTGAAAAGGATGGCGAAAAAGAACTTTAATGTGTTTGTTTTTATCCATTGTGGTAATACTTGGTTGGCCAATGACCCATCATATATGGTATGCCGTATGCAGTTTCAGATCTCTCTCTCTCTCTCTCTCTCTAAATGGCTTTTAAAACAGGTGATACACCAAGGCGCTCGGCAAGAATTAGTGAAAAAGTAAAGGCGATAGAGACCCTAGAACCTGAGAAACCTAATAAAAGAGAGAGGAAATCAAGCTCCAAAAAAGAAACAATAGAGAAAAAAGATGACGAAGATGGAACCAATGAAACTGTAGGAGCTGAGGAAGAAACCTCTGCTGCAAAAGCCGAGCCATCTGCCAATGTGGAAAGTAAAGCAGCTGAAATTGCCAACAAAGAAAAAGCTATTAATGAAACTGCTATCAAGCATGATTTAGTGGATATGAATAAGGAGAACGCAGAAAATAAAACTGAGAGTGCTGACAAGGATGGAGAATCCAAAGAAACCAGTAAGGTCGATCCTGCTGAATCTGTTCCATATACAGGTACTAGAGCATAACTGCAAGTATCTCCTTTTTTTATTGCCTCATACATGATTACTCTACAAACTTTGTTAGCTGAATAATTGTCCAGAATAGTAAATGTTGACCCAAATAGTAAAAAGAAACTGTTAATTAGATATATTATTCAAAAATTGCAAGAATTTTGTTAAGTTAATATTTTCAGAGAATTATCCATTATATTTCAAATTATTACTCTACAAATGGAAGGAAATACAATGATTACATGAGAAGTTTCATTTGTATATATGTTATGTTATATACATGTCTGTATTACTGATCTGCTACTGATATCTTTTCTGAATTTACTGCATTTTTACTGAATATCAAAATTTCCAACCTTGTTGAATTTATCTTTAATGCCAAACTGGTGATGATCTTATAGAAAGGGGGAAGAGGGATGATAACAAACTAGTTGATTTAGAAGTGCTTCCTCCAGTAGCTGAACCCAAAGGAGATATTTCTTCTGAGAACATGAAAGATGGAGAGCTTTTCTCTGAAAATGGCACAAACTGTGATGATGGGCAGTGTCAGCCAAAGGTAACCCCTCCTGACTCTTAAAGCTTAAATTTTAAGTTATTAGCATTTTATGTAATTTAAGCTTTTAATTCTGGAGTTAGCTGATAGTTGTCCTATATATAATTCGGTATCATAGTGTTTTAAATGTCTCTGTATGTTAGTGATCGGTATCATAGTGTTTCAAATGTTTCTGTGTGATAGTGGTGCGGCTACCTTTGCCTGAATTGACATATAAGTAGGGCAAATTGTTGTCAGCCAACCAAAATTAACATGTAACTCTGAATTATTGTTACCATATTTTAGTATTTGCTTGTAATATCAAGCAATTACTTGTTACCAGGCTTATAATATTGCTCTTTCTAGCATATATCATTCTTTTATCTTATTCTAGAATCATTTAATTTTAAATTCTGGAACAAATGTATTTACTATGGTTTGGGTAGTATTTTGGATTGGAGGTGGTACTAAATATGAGAGTACCTACACATTCGCTTTTCATGGACGAGAACAAATGTGACCTATGGGCATTGCTCCACCTATAAGGCTATAATAAAGCATTTTAAAAATAGTTTCGGAATTTTATTTATTTTATTTGAATCCCTCAACTTAGGTGTTGTTTAATTTGAGAAAATTCTGTTCTGGTTTCATCTGTCTTTGCAACTTCTATTAAATTTGATATGTGATTTGATGGATTGTCATATAATTTTTTGTTTCTTCTTTTCGGTAGATGCGATTAAATTATAATGGAATTTGGAGCAAGTTTTCTTAAAACAATAGCATGTTAGATTAGGGAGTTTAAATGAGAAATCAACTTAATATCGTATAGGTTTGCCATTTGTGGTTCTTCTTAATAGTTCTTTCTAGATCTGAGATGCACTGTACAGTAAACAGAAGAAGGGGTCTGCTTATATTCATATTCTATACAATGTAAGGGTGAAAACGGATCGGACTGTGGTTAAACCATAATCATATACATACTTCTTTTGATATGGATTGGGATGCTATTAACCACACGCATCCAGATTCAACGACGGATAAGGAAAACCTAAACCCATATTCGACAAAGCTTGTATTCAGGAGCCTGATCGGATTGATATCATGATTATCATCTGACATATTTCACCCCTAAAATGAGGACATATGGATAGTAGTGCATAATTGTTTCCTATACATCTGTTTCATTATTTACAGGAACTTTTATGAGGTTGATTCTGCAAAATTTGTTGCATCTTGTTGTAAATCCGAAGTTGGATGGAGTTTATATGAAACCAGTGAGTTTGATAGCAATCAAATCCATTTATTTCTGGTACTTCTGGGTACTAAAGCTCATGAAAGCTACTATTTGGTGCTTTTCCATTATTCCTTTTCCTATGAAAATTGATCTGGCTATTAAGATAATTTAGTCGTCATTATATAACATATTATAAAATTACATGAGAAAGATAAGGTATCTTATCTATCATTGCTTCACCTTTTCTTCTTTTTTTTTAAACCCTTGAGAAAAGCTTCACTTCTTTTTTTATGTTTCCTTTACTTATTTCATGTAAATTCATAAAGCAGGAATTAAATGACACTACTGTAGCTATATACTTTTTATAAAAGTGTGCAATCGAATATGAGAAGTTCTGATGTTGAAAAGGATGGGGTGGGGGTGGGGGTGGGTGGTTAAGGGAGGAGTTACAGTGTTGAAGTAAAAATTACAGAGGCAAATCCCAACTTTGGGAGTTTACAATATCCAAGAACATATGTCAAAAGGCAGATGAATATTCTAGGGCACCGGTGACGGAACTGGGGAGGAAGAACCTTCCGCCGGCGGCTGCAGGCTCTGCACGGAGACGGGGAGCTTCATCCCGAGAAAGCAATAGTTCCCGACGCTGCAGATAAAGTATCGCACGCCTCCTTCGTCGAGATGAAGCTCCGCCGGTCCGACGAGGAATGTTCGAAAGGGCTTCTCGGCCGTGCAACGCTCGAACTCGCTCTGCGAGACCTCGACTACATCGTAAAGTCCCATCTCGAACCTGAACACTGAAATCTCACGAACGAAATAGGTTAATATAATAGTTTTAGAAGTCGAGAGTAGCACTTTCGTAGAAGCTTCACCTTTATTAAATGATGATAATAATCTATAGCATTAGGGGCCAAATAATACCTAGAGTATCCCCGACCTCGAACGATATGTTGTGGGCCCAGTTACCGTAGAAGTCGGTGGCGAGGGGGATCGACCAGATGGAGCCGCCGACGATGTGATCGCGGGCGAGGGAGGGTCGGACGAGGAGGAAGATGGCGGCGAGAAATGCAGTCTGGATCATGCGCACGCTGGTGATGGCCATAATCAACCGTCCGTGCGACGCTCCTTGCTGCACTCGCAGAAGATGGGAAGAAATGGGGGGGGAGGGAGGGGGAGTGAAACAATTAAAACGGTTTCTTTTTTAAGTTCGAAAGAACGTACGTTAACTGCTTTTATGCATTCGATTTTTCTGATGCTCATGGAAGAGAAAACTAAATCAAATCACCTGAACCTCCCCTGCGTTTCTATGTTCTCTAGCTTTCTCCGTAACATTTTTAAGTTGTTTCAATTCCGGTTCCTGAAAAAATGCACGCCGAATTTTGAATTTTAGTGCGCACGGTTTTATAACAATTTGGGTTGGTAAATAAGATTAATTACACTCAATAGAAAGATTCGTTGTAAATTCGAATAGAATGTCTTAAATTACCGATTATATTTATTGAGACTCTTCAACTTTACATAGAACCCTGCCAACTCATTCGTGTTAGAATTTTGTTAATCTAAAAATTGCTCATTACTTCTAAAAATGAAAAGTGCATTAAATGGTAGTGTGACTCATCGAGTTGCAATTGTACATAATATGAATAGAAAAGAGAGTACTTATAAAAGAGTAATGCTCTACCCAGTTACGTTAATTTGGAAATCAATAAATTCCCAAAAAATGAATAGATCCCCACTCTATCATTATCAATTCCCTAAACAAGCACAAATATTTCGAAGTAAACAGAACCACTTACTTCCTCATAATTTTCAACAATAAAACATCTGAATCAACAATCCATTTTGTTAAGTATGATCTAAGTTATCCATATCTGAATCAACTATCGACTTCATTAAATATAATATAAATTATTAAGATTTTTGTTTAGAAGTCAAATTTCACATTTCTAAAATATCATCCATCTAGTGAAGTAGTGTCAAATCTATCTTTCATACTAGCCATTAAAAGTTGTTAATTTTTAAACCACTTTAAGAAGATTTTTAAAAAAACTCCAAAACCTAAAACCTAAAAAGTATAACAATCCTATATTATTAATACCACATGAAGATCAAGCGAATGATTTTAACGGTGCCGATTATTGATTTGGATGCCCTATTGGTAGTAGAAACGACCAATATAGTAAAGAAAGTAAACAAAGTGGTAGTTTTAAAAGTATTCTAGCGCCTAGCTCCCCTCAAATAATACATCTCAATCAGCAAAAAACCTTAAAGAGTAATATTACGAAAGAAAATTTCCAAGCTTTCTTACCAACAAAAGAAAAGCTGCTTCGACGGTGATTTAAATTTCAAACTCAAGAGCAATATAGTCAAATTGTTGTTATCCACCATCGAAGCGTTAAAATATGCTGCAAGAAAAAACCAAATTATAACCACCAAACTGAAAAAGGAAGTCTTCCATGTACCCAACAACAAATTACTGCGTTGATTGAATTCCTCACCTAGAAGGCATCGTGGCCGCGCGGCCTCATTGCTGCGCGCACCGCACACTCTGGGCCCCGCCATACGCATCATCGTCCTCCTCGTAGGCCTCCTGAGCCTGGGCCTGCTTCCTCCGCATCTCCTCCTCGATGTCCACATCGTGCAGCGTGGTCTCCTCGCAAGCGTCCACCTCCATGTCCGTTAGAGCGGACGTGGACCGCGGCGGGAGCACGGGCTCGAGCGCTTTGACCTGCTCTTGGGTCAGCGCCTCGGGGAAGTCCACTGTGAAGTGGATGTAGAGCTTTCCCTTCATGAACGGCCTACTGTACATCGGCATGCCTTCGTCGTTTATCGCCTTGAATTGATCTGAAAATAATTAGAACAATATGTTATATGGCTCAGAGGGATGGTTTCGAAGAATCGATAAGACTTTCATTAAAGAGAGAGAGAGAGAGAGAGAGAGAGAGAGAGGTTTTATGGTTTTAGAAGGAATACCGGGCTTGAGGACTTCACCGGGGTTTGATTTGATGAGTAGCTGCCTGTTGTCCAAATGAGTCAAAACGAACTGGAAACCACAAAGAGCCTCAGCTAGGGATAAAGTGTGCTCAACAAAGAGATCGTCGCCCTTCCTCTTGAACTTGGGGTGGTCCTTCTGTTGGACGACGAACACGATGTCTCCTGTGATTGTATCAGGCTGCCAATATTCACAAATATGAGTTATTCGATAGCGATTCGCGAGGATTCGAAGTAAGGAGTAGAATGAGCTTTTCGCTAATATAATGCTCAATAAAAACACAACCACAGTCACTTTCTGAGGTTCCATTAAAATCCTACCATCCTGTGTTTGCGAACTCGAGTGCAGGATCGTTTAAGCAATCATGGTCACAGCATAGACACATTCGTGTATTTTGAGGGGTACAAATGCAAAAAGTCAATAAGAAAAGCGTACCGCCTCGTCTGCCTCCCCAGGGAAGGTAATCTTCTGGCTGTTCTGCATTCCCTTCTCGACCACAACCTTGAGCACCTTCTTCTCCTGAGCGACCTTCTCGCCCTTGCACTGCGGGCATCGATCTTTCTCACTTATGGTCTCCCCAGTGCCCTTGCACTCGTTGCACGGGTGCTGCATCTGTTGAATCATGCCCATCCCCAGCTGGCGGATAGTGACCTTCATACCAGAACCTCGGCAGCCGGCACATTTCATGGAAGCCCCAGATTTCGTGCCCTTACTGCCATTTCAATAGGGAGAATTTAGATAAAGCAAAATGCTCGTACATGAATAAATGCATAGTACCTACATATATCAAAATTATCAAATTTCATACTTATCCCTACAAAATCTAAATTTTCACTGCTCTCCTTCAAAATACTTAATTTATATTTCATTCCTCTGCTCACAATTATGCCTTTTTTCAAATAAAAGGAAAAAAAAAATCTGATAGAAAGCCAACTTCTCCCCATGAGATGAATAACTCCCCAATTTAACATAAGTCATAGGTTTAGTATCATTATTATTTTTAAAAAAAAACATACTTTCGAGGGACATATAATTGAAAATGGAGATACTAAAGGAATATGTATGTAAATAGATGATTTGTAGAGGAATATATGTAAAATTCCCAAATAGAAACAGCCATCCAATATGAAAGGAGGAACAACTAACCCCTTGCATTTGGAGCAAATGACATTTCGTGAAAGAGAGAGCTTCTTTGATGTCCCATTGTAAAGGTCCTCCAGAGAAACTTTAAGGGGATGTACTACATCTTCTCCCCTCCTCTGCCTTCGCCCCCTGCTGCTACTACTAGCTGATATCCAAAATAGTAATGGAAGTCAGGAAAACATCACAAATTACATAGAATTTCTCTCCTATGATACGGCACGCAAGGATTTAAACGCCGTGGCATGAGGTCATGCCGGAAACTTGCCGGCACGGTGCGTGCCGGGCCGTGCCGATACGTGCCGGTCGCAAAAAATATGTGTGTTAACACGTAATGGCAAAAATATTTATTCTTTTTAGCAACAAAATATGCAAATTATTTATTATGTAAATCTTTTGAATTGCATTGAGAAAATTACTTACTAATTTCAAGAATAGGCGGTTTTGAGTTGTGCCATCGGCATGGGAGCTGTATCGTGCCGATATTTTGTTGACACAATACAGCATGGTGGATACGGCCCATGCCGATGGGCATTTTGATCCTTGATGGCACAACTATAATGCTTACCTCCAAAGGAGCTTCCACCAAAAAATGATTGGAAAATATCAAACGGGTCATGCGTGCCTCCTCCAGCACCCATTCCTTCCTTTAAGGCATCCTCGCCATATTGATCATAGATCTCACGCTTCTCAGGATCATTTAGAACCTCATAAGCCTGGGCTAGCTCCTTGAACTGCAAAAGATAAAGGTACGATCTTAATGGTCAGCACAAAATGTGAACTTGACTATGCACATAGTTAGAGGAGCAAAATCTCCATTATATCGATCATGAAACAGTACGGGGAAGTAATAGCAGTATGCCAATGGAGTCTAGTTGGTAGTTAGTGAAAACTTATGTCAAATTGCATTAGTGCGTCCAATTAAGTATGCATTTGATTTCAGCTGGTCGCAATTGACACAGTTTTGTATTCTGGATCCAAAATACAGTCTAGGTTGAATCTACCTAATTTAAGAACAATTATTGGGGTGAAGTTTGGTCCATGGTTTTTATGATTATGTTGGTTTCCTCTGTATTTATCTGTGCCACTCCATACAAGATGGCGAATACATTTCCTTTTCTTCCCTTCTATTTAATTTTCTTGCTCTCTCTCATTTTCCTATTTCCTTCTTTTCCCATCACCAGCTATATCTTAAATGCAGAATAAACAAGTCCGCAAGCGTTATGGTTCACAAACTAAATAGAACTTAAAAACTACAACAAAGTTACGCTATGTACAGTTATATGAAATCGAAAGATTCGAAATTACGAGAAGTAAACCTCGAAGGATCACACGCAATGGAATAATTCAATGATTGTTAATTATTACATGAATATTGTAAGCAAATAGTTGAATAAGAACATCATAGGGGCGGATATCACTACCAGATATGTTCAAAACTCCCATTTTGCAAAACACCCAGATCAATCTTGGATCGAATGTTCAGAACAAATCAACATGTCGAAATTAAACCAAAACAGCCGTAGTTAATCAAACTTTAGCAATCAGATCGATTCAACCACAACTCGCGGATCTACGGAGTTTAGATCACACAAGCGAACCCTAATAAAAATGATCCTAAACATCAAATCAGAGGGCGATTGCTTCATACAGGCGAAGATCCAAAGAGAGCGCCGTACCTTCTCGGGGTCCCCGCCCTTGTCGGGGTGGTTCTTGATCGCGGCCTTGCGGTAGGCCTTCTTGAGATCGTCCTGCGACGCGCTCTTGGGAACGCCGAGGATCTCGTAGTACTTGGAGTTGTCGCCCCGCTTCGGCGCCCTTCCGAACATCTTCTTCGCCGCCGCGGGGACCCCGAAACCCTAACCGAATCCCCGAAGACGACGATCGCGAAAACGGTGGTGGGAGACGAGATCTGTGCCCTAATTTCGCCTCCAAACGCTCGATCGAGAGGTCGAGGAGACGGGTGGGTGTGGGGGGGAGGTGGGGCGGAGGGAGACCGAGCGGGAAACCCTAGCGAGAGAGATCGGAGTCGGAGGTGAAGAAATGTGAAGACGAGGTTAGAGAGAGATTTAGAGAGAGCAAGAGTGGACCTGGTGTATACACCACGACCCAAAAAACAAAAAAAAAAAAAATTTTTTTTTAGGAATAATTGCCTATATACCGGCCCTCTTCAGAAATGTCTTTTTTGCTCGTATTTTTTTTTTCTTTCTAAATTATTTCTACAGTTGCCACTCGTTAAGCTAATTTAGATTAAATATAAGTTAAATATATACCACAGTTAAAAAAAATATAAAATATTAATTTTATCCTTAACTTAAGAGCAAGCAAATAAAAAATATTGGTGACCACAGAAGGGTATATTTGAAAATAATCAAAAGTCAAAAAAATTTTTATGTCCCTGAGTTAAGGGCAAATAAGAAAAGTCGGTGATGGTTAAAGGGTATATTTGAAAGGGTAAAATAGTAATTTTATACATATAACAGAGATTTTGAAACGTAAAAAAAGATATTTTCAATATTAATATAATTGGAATGGGTGAATCCGTTTGTGAGTGTTTGGTACGTGGGAGCTCCATTTCAATTTCGATTCTTGAGTGGAATGAGAATTCGCCGAATACTTCTTCCACCGACGAGATGCGTATTTATTCGGATTAAATTTATTTTTTCAAATTTTTTAATTAAAATATGAGTTTAAATTTAAAAATTAAATATATAGTTTTAAATTTAATGTGAACTTAAATTAAAAATTAAAATTTAATCAAATATCTCGAAGCTTATGAATTTAAATTAAATTTTAATTTATATAAAGTTTATTCAAATTTTATTTAAAACTTAAATTAAATTTATGGATTCAAATTAAAATTAAATTGTGATTTTATGTTTGAATTTGATTAAATCAAATTTAGTTTTATATTTTAAATTATCCACTCAACTTCAAAGTTTATTTTTTTTAAAAAAAATAGATTTAAAATTTTGACATTATTTCAAAATTTTAATGTAAATTTTTAATAATATTTAAATTTTAATTTGCATTTAAATTAATATATCATAAAGTTAAAATTAGTATATTAATATATTAATTTGATTACGTTTTTTATATTTATTTAAACCAAACATCGACAATTGGAATAATTTATTCCACCTCGATTCGTGATGAATCAAATGAGTCAATCCTATTCCGATTTCGATTTCAGCTTATTTCGATTTCGATTCTGATTCCGATTTCGACTTCAAACCAAATACGCCCAGAAAGTCGATAACTTTTTAGAGTATATAAGCAATTGCCTCTAAATTTTATGTATTGCATTATATTATGTAATACTTAACGTGCATATGCAATACACAGTCACAATTATTTTAATAATTATTTTAAATTTATATAAATTTATACACCTTATTTATTCAAAAATTTGTAATAAATATTTAAATAAAAAAAAACAAATTTATTTATTATACTTTATTAAAAAAATATCTGTCATATTAGTGCTACCATATAATTATTTAGCCCGTTTGACTTATTGACTCGATGGATGGGCCTATGTGGACTTTAATGTACTCTTCAAAATGGGTCCAATTTGGGCCTGACTTTTCTAGTTTTTTTTTTATTTTTCTTTATTTTTTTATTTTTTAAGAAATAGTGTTTTTCAAATTTCATGACAAATTGATCTCCCCATTCCAAATTTTTTTTTGGAAAACAGAAATACTAATTTTTCATAAAATTTAGAATAAGATTTTTCAAAAAAAAAATATATAGTCGTTGAAACTAAACGGATGAAATATTGAAAAAAGTTTTCCATAAAAAAAAATTTAAAATTTTTTTCACGCTTTTTCGAAAAGCCGAACAGCATTTTAGCATCTGTGTACTTCAGCAGCATCTTGTACTTTATCGTACTTTTCTGGTTACTCCGACTAATCAAAGCTGTTAATTAGTTGATCGCTGAATTATACAAGAAAGTCTTTCTTGTGACACATCATATTGAATTTATGAATTTATGAAAAATTGGTTCTAACTTAACCATTTGAGATTATAAATGATCTGACATAATAATTTTCTACTCTTATTCTTATGTAAAACAGGTGCTGTAATAATAATAAATTTTTTTAAAAAAAAATCTCTTACACTCTAGTAACTCTTGTTGTTGAGTGTGGGACCCACAAATTAAGGGCTGTGATCATTAAATTGATAATAATTAGGAGAGTGTACACTGTACAGCATCCCCAAATGCAATTTAAGTGGGAAAGCAACATCACCAACCCTAAATAAAGGCAATGTGGTTAGGGCCAGTTTGGTCAAGTTGGTCATCTGTCCTCTCAACATTGTCCTTTTATTATTATTAACATGTAACAAAGTATATATAAAAGAGTATAGGGAGAGAGAAAAAAAAAAAAAAGAATTTGGAAAAAAAACAAGTCAAAAAAAAAAAAAAAAGGGCCCCAAAAAAAAAAAAATATTGTTATCTGGTGTAAAGAAAAGCAGCTGTTTGGACCATTATGAATAAGCAGCTGTTTATTCATAATATATTATGAATAAATTATATAAAATAAAATATTATATACAATAAAATAAAATATACTATTTTAAATTAGATTGTTACATAAAATATTATATTATAAATTACTATATAAAATAGTTTTATATAAAATATACTAATAGAAATTAATTATTTTATTTTTAAAATATATTTAGACGTCGTTAGATTTTTTATCCAAACGCATTTATTAAGGATATCCTCTAGAATATCCTCGAATGCATTCAAACACAAATTTATAATTGTTATCTTTGTCTAGGAATATCTCGTTTCTAAAACAACAAGTTGCTCTCCAAAATTTAGTTCTCCAACCAAACGCAGCCTTAGTGATGAGATTGAAGCACCATTTTAGAGTAGGAAAAGAGACAAAACAAACATCAAAACTATATTGTAGTTTTTTTGAAAACACAAAAAAAAAAATAAAATACAAACAATACATAATGATGTGACCATACTCTTTTACATATAAAAATATGAGTTGGACTGGGCTACTATTAGTAGCAACCTTTTATTGTTGCTATCGGTTTTTTAGTCTTTGGATCAATTTTTTTCATTATTTCTAACCATTGGGTTAAATACTATAATCAAACCATTCAACCTTAGGGGGACTGCTCAACTCTAACTGACTAATATCATTCTGATCCTATAACTTTTTATCCAAGGATTAAAAACTTGATAGTAAAAAGAACGTTTTACTATTAATAGTATTCCAGCCTAATTCATAAAAATATTTGCTTGTATAAACAATGTATACAAAAGTTATAAAACTCAGTTAGCACTATTTTATTTTTATTTTTAGGTAAATCCTAAACCCTAATAAAAGAGTATATAAAGCCTATCTCTAAGTATCGCACATTTTAGTTTGACTATCTAATATTTAAAAGTTTTAATTTGTTTGATTTGAATTTGTTATTGACTTTTTATTTTTAATATCTAAATGTGTTATTTATCTTTACAAATTTAATTAATGTTATTTGGTAACTTTTATTATAAATTTATTAAAGTAAATAATTCACTTAAATTTTGCATTAAAAAAGCCACCAAATGATTCAAAGTTGCGTATTAAAATCGAAATTTTGGAAGGAAGTGATCGAATCAAAATAATCTGTAGATTAGATAAATTTTATTAATATTTATTTATTTATTTATATATGATATATATTCAATGCAAATTGCAAAAGTCAAAATGTAAGCTAAAAAAGAAAAATAAAAGTTGAAGTGAAAATCATGTTTAAGTCTTAAGATAAGAAAGATGCAAAGATGCTCTTTCCTAGCCTCAAGTGCAAGCAAAAAGAAAAATTCTCCCACTTTTATTTTACTCTACCCTACTCCATAATACTTTCCACCTATATTATTTCACAAACTATGAAATTTCATGAGCACTATTTCACAAACTATGTAATTTCATGAGCAACTTATATATTCCTGAAAAGTTTTCGATTTTTCGATTTACCACCGCTAATATTAAAAATACATTTTCTATATTCCAACATATTTCTAATATACCCCTAGGGTTAAAATCTGTTAATTAACTCTGTTATTTATGTAAAATTACTATTTTGTCCTTTCAAGTATATCCTCCCATCGTTACTGTCTTTTTTATTTACTTTTAAAATCAGGGGCACAAAAAGTATTTTGTATTTTGACTTTTGATTTTTTCCGATATACCCTTCTACCGTCACCAATATTTTTTATTTGCCCTTAAATTAAGAAAAAAATTGGTATTTTAATTTTTTTTAACTGTGGTAAAATATTTAACTCACGTTTAATCCAAATTAACTTAACAGGAGATAACTGCGAAGGTATTTTATAATAATGGTAGAGCGTATGAAAGACATTTTAGAAAGAAAAAAAAAAAGTATGAATAAATTGAATATTTTCAAACGTATAAGAAATATATAGACAATTATCCCTAATTTTCTAGGTAAACTTCTTTTTTTTGTTTTAATTTCAAAGGTAAACTTGAATATGGCCCCTTATTACGGTTTAGCGCATTTTTATTTTGTCATATGATAGTTCTAAAAGTTGCATTTAAATACTCTGATCGCAAATTTTTTTATAAAAACCTACAGAATGGCACTCTGTTTTACATTAAGTTCTTTAGTAAAGTAAAAAATAAAATCACAGAATAGTTAAATATAACTTTTTGAATTACAGGATGATAAAGTAAAAACATGCTAAACCACATGAAAATTTAGTGTAACTTTTTAAACCACAGAGTGATTAAATGAAACGCGCTAAACTACAGTGAGGTTAATTGAAGGTTAACTTATTTTTATAGGGCAATTGCTTATATACTTCTGAAAAATTTCCGATTTTTTACTTTACCCCTCTTAGAAGGCTAATATTAAAAATACTCTTGCTGCCTTCCAACATATTTCTAATATACCCTTAGAATTAAAATATGTTAATTAACTCTGTCATTTTTATAAAATTACTATTTTGCTCTTTCAAATATACCCTTCCACCATCACTGTCTTTCTTATTTGCCCTTAAAATCAGGGGCACAAAAAGTATTTTAACTTTTGGTCTTTTCTAATATACCCCTCTATCGTCACCAGTATTTCTTATTTGTCCTTAAGTTAAGTTAAGGACAAAATTGGCATTTTAATTTTTTTAAAATGTGATGGATATTTAACTCATCTTTAATCCAAGTTAACTTAACAAGAGATAACTGTAGGAGTATTTTGTAATAACGGTGGAACATATAAGAGATATTTTAGAAAGAAAAAAAAAAGTAAGAGTAAATCTGATATTTTCAAACATATGAGGGGTATACAGGCAATTATCCCTATTTTTATATATATATGTATTAAAGCACAACCCACAATAAAGAAGATTGACAAGTACCCTCCACTTAACTATAAACATCACCTTATGTATTGATAACTTGCCTTCATCTTATACATAGGATGTTCATTCCCACACCTACTGCTTTTCCTAAAAGAGCTTTTCCCCTTTATGGTTCTCTCTCTCTCTCTCTCTCTCTCTCTAAAAACTCACTTATCTCACATAATAACAACACTCAGGGATTTCCTTACTCTCCAAACAGAACAACCTTTTTTAGATCTGAAAGAGGAGAAAATTCAAAATTCATCGCAGCTGATCGAACATAAGGGGCAGAGATGAATAGGCTTGTGCCAGTTCCTCACCTCAGAAAACCTGCAAGGTAAATTTTTGTTTTTTTAAACAAAAAACTAACATAAATAAATGATCCTTCATTAGAAATGCATTGACATAACCATTCTAGGTTTAAAGAACACAAGTAATAGAAATAGTAATAAACAAGCATAATCTACTAAAGGGAGAAGCTAAAAAGTGGCTATGTTAGCAAGAGAAGAGAAGAGGAGAGAAGAGGTTATGTGCTGAACTTACTGTAAGGTAATATACAATTTAAAAGTGCTTAAATGGGCAGAAACAAAGAGGGTAAGAAGCTACAAAACCGGCTTTGTTTGGATAGTGACATGTGAGCTGTAATCATACAAACATTGAAGGTATAGTTGTTGTCTATCAGAAACCTGGGGTTTACAACCTTACAGGACACTATAGGAGAACTGTTCTTGCTGTATTTTCATCTAGACAGTGACAACATTGCGAATTTAGGCTTTACGATGGTTAAAAAAAGGCGGATAAGGTGTTTGAGAATGATTATTAGCGTAAATATATAGAAAAGAGTGAAAGAAGGATAGATTGCTCAACCAACCAACCCTCAGTAAACACTTCTTTCTATTACACATTCTCCATTATTTCTTATCTTCTTAATTCTCCCTACTCTTTTTCTTTTTATTCACTTGAATCTCTTTGATATCTCTTCAGAATCTTCTAGATTGATTTCTTTATAATATTGTGTGATTTCCTCCCTCATCTACTCGAAGAATTTATTGATTCAACCAACAGCCATGACTCATCCTATCTTCTGCTTTTTATAATTTCTGTTTGAAAACTTCTTTAATAATCTAATTCTCCTTTAAGTGAAATATTGCCATGTGGCGACACATTACATTTGTTAAAGATGGTCACAGGCAAAAAAAAAAAAAAGTAACAAGAAAGCTTCAGGAATACGAATCTAAACCATGTACTACTAAGTTGGGTCAATATATCAATCTCTGAGATTTTCCAACAAAACTCTCACATTACACAAAAAGAATGTTGAATATTGTATCCACTCTCTGATTGAGTCTCTAGAGAAGCTACAACAAGTCAATAGGTTTTATGACTTCTTAGAGCTCTTTAGTCCTCCAAAATATCAAATGAGAATAGCTCCAAATAGTTCGCGCCTGCGTTACTAGTGTACTAAGATCGATTAATTCATCATCAAACAGAAAATTAATGACGGCACAGATCAATTCCCACTATCGGGAGCATCCGTCATCGGCTATCTAGGTCTTTTACCAATTAAGTTCATCCAATTTGCTAGAACAGGACTTGAGAAGCCCAAAAATAAGATCTTTGGGAAGGTTTCTTCAACAGTAAAAGATGAAACCCATTATTTCTTAAATAAAATAATGTGAACTACAAATAGAGATATAATCAAAGAGGAAACTTTCCTCAATGAAACCTCAAATCAAATGATATATACACTTTATACATACATACAAGATCGACAAGGCAATAATCCAGCACTAAAGATCCCACATTTCTTATCTGTTTTAGTAACAATCCATGTATAGAATGAATAAGCAACAAAAAAGAAAAAATGGCGAATTGGTTTGCAGTTCATACCTCATTGATTCGTCTCGGCAAGATTACCCACCACCAGAAAATCTACAACCAAAAGTAGCCGAGAGAGGGGCGAACTAATCCCGGAAGATGACGGAATCCGCAATGGCAAGAAGAGGGTCGAGGCAGTCGGGCGAGAACTTCCTCGCGAACATATACGAGTAGGTCGAATTCGACCTCCGGAGCTCGCGAATGAGATCGCCGGAGATCTCCCAGGGGCGGTAGGTATGGGGGTGGCCGCCGACGCTGTCGGTCCAATTCACTCTGGTGAGAGTATAGCGCGTGCAGCCCTGGGGGTCCTGCATATCGAGCAAGGTGGGGAAGTAGTGCTCCTCGGGGTAGCAGGAGTCCTTCATGGAGCGAAGGCAGGGGAGGCGGAACTTCTTCCAGAGGCGGCGGTCGCGGACGACGAGCACGGCGTGGCGGCGGGCGAGGACGAAGAACTGGGAGCCGACGCGGAAGCGGGGGAAGGGGACCTCGGGGAGCATGACGCCGTCGCCGCGGGCGACGTAGCGGTCCCAGAGGCCGGGCTCGCCGGAGAGGATCTCGATGAAGCTGCGGTGGCGGCGGCGGCCGGAGGGGGAGGGGAGGGGGCGGGGGGTGGGGGAGGGGGGGGGGGGAGGGGGGGGGGAAGGGGTGGGGGGGGACGCAGTGCTGGGACACGAGGGCGAAGAAGGCGTTGGCCGGGTCGTCGAGGAGCGCGGCGGCGAGGAGGCGGCGCGCGGCGGAGATGAGGGTCGGGGAGGCGCGCTGGGTGGCCTTGGCCGGGATGAAGCGGCGGCGGAACGAGGGCGTGGGGGGGAGGAGGAGCCGCGACGAGGGGTCGGCGTGGACGTACACGTTGAAGAGGCGCTCGTGGCCCCTGAAGGAGCGCTCCCACAGCGGGGCGAACGACAGGTCCGAGTTCGTCAGGAAGAGGAAGGCCACCTTCGCCTGCGCCGCCGGCCGCCGCCGTAGAGAGGCTGCGGCGGCCCCGCTGTCTCCGCCGCCGGAGCCGGCGTCGGCGCCGAGGGTGGCGCGGCGGAAGAGGGCGAGGTCGTCGATCTCGTCGGGGTCGGGGATCGCGGGGAGGGTGTGGGGGGTGAGTATGCGGGGGCCGAGGAGGAAGAGGATGGGGAGGGAGAGCAACAGGAGGAGGGAGAGCACAAATGGCGACGAGTACGTCGAGAGCATCGTCTCCTACCTCGCTTCCTCCTCAGGTCGGATCGGATCGATCTCCTCGCGAGATTTCCACGCCAAAACCTCCCCCCCCCCCCCCCCCCCCACACACCCGAAGCTAGGGTTTTGCGGCGGAATCGGAGCGGCGATCGACGGGGAATCGGGGAATGGGGATATGCGTTTCGCTCGTCTTCGATCGGGGCTCCCGTTTTCGATCGAAAGGTAGGGTTTTGACGCGGATTTGGTGGGGAGTTTGGGAGCGGAGAGGGAGGAGGAGAGAGGGAGGTGGGAGTGAAGAGAGAAAAAAAAAAAAGATGGGAAAAGAGGAAAAAAAAAAAAGAAAAAAAGAGGAGAGAGAAAAACAGAGAGAGAGAGAGAGAGAGAGGGGATTTAGGGAGTTTGATCGTCCCTTTCGAAATTTTTCCTTTCTTTTTTCTCCTCGCTTTTTTTTTTTAAAAAAAAAGATGTGTGATCGACGGTTGTGAGCTAGAGGAATTTGGTGTGAGATTCTATTTTGAGTCAACCGACCGTTGATCTTTTGGACGGTGGGGATTGGCTTATCTGCTCCAGTAGAAAATTTTCGGTGCGCCTAGTCCACCACGTCACTGTGGACCGCTCTGCCCCAAATCAGAGAGAGAGAGAGGGTTTAACAACTAACAAGTGGAACATAATCCCTAATAATCTCTTAATAAATATCCACTAATTTTATTTCAACAAATTCAATTAATATGATTGAAATTTTCTATTCGCTAAATATTTTTATTTTTTAAATATTAAATAAAAATTAAAGAATATAATTTAAATTACGAGTTTATTATTGTTTTGCAATCAGTGACTCATCGACTCTACTGAGAATTTTAATTTCAAATTTTATTTTTACTAAATTTAATAATAAAGATAAATATAAAGTAGAACGGAGATGGTCTACAAATGACGTGGCAGATATATGGTGCACAAGTTTCTATGATGAAGTTATAAAAAGCTACTTACTAATTTGCCATACTAAACTCAGTAATTTCATATTCAATTTGAACTAGGATTTGTTTGCTTTAGGGCAAAGTACATAAAAAAAAAAGTATTATATTTATTTTTATAAATATAATATATCACTACATTTTGATTAATTGGTAATATAACACTACATTACTTCGAAAATATTACTGAATTGGGATGAATATTTCATATTACTGATAGCGAAATTATCTTATTTATTATGTAAAATTACAAGTTTACTCCTCAAACCCTAAATTCTTTTAATACGTTATTTTTAAAATTTTAATTTAAAATTTTGAATCGTAAAATTTTAAATTTTAAATTTTATATTTTAAATTCTAAATTTTAAATTTATATTTATATTTTAAATTTCAAGTTTTTAATTTTAAATTTATAAATTTATATTTATATTTTAAATTAAAATATAAAATTATATATTTTTGTTTAGATTTAAAACTCTAAATTCAAATTTTAAATTATTTAAAATAACATTTAGTAAAAAAATTATTATTTGTAAACCTAAAAAAAAATTACTTGAAATAGTCAAGATTACTGAATTTTATAAAATAAACCAAAAATAGTGATTCTTTGTACACTGCAATCAAGTATTAAATTATTTTATTAAATCAAACAGAGTAATACAACATCAATATTAATCTAATTAAAAAAATTTAGATATCTGATTATGTTGAAATAATCTATAATTTTATATAACAAGAACCCAACGCACCTATATAAGAAGTTATAAGAATTGATATAATTGAAAAAAAAAATTGATTTAATAGTCTACTATATAGGATTTTTAGCAAATTAAGTTTTATAGGTCATATTGAAGTAAAAAAAAAAAAATAATTAAATTACAAGAAAGCTAATAAGAAATGGTAAATTTGTGTGATTTTTCATAATTAGATTCTTTAATGCGTGATGACGCGTCCATTAGATCAGAGAGTTAATTGGCTGAGGATGTGGACACGTGGAGAAAATCCAACCGTTGAGAGGAGCATCAAAAGTGGCCGTACACTGGGCGCGATGAGGACGCGGCTGCGTCCGCCACGTGTTCAGGAGACAATTAATGAGAAAGAAACTTCCAAATTTAAAAAATGGGATTTTTTTAAAAAATAAGGGGGTTGGAAACTAAAATGCTAATTTGCATTAAAAAAAATCAACCAATTTTACATTTTTATAAAAATATAATTTTTTAAAAATTTTGCAGGTTTCATTTAAACATTTAGTGAAATAATCAAAATACCGCTTTCCTTTTTTTATCCTTCTTCCTCCGCTGCTCCTTCGATCTCGCCCACCGTCTATCGATGCTTGGCGACAGTGTTGCAAGTTCGGATATGGCATAGATCACGAATGTGAGACTACAACGGAGAAGGTGATCATGGACGGCGACGAGAGCGCCGCATGATTTGAGAACAACATGAAGGGAGAGTGTGTTGGGACTGCGGCGATGACGGCTGTTGTTGCTGCAACAGAGAGTGAGGAAGGAGGTGCGGTACTAAAGGGACTGTTTGGTTAGATGTAATTATAAATGCAGTGTAGTTAGAGATACATACAGTTGAAAATACAGCAGTTATAACTATATGAATCATGTTTGGTTGGATGTAGTAGAAAGCGCTGCAAGTATAAATAATTTGTTTAGTTGCACGCAGTTGACAAATAGTTTTTAAAATTTTATCATTTTATATATATGATGGTGAGATTACTTCTAATGTAAAAAAGAAAAATAATTTTTGTTTTAAAAATATTTAGGAGGTAAGCATATTTTTTTTTATAAAGTTACTCTCTCCAATTACTGCAGTTAGAACTGCGGTCAATTTGGACGTAGTTCGAACTGCTGCATTTGGGGCTCCTTCTGCAGCTCATATTGCAGCAGTTTAAGTTAAATACATCAAACCAAAATTGAAATTTGCATTTACGTGCAGTTGCAACTGCAGTATAGTTGCAACTACATGCCACCAAACGGCCCCTAAAAATAATTACAATAGAACTAAGCTGGAATACTATCAATAGCACCAAGCTATTTGTGCTATTAGTTTTTACCCTCTTTGATTGAAAAATGTGTGGCTAGAATGATGTCGGCGCTCTAGGGTTAAGCGAGTGGTTGGTTGAATAGTATAATCTAACGAGTAAAAATAATCAAAGGGTTAAATCTAACGGTGAAAAACACGATAGCACCACGATAGTATCCCAACCGGACTCTATATATATCTATATATATATAGAGAGAGAGAGAGAGAGAGAGAGAGAGAGAGAGAGAGAGAGTTCGACTGCTATATTCTTAGGAGTATGATTGTTTTCGTATTTACATGTCGTTTTCGATGATAGAGCTTTCGAATTGACGATCCATATCGTTAAATATTATCTTAAGCATTTAAAATTTTTAGAAATCAAAATTTATAATTTTTTGACATCATGTATTTTATGATCAAAAGATTTTAAAATTGACAAGTTTTAATGATCACTATGAAATATTTGCTAGTTTAACGGTGTAAAAAAATTAAAATATATTGAATTCTTGATAAAAAATTTTATTTACTACATGGAGGGAGATGGATAACTCCAATTTTTTTTAAACCGTTAAACTAGCAAGTATTTCATATCGGTCGTTAAAAATTATCAATTTTGAGATCTATTGATCGTAAGGAAACTGATATCGAAAAATTATAAAATTTGAATTCTAAATGTTTCAAATATTCTAGATAATATTTAACGGTATGAATTATCAATTTATAAACTTTATCATTGAAAGGGACTTACGAATACCAAAGTGATTATACTCATAAAAGTACAGTAGTCAGTCTTATATAGTAACTAGAATAATTAAGTTATAAAAAAAAACAAAAAATTAATAAATAAAATTGAGTTTAGGTGGCCACATCAAAATATCTATGGTTGTGAGGGTCTCCCTGCATTTTTATCAAAATATCTATAGCAGTGGCATGTTCCATGCATAGGTGTGAAATATTTTTTTGGACAAATAATAATAATAATAAAAAGATAGGAATTGTTAAAGATGATTAAATTTAATTACTAAGCTAAATTTTTATTAATAATAATAAAATTAAGTAGAAGCATTTGGGCTGCTTCTCTCTCTTCTTCTTCTTCTTTTTTTTCCTGAAAAATAAAATTTTAAAGATTGTGTGAAAATTTTCTACAATTTGGTACGTATAATTAATTTTTAGTTGCCGACAAAAATTTTATAGGCATAGTACCCAAACTAATTAGTTTAGAAATTATGGGCGTCATGTCGTTTTTTTCTCTCTCGAAAATATAAAATTTTTTATTTTTTTTCTTTCCATCCGTGGTCATTAGATCGGCCACGTGACAGTAATCTAGTAATATGTACAGTCTCCAAACTAATTAGTTTGGAAATTATATTCATAAAATTTTTGTTCTTTAGTTACGCATTGCACATGATTTTGATTGTCCATTAAAGGAAAATTAAGAATTCAATCGAGGGGCCAAAATATGTACATATAAAAATTTGAGTAGATAAATAAAATTTTAAGTACTCAAATTTTTAATAAAAAATTTAGTGATTAAATAATTAATATTAAAAATATTAAATTTATTTCTTTAATTTACATTCACTTAATTTCTAATTTTTTATTTGCATTATTCTATTTAGAATTTTACTAAATATAATAATAATTTAATTAGAATTTTATTTATTTAAATTTTGTTAATAAAATAATAACAATAAATAACTAATATCTAACAAAACTATTAAATTTAGCATGCTATTTTATTTCGTTAAAAAAAATAGCTCATAAAAAATAATTAGAAAGTAAAAAATGTATAAATAAAATATTTAAAGTTGAAATGACTTATTTTAAAATAACTATAACTAAGAGATTCTTAGCATATTTTCACCTATAAAACACATGAAAAAAAGGAGAACTCTTCAATTTTTTAACAAGATAATCCCATTTATTTTAAAAATTAACTAAGAATTTATATACTACCTATAGTAAATATTGAAAAGTTGAGGGGGGCCTCAGTCTCTTAATAGCTTCGTCCCTGACCGTACGATCAGTACAACTATTTTGCAACTTAGTTGATTTTATCTTTTATAAATAATGGAACAATTTTTGTGCACGGAAAAATTATTTTATATAAAAAATAATATCTTAACAACGGAACGTATAGTGACATAAAAATGTCAATAGACGAGGATCATTAGTTCAAACCAACTCCGTGACACGTCATAAATATTTAATTATTATTTTTAATAATTATAAAAAAATATAATATATTATGTTATTATTATATGTAATTATAAAATTTGATTTCTGAACTAAATTAAGATATATGAATTCTCAAGTTTTATTTTTAATAAAAGAAAAAATCAGCTAAGTTTATTCTAGGTCGTTGGATTTTCATATGACTTAATCAAAAAAATAAATTCGACCGATTTGATTATAATCTGATCCGTTCACTGGTTCGATGGTTGAACTGCTGATTCTAACAATCCAAAGCAGTTTTTTACCTTATCCAACTTAGGCTTAATTTGATATTGAGGCCTATCTAATGCTATTAGATAAAATAGAGTAGTGGAAAAAAATATATAGGAATATGCTTCTGTGTTCTCCGCTCGGACCACAGAAAATATAGCGTAACCAACTTATCGCGATATAAATATTACATACAAAAATAAACGAACTAGGCTATTATACTATTAATAGCACCAAGTCATTGGTGCTACCAAGTTTTTAGCCATTGGATTGAGAGATGTATGATTAGGATGATGTGAGCCCCCTAAGGTTAAGTGGGTGGTTGGTTGAATAGTATAATCTAACGGGTGAAAATCATCAAAGGGGTGGATCTAACGGCGAAAAACTTGGTAGCACCGAGTGCTTCGTGCTATTGATAGCATAGCAACCGGACTCAAAATAAACAGTATATTTTTCCAATATACTTTCTCATCGCACATAACGCAATCTCTCCACAGTCTCAAATGAAACCTTAACTTCTATGCCTTGGGAGTAAAACCACTCTCTCAGTAATGAATTATTATTCCACTTCATTAAATCCTGCTAAGTTTTTGTCACACATTAACTAATATAAGTTATATGTCAACTTCTATGTTCTAATTTTCTATTCAAGTAAGTTGGGGCAGGAGGCCTAATTAGTGAAAGAATAATGAGGGATCCAACCCCCCCACTTAATTCATGGACAGCAACATAAGCACCTCTATTTCAATGTGGCTTTAAACATTTTTATCAACCCTATTCCTACCTATGCATCTTATATAGAAATTTGGGAAAACTTCAAAAACCCCTCTTCTGGTTCCAATTTTTTCACTTTATTACCCTGTAGTTTAAAATGTATCAAGTTAGTACCCTGTAGTTTAAAGTGTATCAAATTAGTACCCTGTGGTTTTGCACTTTATCACTTTAGTACCCTGTGATTTTAATTTTCTATCAAGTTAGTACCCAGTGATTTTTTAAACTATAGGATACTAAAATGATAAAGTGTGAAACCGCAGGGTACTAAAGTGATAAAGTTCAAAACCACAGGTCCACAGGGTAGTAACTTGATACACTTTAAACCACAGGGTACTAAAGTGGTAAAGTTCAAAACCACAGGGTACTAACTTGACACACTTTAAACCACATGGTACTAAAATAAAAAAGTGTGAAACCACAGGAGGGGTTTTTGAAGTTTTCCCTAGAAATTTTATAGAACTTACTTAAACTACTATGAGCCATTTTGAACTGCTTAATCTTTTACAATTTTAATTTTGCTATTTTATTTTTTAATTCGTTTAATTTGAGTCAGTCACATGCACTTCAATTTCAAAACTCGAATGAGCCGTTTATCTTAACATGTCTAGTTTAGTATATTTCGTACCATTCTGAAAACTATAAATTTATTAAAATAAATAATTAGCTTAAATTTGAAAGCCAAAGCATTGTTAAGCGATTCAAATCAAATAAATTAAAAGATTAGATAGCTAAATCAAAATAGTAAAAGATATATAGAA
The DNA here is from genome assembly GCA_025177825.1 of Aechmea fasciata. Taxonomy (NCBI): domain Eukaryota; kingdom Viridiplantae; phylum Streptophyta; class Magnoliopsida; order Poales; family Bromeliaceae; genus Aechmea; species Aechmea fasciata. The sequence goes on along the minus strand of CM045927.1, from coordinate 3,032,580 downwards.
CAATTAAGACTTAATTTGGTATTGAGGTATATCTAACGCTATTAGATAAAATGAAGTTGAGGCTCCGGTGTGACCGTAAAAAATAAATCGTAACCGATTCATATATACGTACGGAAACAAACATGATATTTTTTCAACGTACTTTCTCATCGTACGTAACGCAATCTCCTCTCAATCCCAAACGAAACCTAATTCAAAATAGTTTGTAATCCAGATGAATTTTATATGTTTTTACAAGCATAGAATGTGCATGTGATATTTATTTTTTAGTTTACTAAAATAGAGAAGATAAAGTAGATTGTTGCTAAGGGGACAGGAAATGATACAAAACAACAAACAAAGAGGGGCAGTGGAAGAGCAGGTGGTGCAACAGGCCCTTCACATGAATTACTGTAGTAGTTTATGAATTCCTTTTTTTTAATTATTTTTTTACCAATAAAAAAAAATCTAAAATTGTTAAATATAAAAATATAAAAATATAAAGATATTATTCTCTATTAATTTAAGTTTTTAAATAAAACGATTCATTTTATTATTTAACATATTAGTTATCCGAGCAATAGATTCTAGGTTTTAGTCGTGCCAAACTAGCATAATTGATTTTTTTTCTCATTTAATTCAAGTTCGTGTCACGAGTTTATCAAAAAATACAATTCTCCACCTGCTTAAGTTTTTAAAATATAACGATTCTTTCATATTCTTTAACAAAAATTCCTATTAACAAATAAAATAAGGCACCAGTAAGAAGTATATATTATTTGTTTGTTTTTTATTTTTATTTTTTTGGTTGAAGAAGAGGAATAAAAAATCTATGGAGAGAACAATCACAACCACTACAAAGAACATCTTTAACTTTCTTTCACAAAATTATAAAAAATTTTCTAAACTTATTGTGATTACCTTTGATTGAAACTTATTTTATTTTCTCTAAAAGTTTTTAATTAAGTTGCAAAATACTTAATAATATACATATTTCTCAACAAATAATTAACCACTTAGGGAAATAAAAAGAGTTAAAATCGTGATAATTTATGAGAGTTTTTTATTTTTTTTAAGCTCTCAAATCTTTAATATCATAATAAGCTTCTGAGATCCAAAAGTAATAATTGAATCGTCATTCGTTTCTAACATAAATATTCATCGTATCTTTCGAACATATCGACTCAAATTGTGCTTCGAGCTTTATGTGTGAGGTGTCTTAAGAACATAATTATTTTTCTATTCAATAAATTAATAGAAATTTATTGGATAAAAACCTACATTTGCAAATAACTTATAATTAGATCTATATTAGCCAATAACCTCAGATGAAACCACATGATCATAAAAGAATAGTCACTGAATCATCACATACTACATATATTGCTGATCCTTTCACTACAAAAAATCTTAAATTTAATGACACTTTTAATAATAATTAGCGACACTTTAAAGTGTCGGTAAAAATAATTCCGACGCTTGTAAAAGCGTCGAGTAAAGAATCGTTAAATAAACATGTCGGGATAAATATACCGACGTTTTAATATAGTATCGAAAAATTTATATAAATATTTGATAAAAATATATTTATTGGCGACGCTTAATTATAGTGTCGGTAAATGCTGAATATTAAAGACGCTAGAAGAAAGCGTCGTCTAAAATATATTTTGGTGTAGTATTTGACCTCAGTTTATTATTATTATCATTATTATTATTACTAGCAAATTAATTCACACTTTATTAGAGGTTAATTATCTTAAGAATCCATCATTATAATTAGCAAATAAGCCAATGGCGCGCAAGTAAGCAAAAGCTAAATTAAACCTATGAAGGAAAGGTAAAGGACTTAGTGGAGTTCGAATCCTAATTGAATCATATTTCCAGCTAAGTTTATTTTCAAATAAAATAAACGAGACAAAAACCATTAGCATGGCAAGGCCAAGCTGGACCGGACCGTGCTGGACGGACCGTAAATGGGCCAACTCGAACGGCCTTTTATCGAACGCAAAATGGGCCATGTATCATATGGGCTTATATTGACTTTGTGGTTTTGTATTTAAATTATATGATTTGCATTGGCTTAATTACACTATATTACAATGCTAAAATTTTGCTCCACCAACTACTAGGCAAAAAACTCCAATTGGTATATAGTATTTTCTTTTTTATATATATATAATTCTCTTTCTAATTTTGTATTTTATGCAATATGTCTAGAATAATCCTATAATTACGGGCTAAATTTAGAAACTATAACGCCATGGCAGGTGTCGCAAAAAACGCATTGACTCGTGTTTAATTTTGATACGTCACAAGCACGTAGCGGATTAGCTTGTTAAGAATAATATTGTCGTTTCGCTGTCACGGTGATCTTCTTGTCGTATCGCTGTCGGAATAGCATATCACGTTTACCGCCAAATTTTCTAAAGAAAAATAAGATGTTCTCTTTCTAGTAACAATTTTCTTGAAATTTGAATTGATAAATAAACTTAGTTTTAAAATATCATCTAATTATAAAAGCATAGTTTCTCCAAGTATTACTAAACATGTGATATGTTGAGAGAGAGAGAGAGAGAGAGAGAGAGAGAGAGAGAGAGAGAGAGAGTAAATTATGTCATCCAAAAATTAAAAAAAAATAAATAAAAATCTATGAAGAGCTCCCTATTCATGAGAGTGTGAACTTTTTGTTTGGCCATTTTTCACTATAACCTAATGAGTCAAAAATGGCTATTAATTTTACTACAACTTATATAGGCACTTTTTGAGATACAAGAAAATTACTCAAGTGTAAAACAATATAAGAAACTAGAGAGAGAAAAATTTATTAGAAACTAGTAAGTAATTATTGCCCAAGATTATCTCATTTTTTCCTACTTTTAATGCAGTCACCCACGCTTCTCTCGCCTCTCTCTCTCCCTCTCTCTGTCGTATATATACTCTTTTATTTGTAAGAAACTACTATCTGATCCTGGAGTATTCGTACGTCTCATGTACTGCACTTATTTTTCAATTAATAGTATCTATTATATCAAAATATAAAACAGTAATTAAACATGATCTACAAACTTTTAAAAGGACCAATTAATATAAAATTAATTATAAGGTTTTACTAAATTTATTACCCTGAGATTAATTATCAAATAATTCTAAAAAATCCATTGGATATATAAAAGGGAATATCATAATTCATTTCATACGAAATATATGCATGCATGCATCACATAAATATATATATATATATATATATTCTGGTTTTGAGGTTTTATGTTATAATATATGCTTTATTTTAGACGCGGTGCATGGCGCACAGGGTGCATGCAATAACTTCTAGCTAGTTTGAAGTGTCTCGTTTTTGCCAGATGGTGCATGATGATATATTAAGATGCTTTTACGACCCAAATATGAGAGATATTCCTCTATTTCTTCTTTGCCTTAATAAGGTCTCATCTTCTACTTTACTACTCTCTCCCTCTCATGGTTTTGAGGTTTTATGTAAGTTTTGTTCAGTTTTTTCACTAGTGTGATCGATCTCTTTAATTTCTTTTTAAGTCTCTTTTTTTTCATTTCAAATTAATTACAATGTTGGTTTTGGCAAAAGAAAAGAAAAAATAAAAAAAAAAAAGTTTACATTTTTATAAGGTTTTGTAGAACTTTGATGTTTTGATCCTCCATTGAAGGATTTCTTTCACAAGTTCAAGGATCAGAAACTTAAGAAGTATATATATAGCATGAAAGTGTACATGGATTAATTGCTATTTACTTTTTGTGTACTATATATCTATTTTTGTGAGTACTTAGGAGTGCCTTTGGCTTAATTCCATGTCCACAATATAATAAACCAGTCAAAATTTTCATTTGGTTTTTGGGCCACAAAATTAGATCTGAGTAAGGAAAAGAAAAGCAGATAAAAAACTCACTGTCTAATCTTATTGGCTTGCATTTTCTTGTACCAAATCAAATTTTATTTGCCGACTTTAGTTTTCTCTGCACCAAACCAAACTTACTATCATTAGATCGTTAGATCGAAGCATTGAATGAAATCACATCTTTTATGTACCGAACTGCAACGAGGATCAAAAAAGTAACTTAGAGGTTCAAATTACAATTAGGGAGAAGTTGGTGTGTTCTTATGATTTTGTTAATCTACTAAAATGTTTCATGTGTGTAGGTGATGGAGCCCACAATGAACTTTCCAAGCCAAGGAGGAGTTAGTCAATTCCCTGGTGGCATGACATTCCCTGGACCACAAGTCCAAACTTGGGTTGGGGCTCAACCAGTTGATGGGAACACCTTTGCTCAATTCAACCCCTTAATCATGGAGAATTTCAATGGAGGGGACATTTTTCCAGTTGTTTCCCCTGATCAATTGCTCCATGCTAATTTTTCATTTTTTCCAGGTATGAGATATTATCTAGAGAGTGAATTCTCAGTACTCCGAGACGCAGAAATTCTCCTGCATTTTGGACGCATGGTGAAGATTTTGAAAACATACAGAACTTTTTTGGACTGCGAACCATTTGGATAAGCTATTGGCCTTTCAAAAATTTTGATTTTATCATCCAGTCTTTTAATTTGTTTGATTTGAGTCAGTTAACGATATTTTGATTTTGCATTTTAAGCTAATTATTTACTTTAATAGATTTATACTTGTGAAAATTGCATGAAGTATGCTAACTAAACTTATAAAGATAAACGGTGGAGTCAAAATTTGAAATCAAAAGTATCATTGACTGACTCAAATCAAACAAATTAAGATTGGACGATAAAATTAAAATTTTGAAAAGTTGGTATCCAATTCAAAATATATAGTTCATAGTTCAGATAAGTTCTGTGTATTTTTGCTTTTTAAAAAAAGGATGGCACCTACTGTGCATCGAGACGGTCGTGAATTTTCACCATGTGTCCACACTCCACAGTGCAGAAAATGTTTGTACCAAAAATTGCATGGGATTCACACTCCTTTTTAGACAGTGTTTTTTTTTTTTTCTTGAGAGAGATAGGTAGCACACTATCAGCATTGTTTAATTATTTCATTTAGAAATAAATTTAGCTGAAAATGTGAATCCATTAGGATTCAAACTTGGGTCTCGGGTACCAATCATCAAGCCCTTTGTCATTTACTTCTGCCTTCTACCTCTATGCACCAAAAAAAGAAAAAGAAAAAAGAAAAACCAAAAAAGATGATAGTAAAATAGTTAAATAATATATTTGTAAAAGTGTTTTGTTCAAACAACAATTATACATAGCCCTAATAAAGCCAAAATGGCTTGTAATATGGACAAACACTTCACATTTGTTTCGACCCTTGAATTGAAAGATAAAATGGTACATTCTACAGTGACAGTTGTACTTGTGACTGTTTCTTTCCAACTGAAAGGTCGTGAGCATTTTTGGGCTCATACTAAAATCTCTCTCTCTCTCTCTCTCTCTCTCTCTCTCTCTCTCTATATATATATATATATATATATATATATATATATATATATATATATATATATAGAATTAAATTTGGAATACTATTAATAGACTAATGATCGATGCAGTAAAGTTTTATTCTTGGATTAAAAGATGTGCGGTAGGATGATGTGGGCCCCCAGGGTTTAGTGGGTGGTTGGTTGAATAGTATAATCTAACGGGTAAAATTAATCAAAGGGGTTAATCCAAGGGTAGAAAACTTACTAGCACCAAGTTCACCGTGCTATTAATAGCATACCGGACTCTATATATATATATATATATAATTATATATAAAACTAGAAGCTAAAGTATTATTAATAGCATCAAGTTATTGGTATTGTAAAATTTTTATTTAAAATGGTAGATTTAGCAATGAGAAAATTTGGTAGCACTAAATACTTAGTACTATTAATAGCATTGTGAAGAACTCCATATATATATATATATATATATATATATATATATATATATATATATATATATATATATATATATATATATATATATATATATATATATATATATATATAGAGAGAGAGAGAGTCTGACTAAGATATTATTGATAATACTAAACATTTGATGCTATCGAGTTTTCCACCGTTAGATTTAATCTTTGGATTATTTTCACCGGTTGGATTATACTATTCAACGAATGACTTAAGTTCGAATCCTATTTAATTCCTATTTCATTAAGTTTATTTCTAAATGAAATAAACCAAGCGGGTAGCATGCTACCTTTCTCTCTCAAAAAAAAAAAACTCACCCAATCCTAGGAAGTTCATATTATTCTAACTGTACATTTTTTTATCTAACGGCCGAAAATTTAATAGCATCAATAGTTTGGTGCCATTGATACTAATCCAGCTTAGTTCTCTCTCTCTCTCTCTCTCTCTCTACATATATATAGAGTACCTGCTATGCTATCAATAGCACGAAGCACTCGGTGCTACCAACTTTTCCACCGTTAGATTTATCCCTTTGATGATTTTCACCGTTAGATCATACTATTCAACCAACCACTCACTTAACCCTAGGAGGCCCACACCATCCTAACCGCACATCTCTTAATCCAACAGACCAAAAACTTGGTAGCACCAATGACTTTATTAATAATAGAAGACTATTTATATATATATATATATATATATATATATATATATATATATAGAGTTTTGCTAGAATACTATCGGTAGTAAACGAGCCGTTTTACTACCGATTTGTTTTCGATGATAGAGCTTCCAAATTGACGATCGGCTCCATTGAACATGATCTATACCATTTAAAGTGTTTAGAAATCAAATTTCAAATCTTTTCCACATCATTTGCCTAATGATCAAAGGGTTTCAAAATTTGTAATTTTAATGGTCGATAAGAGGCGTTTTTTCGTTTAACGGCGTAAAGATATCCAAATTAATTGAATTTTTGTTAGAAAATTCTTTAAACTATTTAAAATAAGATCTATACTCTTGATCTTGATTACAAGACTCCTATCATCATTTTTTAAAGAGTATTCATTTTTAGTCATTCATTTTGTTCACTTGATGGATAAAAGAACAATATCGAAAGTGTGTGAAATTTGATTTCTAGATTGTTTAAATGGTCTAGATCATATTTAACGGTGCCGATCGTCAATTTGGAAGCTCTATCATCGAAAACAAATCGGTAGTAAAACGACTCGTTTACTACCGATAGTATTCTAGTTCAACTATATATATATATATATATATATATATATATATATATATATATATATATATATATATATATATATATATATATATATATATATATATATATATATATATATATATATATATATATATATATATATTCATAATTTTTTTGAGAGATAGGCGTGTTCATTTAGAAATAAACTTAGCTAGAAATGCGAATCAACTTAGGATTCGAACTTGAATCTCGTATACCAACCACCGAGTCCTTTGCCACTTGCTCTAAATAAGCTTGTACATAATTTATTAGCTATTTTTCCTTTCTAAATAAATGTTTGCCAAATAGCAGCTGGCTAATGTGAAACAACCGTTGTACTCTAAAAGCTTAAGCTGTTAGAGAACGGTGTTTAAACATTTTTATATTTATTAACACTCCCCCTCACGTCTGGGCTCGAGACTTTTTTGGTCGGCCAATGACGTGGGCTTGAATTAAATGGGAGGAAATTAATATGCTAGGAACCTTGTGACTCAAACTCAGAATTTTCTGTTCTGATACCATGTGAAACAATCGTTGTACTCTAAAAGCTTAAGCTGTTAGAGAACGGTGTTTAAACATTTTTATATTTAACAGCTAAGAGGTTGATGACCTGTATTCGAGATTTTAAGCTCGTAGTATATTTACTTTATATTCCTAGCTAAGTTTATTTTTAAAAAAATAAACGAAGCATATAGCTTACTATATTTTTCTCTAAAAAAAATATTTACATCAGTAAATGCTTTTTAATACACATTACATATATGCATCTCCATATTGCAACTTAACTAATTATATTAACAACATTCTTATATAGTTGTGTACATTTATTTAAGTTCCTTAAGGAAATTTAGGGCTCTAAATATTTGTCACCCAAACTTCTTCTTGTGCATCATATACCCTCCTTTAATTTTGATAACCAATTAATAGTCTTAAAAAAATAAAATTTAATTAATAGAATAATTTTGAATTAAATTTTTCAAAAGATGAGTACTTGACACATAATTTTCTTTTTTTTCTTTAGGTCAAATGAATACAACAAATGGTCCAAGCACTCAAATCAGTCCTTTTGACACCGGGTCGCTAGCGCATCCGCTACCACATTTTGCTGCGGTGCTTGATCAACCTAAGGTAGGATTACGTTTTTCGTTTTTTTTTTTTTCGTTCGATCATAATTAATTCTTTATATTTTAGCAGATAATTTTAGTTTTTCTTGATGATACTTAATAGATTTATCATGAGTAATTACTTCATTTTTGTGTAATTTGAATAAACACTATTAAATTGTTGATATTCTAGTACAAGAGAAGTGTAGATCAGTGATTATTTCTTACATTTCTAGCTAAGAAAATGAATATATAACATTAATCGACTTGAATCTATTTTTTTGCTTTTGCAATGGAGAATCCTCTCGTGCCGTTGAATCCGTCGACGGAGGAAGCTCCGGTCTATGTGAACGCAAAGCAGTTTCAGTGTATCCGTCGTCGTCGCGAGGCTCGCGCCAAAGCTGAGAGGGAGAACAAGCTGATCAAAGTTAGGAGGGTATGTAAACTCAAAATAACTAGATGTGATATATGCAATTAAACTTTGTTTAAAATCATCTGATCAAGCACTTATCCCTCTAAGTACCAATACATTTTGTTGGTACATTTTTTGCTAAACAATTGAAACATGCTATTTTTTCCGATGAGATTTCCGACATGTAACATTGTAATGTTATACATGGAATAGTAACGGGGTCAGGTTGGAGCTTCTGAACAAGTGTTGTTTGGCTAAGCTGAGTCTTTCTTATCGCAGCCATATCTCTACGAGTCGCGCCACCAACACGCGGTTCACCGCCCGAGGGGGTCCACTGGCCGTTTCGTCAAGACCAAAAGTGAGCAAGCTAGCAATTCGCTACCGCCACCGCCACCGCCACCGCCACCGCAAGCTTATCCAACGAATCCTTCGAATCCTGACCTAGTTTTACCACATGCTTATACCGAAGAAGTAAACACCGGGCTACCGCCTCAGCCGCCACTGCTGTTGACGCCACCGCCGTTACTATTACCGCCTACTAAATACCCCGCAGCATCTTCAGTATCTGACATGATGATATGGTATGATTCCATTGAAGAAGGAAATAATGTGTCGCCGCCACTGTCGCTGCTGACGCCTCCTTATTTCGCTGTCACGCCTTCGAACTCCAACTCGATCTTGCCATTCGATCATGTCGACAATCTGAATGATTGTTGAACAGATATGTAGCGACCTTGAGGTTAATCCGAATAATTGATCAGTTTAAGTAATGTGCTATTTGAATCATCTAAGTAGTTTTTTGGTATTTGGTTGACTGTGTTGAACTCTTGAACTTGCAATAATGTTATTGTCTAGCTAGTATGTGAGATTTGGTTTCTTTATCCTAGTATTCTCTTTAGATTAAGTTTGTTAATGCTGTGGATTTCATTTACTCCTGAGAAGGAAGCAAGTTTAATTCCATGTGCAACAAGTTAAAGCTTCTATGTTTTATTAATCCCTTTTTTCCCGCTTGGCTTGGTTTCTGTAACAGCTTTGCTCCGAAGTTGGATTTGTCAAATGAAAATGATTGTTAAGTTTTATGTAATGGTTGAGTCTCAAAGAAGGCTTTTAAGTTCAAATTTTATATCTAGTTGCTGTACAAAGTTAACAAAAGTGTGGTTTATTTAAAGTGAAGTCACACATTAAAGAACAAAGCAATACATATATCCTGGTTTTTCCTTTGTTTTTTTCTTTTTCTCTCTCTCCTTTTCCTCCAGAAAATAATAAATTGGATATATTATTATGTACAGAACCAAGTTAACTAGCTTGATAAGCAAGTGTATAATATGGCTTTTGAATTGCAATAAAATCTACGTGTTTTATAACTCATTGACTTTAACTAAGCTTCTAAATTAGCTTCTCTATTTAAGAAGCAGAGACAATGAATGGAAACATAAGAAAGCTTTTGAATCTCAAGGGAGCCTCTATTGTGCATGGATGTATATATGCCAAGCAAATTATACAAATGTATACATAGCTTTAAGTTGAAAATTGGCTATTAAATGGTGGGAAACAACCTCAAATAATAAATGAATCGGTGTTCATTAGGAAAATGCGTGTTACTCTATGGAAGAGAGATTTGAAGTTTTACATTGAAAACTCTCTCTCCCTTTTCCATTACAATATTTTATGAGGCAGCATTGTTGATGCCGAAGTAAATAGTCTTTCGCTGGAACGCATTAACGGCGTAGTCCACCCGGAGTTGCCCTAGATGCGAATTGAAGCGAAGACCGTATCCGAAACCGATTCCATAACCCGGTTTCCTGTGCCGAAGGGCGGGATTACCTGTTAAAACAAATGAACTGGACCATCATTATGAAACAATTTCCAAATTAAAGCACTAATTACATCAATTTACATGTACAGGTAATTCGGAGGTAGTGGAAAGAGTAAAAGGAAAGAAGAAAAATCACACTACAAATTAAATTTCACACTGCAAATCTCTATACTATCTATGTGGTACAGAACATGTTTAAAAAAAAAAAAAGTCCTAAATGTTTATGTTAACATATGATTATTCAGTTTTGCAAGCAATATGGGTAATGAGAAGATTGTGCCATACCAGGTACGTGGCGAGCAGTGCCCAAGTCAGTTCCACAATCCATGAAGACGGCGCCTTCTAATTCCTTCGTCTTCAAGGAGAAAATTGCAAATTAGCAACAAAAATATTTTGTCCAAATGTTGTGACTAACAGTGCATGCATGAATCGACAGTCATAAATATGTGATATACTTCAAGTAAAGAATATCGAACAAGTATTCAAGTGGCGTAGGATGCCAACCTCAACTTAATCTCCCTAAGACGAGTAACTCTTCGAAAGAACTAACTTGAATAGACTACATGACGATCAAGGCAAAGAAATGAGCTACACGAAGTTTAACTTAAGAACTCATATTGATGATCAGCCACTTACTTTACACTAGTAACCCAAACTCTAGAAGAGCAATTATCTTCGTACGTAATACGGTGTAGCGACAAAGAAAAAGTAAGTTCATGAATTATGTTCCAATTCAAATTTCCTTTACTACAGAGCACGTCAAAATGAGATCGCCAAGTTTGACCCGAAGCCTATTCTCAAAAGAAAGTTTCCGCATACCAAGGGGACTGTGAATTCACTATTGGCCACTAGACATGATCTTCCTGAGCCAACGGCGCCCTCACCGTAACCGCGAACACTACCAAGCCCACCAATTGTGAATGCTTGATATGGTGCCATGTCTCCTACAATGGAGCCCCCTGTCAAGCTGTCATCAGGAAAAGTTGAGATTTAGTAGGAAACAAAAAAAGAATATGCTGAGAGACAAAGAGTGGCTTCTACATGTATGTTCCTGCAAAATCATTCTTTACATGTTATTTGCAATTTTCAAATAAACCCTTGTATAAGTTACAAAGTTGTCCAACTCATTAGGGTGCATTGGTTTCAATCAAGAAAAGTTTTTTAAGTTTTTTTCAAGAGGGCCGATATTGCAAGCCCAAGCGAATGTATGAAAGTAAGCATTTTAAAGGGCATATCTAAAAATTCAGATTTTGAAGAGACGTTTTTATAAATAAACGATATTGCAGCCACACACACACACACACACATATACAGCTTCTCAAAAATGAAAAGGAAAAGATGAAATTCTGAAGACGTATCACCTGGTGACTAGAAAGGTGGGCCCCAGCTTAATTCCTCGTGATGCTACAAATTTGAATCTATTAAAAATAAGCCACCTTGGTAGAAGAGGTAATCCTTGTTCCATTTGGAAGTTCAGCTGACAAAGAAAGTTCACGTTAACTTTCATTTATTCTATAAGCAATACTCCTGGGGTCCGTATGACTAAGCTAAAGCTTCTGCCAAAGTGTTGTTTAACTAGAGCTGAATGCACTAACAGCTTTCTCGCTAAAAGCCACTCAGCAACTTCATGCAACAGCAGAAGCAGAAGCAGAAGCAGAAGCTTTAATTAGAGCATTTTTTCCTCTAGAGCCCGAAAGCTCATTTCAGCTTCTGCTATGGCAAAAGCTCTAGATATTTTTGTTTGCGGAGCGATTGGTTTTTGAAAGCGCCGAATTTATTGAATCGAGAAGTTGTTCCAAAACGATAGGCCTAGCTTATCTATTAACTTACTCTTGAAAAGCTATCCTCCTTAACAACTGCATATTGCGACTCTTGCTTCAATACAACCATGTTATCATGAAGACTACCACTGCATGATAAAAAAATGTTTTAGTCAAGTAAAATCTATCTATCATCTATCAAATATATGAAAAGGGATTTTTTTTATTTTATTTTTTAAATTACCTGCAAGTTATGGGAAAACCATCAAGGTCCCGATTTATAGAGCGGCCCTCGTTGCTGATAGGACGAATATGCTGACAGAAAAAGGAAAGTTAGATGCCCTAGCCTCTTATTTCCACACTACATCAAATTTGAAGAGCCCTACTCACCTCAAAATTAATACTAGTTTTGCTGCTCCAATTGGAAGTAACAGGCTCATTAAGATCTAAACCTAATGAGAACCTGCACAGATTGACACCTGTACTCCACGATCGTGTAAAATTGTCAATGGGGAGTCCGTGCACTGCAATCTCTGGTGTGATCGAGTGCTAATATTTTAAACAAAGAGACAAGTGAGTACCATACAGCTAAATGAAGAGAATTAGAAATATCTACTTCGCTCAAAACTTATTCTCGTAATTTTTTTTTCCTAATCAAGCCGTGTCTTTTTGGAAGCTTCATTTTGGAACTAGAAGGAAAACTACTTGATATAATTTTCTGACCTGAATAACAAATGACTGCTGAGAAAGCCAATCGGATCGCGGACGCCTAATGGCGACAACGATGTTGGAATCGTTCAATCCTTTATCCCACAACACGTCCAACTTCTCACGCCTTCCGAAGAGACTCGGATGTTTGATAGAGAGCCTAACAGTAAGACATTTCCTAATAAAAAATCCGCACTTACCAAGTAAAATTATAGTTAAAAACTTAACTTAGTAACGTAGATTTGATTCTGACATTTTGTGCCCTGAGGAATTATTTCTTGCACCCAGTGCATCGACGCATCAGGGCACGCCTGTAAGTTGCGGATGGTGGAGATTGAACTCGGCATTGATGTACGGATGCACCGGGTTCAAGCAACAATTTCTCAGAGCTCGAATCAAACAAATTGAAAGGTTGGGAATGACATAGAGTTCCGTTCAGTTTCATACGTTTTTCGACAAAATTTGATGCAAATGTAATGAATAAACAGCAATACCTTCCAGTAATCTGGGAGAAAGGAAAATTAGAGTTCCTGGAAAGAAAAAGAAAAAAAAATCTTTTTAAAAAAGGAAATTTTGGTCATTGAAACAAATGCGCTGTGAGAGAAACAATACAACAAACACCTTATGGGCGGCAACAAAAGCGCTTCGCATAGCATCTGGGTGAAGTCCACATTGAAATCGACCTTCGCTGATCCATTATTTGATCAAAACAAACAATACACATCACTACCCAACTCATAAACAACAGATTACTGAACCAAAAAGGGCCAAAAAATAAAAAAGGGAATTTTGAGAGAGAAGTGGGAGGAAAAATCCGACCTTTACCCGCGTGAACGCTTTGTTGAGCTCCCATTCAAAGAGGTTCTTGTGATTCATCAAAAATCAAAATGTCGTGGAGGGGTTTGGGGCGCGGTGATGGTGGTGTTGTGGCAATGGGGTTGGATTTAGCGCGCGCTCGATTTGGTGCTTTGCGTGGGGCAGAGAGAGAGAGGAGAATGTCGGGGATTGCATTGTGCCTAAGTTAACCCTCCTTTTATATGATTATTATATTATATTATTATATCTTTATCAATATCTATACTTTTATCTATGTCTAAATCTATACCTAGATCAATATCTATTTTTGTGAACTAAGCTAGAATATTATTAATAGCACTAAATAATTTGTGTTCTTGGATGAGACGACTGTTAGGATTGCGTGGTTACGATGATAATAATCCCGATAGATGATTAGTTAAATAGTATGATCTAACATGTGAAAATAGTAAAAAAATAAATTTAACAGTAAAAAATTTGATAGCATTAAGTACCTGGTGCTATCAATAGCCATCGCAAACGGACTCTGATTTTCGTATTGATATATATATATCTATATTTGTCTATGTCAGTACTACTTATGCTGCTCAGTTTTGGTTTTTTTTTAAAAAAAACAGAGTTTCTCTATTTTTTTTAATATTCACCGCAACATCCTTCTTAAATATCTCACTATAATATTTATCCTTATCCTTTCTCATCATTAAATTTAAATTTAAATATATATCTAAATTTTAATTTTATTTAATTTATAGTCCCGGTAGATGATTAGTTAAATAGTATGATCTAACCTGTAAAAATAGTAAAAAAAAGTAAATTTAACAGTGGAAAATTTGGTATATATAAAGTCAATAAATCTTATTTATAGTATTTTGGTTTTTTTTTTTTTTTCAGTTTTGCAATTTTGCTCTCGACGAGAGGCTGTTGTTGTTGAAAGTGAAATTAAGTAATCTTTAAGTAAAATAATTAAAAGACATCAGCTAATAAATTACTAGTACTTTTCAAAAGGTTTATAGCTTTAGTACAAAATTTAAGATTCAAAATTTTAATCTGCCAAATTAAACAGAATTTTTATAGAACCATCTTTTTTATCATCCATGCATGTTGAGTCTAAACCCGGCAATCTTGAACCAAACCCGCGGGTTACCCATAAATTTGCGGGTATGGGTACCAACTTTTTCAACCCAAAAAATTACGGGTAAAACGGTGGAGTGCCCATTAAAGCGATGGGCATTTTGGATAAGCATATATATTTTTTAATTACAAAATATACTTTTTCAATTAATATATATTTCTTATTTATCTATACTATAAATTATAATCCTAATTTTTCATTCCATGTCTTTCATATTATGAAATATTTTTACTTTAAGACTTTAAATATTTTTATTGTATGTTATAATATTTTAAGGAATGAGTTATATTACGCTTTTAAAACTTATATGTATATATTTTGCATTTAAAATATAAGAGCAAAAAAAATAAAATATAGGTAACCCGCGTACCCACCCGCTTAGCGGATATGGATAAAGATGTTAGTACCCAAAATTTGTGGGTAAATTTTATCATGTCATAAGAACCGGCATTACAATAACCCGCCCGTTTGCCAGAATGTTGTCCTTTACATCTCTTTCTAATGTTTTGATTTTGGTTGTACTCCTACCAAATATAGTACACATTAATGCCATTCCTATTGATTAATTAAGAGCTTATCCATAGTTCCTAATTATTAAAGTCACATCCTATTACATTACATTATTTGACCTAGGACACATCAAATATAACTGTTTCTGTCCCACAGAAGCCAAAATTACATGATATACATATATATATATATATATATATATATATATATATATATATATATATATATATATATATATATATAGAGTTGAGCTAGAATACTTTCAAAAGCACCATTGAGGTGGTGCTTTTGAGTTTTTAACCATTGGATGGGGAGATGTAAGGTTGAGATGATGGTGGTAAATGGTGGTTGATGTGATAGGTGGTGGTAGGTGGAATAGTGTTAGATCCAAAGGCTATTAGTAAAAAAAGTAGATCCAATAGCTAAAAACTTAGAAGCACCAAAAGTTGGTGCTCCAAAAGTATTCTAGCTCAATTCTATATATATATATATATATATATATATATATATATATATATATATATATATAGAAATTATTATGTTTTTATGAGTACATAGCCTCTTGTACTCATAAGTTTCTTACCATTATATCTACTCTTTAATTAATTTCACCCGTCATATTATACTATTCAACCAACCACCCACTCAACCCTAGGGGGCCCACTATTAATCTAACCGTTAAACTTGCAACCGGCTCACCACGACCTTTAAAATTAGTGATTTTGAGCCACTTCGATCACTAGGCAAATGATATCGAAAAATCGCAAAATTTATTTTCTAGGTACTTCAAATACTCTAGATCAAGTCTAACGGAGCCGATCGTCGATTCGAAAGTCCGAACATCGAAAACAAAGTGGAAGCACGGAAGCCTCCGTGCTTATAAAAGCATACCAGCACAACTCTATATATATATATATATATATAATTGAGCTAGAATACTTTTAAAAGCACCAAAAGTTCTAAGTTTTTAACCCTTAGATCTACTTTTTGATTACTAATAGCCTTTAGATCTAACACTATTCCACCTACCACCACCTATCACATCAACCACCACCTACCACCATCATCTCAACCCTATATCTTCCCATCCAATGGCTAAAAACTCAAAATCACCATCCTATTGGTGCTTTTGAGAGTATTCTAGCTCAACTATATATATATATATATATATATATATATATATATATCCTGGTCGGTTATTATACTATTATAAGTACGATCGCCTCGTACTTATAAGTCGTTTTCGATGATAGTGCTTGCGAATCGATGATCCACACCGTTAAACGTTATATAAAGCATTTAAAACGTCTAGAAATTAAATTTTATAATTTTTTGACATCATTTACCTTACGATCAAGAGGACACAAAATTGACAATTTTTAGTAGGTATGGAATACTTGCTAGTTTAACGGTGTAAAAGAATCGAAATTTGTTGAATTTTTTATAGAAAATTCTATTCACTATCTTGATAAAGATCAATAACTCCGATCTTGAATTGAGGGGTCCAAGCATTCATTTCTAGGACGCCGTTTGATTTTCACCGTTCATTTTATGCCCGCTTGATGGATTTTATTATGATTTCGAAAATTTACGAAATTTATTTTCTAGAAGTTTCAAATACTCTAGATCATATTTAACGAAGTGGATCGTCCATTCAGAAGCTCCATCATCGAAAACAACTTATGAGTAGTAGGGCTCCAATACTCATAATAGTATAGTAGCCATGGCCTATATATCATAAGAAAAATGCTTTTTCTATACATATTTATATAAAAAATACAATATATATCTTATATATCATCACTTAAAACATAATTTTTTTTAAAATATATAGTGTTAACTTGGTATGATAAATTAGTCTATAATATAAAATTTACACTTATATTATAGGCGTAAAAATAATATTACCTTTTGAAAAAAACAATATAGATATTTTGTGTCACCAAATTTAGTGTAAACAAGCTTATTCCTTGTTAGAATTGTTTAAGATAGATTGGTTCAACCAACTCTTTGTTATTATATTGTCATGATTTTCTATGTAACCATGCAATATTATTATGAAAAAATTGGTCACATCCGTGCGAAAAAATTAGGCCCTATATATTGTGCTCTACTGTAAAGTTTAAATAATAATATTGCCGCTCGAAAATATATCATTTAGCTGTATTATTATGAGAAAAAATCACCATATAAAAAACTTTCATTATTTGTCACGATCCTACTAAACACACAAATTAAGCTCAATTAATTACACTATTTGGATAAACTCAACGGATCATTCACCTTTTATATATGGTGTGCTTCCATTTTATTTTATAATTTTTTCGGCCGAATTATAAGTTTTCTTAGTTGTATACAGTTTATAAATTTTATTATTTAGTAATAAAATTAAAGCCAATAGAGAAAATATATATATATATATATATATATATATATATATATATATATATATATATATATATATATATATATATATATATATATATATATATATATATATATATATATATATATATATATGAAAAAATTGGTCACATCCGTGCGAAAAAATTAGACTATATATTGTGCTTCTACTGTAAGGTTTAAATAATAATATTGCCGCTCGAAAATATCATTTAGCTGTATTATTATGAGAAAAAATCACCATATAAAAAACTTTCATTATTTGTCACGATCCTACTAAACACCCAAATTAAACTCAATTAATTACACTATTTGGATAAACTCAACGGATAAATTTCACCTTTTATATGTGAATTGTACTTCCATTTTATTTTATAATTTTTAGTAGAATTATAAGTTTTCTTAGTTGTATATAGTTGAGAATTTGTATTTATAAATTTTGTTATTTATTAATAAAATTAGTAAATAGAGAATATATATATATATATATATATATATATATATATATATATATATATATATATATATATATATATATATATATATATATATATATATATATTTTCTTCAAAAGGTGATATCTTATTGAAATTATTATTTTTAATAATTGCAAGTTGGAATCGCCATTAGTTTAGACATAGTTTCAACTGATATGGTTTGTTTTTGTTTTTTTTGTGTTCTTTCAACTATCATAGTTAAATTCAACTGTATCAAAAAAATATTGTATTTAAATCTATATGTATTTAAATCTATATAAAGTAAAAAAACTACTTATAGTCGTGAACACATGTAGCAAAATTTAAAATAAGATAAGTTTATATATAACTTTATTTGAACTATAGGTCATTTTGCATTTTTTTTATTCGTTCCGTTAAAATTTATAAATTTTATTAAGATTTTTTAAAAAAATTTGAGTCAGTCTAACGTCAATTTGATTTTAAAATTTAAATAGATTGTTATTCTTACGGATATAGTTTAATTTTCGAAATTTTCGTAATTATAAATTAAAAAATTAAATAGTAAACTTATGATTCAAAACAATTTTGAATGTACAACAAATGATCAAAATTTACTACAACTTACCCCACAATAAAAAAAAGACACATTAATATTAATATTAATATTTAATATATTTTAATTAATATGAATATGAATGGTAGCTACTTACGCCGCACTTACCACAGTCCCAAATCCCAATCGAAATCGGAAATCGAGTTCCCCTATCCCTTTATATACTCCGCCTTGTTGCCTTGTCTTTCTCTTTCCTCTCTTTTCCCCGCCCCTCCCCTCTCCTCTTCTCCTTTCTCTCTCTAGGGTTTTCTCGGACCTCTCCCGCGCTGCGCTCCCCTCCACCATCTCCGCGATCCGAGAGGCGAAGAAGAAGAAGAAGAAGAAGAAGACGACGACGACGACGACGACGACGCGGCGCCTCCGAGGCGGCGGCGATGCGATCGGATGAGGAGGAGGCGGCGGCGGGGGGGGAGAGAGAGGAGGAGAGGGAGGAGGCGGCGAAGAAGGGAGCGAGGCGGAGCGGCGGCGGCGGAGGAGGAGGAGGCGGCGCCGGCAGGGGGCGGCGGTGATGGAGGCGCTCCAGATGACGTGGCAGCCGCAGCTCCGCCGGAGGGCAGGGCCGCCGCTCGGGCTCAAGAACCTCGGCAACTCCTGCTACCTCAACAGCGTCCTCCAGTGCCTCACCTACACCCCTCCCCTCGCCCAATTTTGCCTCTCCTCGCAACACTCCTCTCTATGTGAGCCCTAATCTCCTGTAACCCTAAATCTCCATTGCTGTGATCTTCTTTGAGATCTGGATCTGATCTCCGTTTCTTCTTCGTAGGCAAGTCGCTGATCGCGAATCGGGAGAAGGAGTGCCCGTTCTGCGTCCTCGAGCGCCAGATCGCGCGGCTCCTGAGCCTCGACGGTCCCCTCCTCGACGCCCCGTCCAAGATCCAGAAGTGCCTGGCCCTGTTCGCCGAGCACTTCCGGTGGGGCCGCCAGGAGGACGCGCACGAGTTCCTCCGCTACGTGATCGACGCCTGCCACAACGCCTGCCTCGACCCCCTCAAGCGGCGCCATGTCGCCGCCGCGAAGGTGGCGGGGGCGGGGGAGGGCCCGAGCACGGTGATGAAGGAGATCTTCGGCGGCGCGCTCCTCAGCCAGGTGAAGTGCCTCTCCTGCAAGGAGGAGTCGAACAAGACCGACGAGATCATGGACATAAGCCTCGACCTGTTTCAGAGCACCTCCGTGAAGGATGCCCTAGCACGGTTCTTTCAGCCTGAGGTCTTGGAAGGGAGCAACAAGTACAACTGCGGCAAGTAAGCAGCAATTTGCTTCATTTTTCCTTCCTTGTAGATATTGGTAAAACTGCACAGTACAATGATCTGTAGGCCATTTTGAAATAGACCCTTCAACTATCTTTCTTTTGATTGACGCTTTGTATATTTTGATTCTTTTGATTTAAGTGAATATGATCAATTAAATTGCAAGTTTTGTTAAATCAATGTTGATTATGCCTAGTTTAATTTCTCTGATTTCTTAGTGCCTTTTCGGCTGATGGAATTTTGGATATTGTTAGTTGCTAACAATTGATAGCTAATGGAGCTGTTCATTATAATGAATCCCCAATTCAATTTTGAAAAATAACTCAAATTAAAACACTCAGAACTTTGAGAGAGTGTCGACAAAAATAATTGGCAAAATTGGAGGCTTATTTCAAAATGTCCTATATTTGTCACCACACTTCTGTACTTCCCTTTTTGTTAAGTTTCAGTTTATTACTATCTTCTAATGTTTCTTTATTGTCGTTTTGTTCCTATTTATAATTTTGTCCTTTCAGGTGTAGAAAGCTATCTGTGGCCAGAAAACAAATGTTCGTACTTAGAGCGCCTAATGTGCTTGTCATACAGCTCAAGGTGGCACATCTTGTTCATTCTCGTGATTGCTTTGTTTTGTTTTGTTTTGCTTTGCTTTGCTTTCTGTTGTCGGTTATGAACTTAACTTTTTGGTGACACTCTTGATTTTCTTAGAGATTTGAGGGCATACATGGTGGGAAGATCAACCGGAACATCGAGTTTGAAGAGGTTCTTGCGCTTTCGAAGTTCATGTATACTACAGCCCAGGTTTGTTTAGCCTCATGTATTTCGAGTTTTCTTGTCTTTTTGTTGTTTGCCGGATTTTCTCTTGCATTAGCAAATTGACGTGCACATGACTAAGTAAATCGTGAGACTCTACTCCTGCTGGTGCAGCTGCCCTTATTAGTCAAACTGCAAATGCTTGAGTTCTGTTGTTGCATATGCATGATCGTTATGGTTGAACAGAATAATTTTGCATGGCGGAAGAGCCATGGTTGGATCAATGTTGAGAAAATCTCGCAATTAAACATGGACGTCTAGAAAGGAACAATTCGGAAGGGCTTGTGAGACAACATGCAGAATAGTGATTAATTTAGGGGTGTTGCATGCATTAAGCTTCTTCATAAATGCTTGTTTTACTCATTAGAAGCAACAAAACAACTCACTAGAACAATAAAATATGCAACTGATCGTGAAATTGTGCAGATACAACGACATTCTCCATCATACTGATTTGTTTGCGTCTGATTTGTTATTCTCATTAATGTGGCTTCTGTTTGCACACCTGTAAAACGACAGTTTCCCTCGTACTGATTACTTATTAACGTATCTTCTGTTTACACGTGTCATTCATCTTTACATTACATTGGGATGGTTTGTATGTGTACTTGAACACATTTATTAGTGTTATGGCTTTTTATTTGTTGGATACACACCATTTATATCTTCATGTTGCAAAGGAGATGCTTTTTTATTGGGTTTTGGTATGTTCTATACTTCGGCCAGAGGCATGCAGCTAGAGTAAAACTTGACATGCAACTAAGTGTTCCTAATAGGAAGATACTGATAAATCACATTATAAAAGTAATAACCTCAGTATCAAATTGTGCAATGATTTTATCAACCTTCTTTGGACAAGTGTGTTGCATAGTAGATTTATGAATAACTATGGTTCGATAATGTACAATTAACTTTATTACTTTATTAGAAAGCAACCCAATCAGTGGCATAATTGCTGGCAGCTTTGATGTACTAGATGCTTTACAGGAAGTTCGCATACCTAGATAAGGTAATTGTGCGCTTGTGCTCAACTAAAGGTGCATACTCTCTTGTTATTGGGTCATTTTGGTTTCAAGTTCATCTAGGTATGCCTAAAAGCTTTTCTTACATGACTAATCTTGGGTCCAGAAAAACAATACCAACTGTTTCAGTAGCTTGTAAATTGACACCTTTAGGTCCTTGCATGTATGTGCTGTTGCATCTTGATTGAGGGCTTTTAGCAGTTGTATTCAAGTTCATGCTGGAAACTTATTTGAAAGAAGGTGGTTGTTTATATGGCCTTCATAGATGATTAATATCAAGCTCGGTTATGCCTCGAAGATATATACATGTTCCTCGAAGATATATAAAGGAACATGTAGATTGCATTAACATATTTTGACAGAGTGCTTTTTTTTTTTTGTTGGAAAAATAAGAATGCATTTTCTTGGAGGTTATCTGTTGATAAAACATCAATGGAAATGTTTTTATTCCCTTAACAACTTTTGACTAACCTCTTCAACTGGAATACAGGATTCACAATCGGAGTATAATCTTTTCGGCAGCATTGTTCATTCAGGTTTCTCACATGAGTCTGGTCACTATTATGCATATATCAAGGTTTCTTCGATTGCCACCTATGAATTTTTATATTATGTCAAACAAATTTCAAAAATCTAAAATTCTATGTTATAAATGACAGGATGCTTCTGGCCGCTGGTACTGCTGTAATGATGCACATGTTTCTCCCTCAAGCACCCAAGAAGTCTTATCTGAGAAAGTCTATGTTCTATTCTATTTACTCAGCAAACCAAGTCTAAAATCTAACAAAACCAACCATCAGTCACATGCTACTAAACCATCAGAATCCAATGGAAATCATGTAACACCAAGCAAGTCTTCGGAGCTTTTGAAGGCACCTTTAGCAAAACCAAACGGAACTTCTTCTTCTTCCAAGAACAATAATACAAATGTGTTGAAGAATGGTAGAATAGCTCCAAATCCACAGATAAAGTTTGAGATAAAAAGATTTGCTGCAAATGGTAAAAGCAACGCTGAGACTAACAATAATGCAGCAATTAAAGGAAAGGATGCATTACCTGAATCAGGTTCTTTAGGGGAATCAACAAGTGAGTGTAGCGAGGCTATCAATGGGAGTACTTTGTCTCATTCAGTGGAAAGCAACTCAAATGGGAATGGATGTGCTAATCTATTGCGAAAAGTACATGAGAATGGATCGGTGGAAAGAGAGAATGGTAATCCGACTCGCGGAATTATCAAAAATGACAACTCTGGTGCATTGAAAAGTGGGAGAGAACCTGGCAACTCTGGAAATGTTGGAGATTCAGTTATACATTCTGGAGAGTCAGTTATTTCATCCAAAGATGATTCATGCAAGACCAAGAGTACCGGTAGCAGGCATTTTCGAGAGGAGCTTGAAAAGTTTAAAGAAGTGTAAGTATCTCTTTACTATTAGTTCTACCAATTTCAGTTTATTTCCAGTATGTTGACATTATCTGTTTTTAAGATATTTCGTGAACTTCTATAATATGCTTTCTATAATTTTTTGCTTTAAATTTATGGTGAAAATAACTAATTTACCTCTAATAGACCTAGTTCTGTGCTATCAGACTGAATGTTACGGAAGTTTGATGAAATTTTTTCTATTAACTTTGCTCTATCAACTTCATAGAAGTTTAAAGAAGTGTTATCTTTCTCTCTCTAGTTCTATTAAAGTTAGTTTATTTTTGGTGATGCAACATCATCGATCCCTTTCTCAAGATCTTTTGCTGAACTCCTATGATTTGTTGTCTATGTCCTTTTAAAATTTATAGACAAAGTCAATTCCTTACCTCCAATAGGATGTCAATCCTTTGGTAATGTACTTCTCGAATTCTACTTTGAAGGTATGGTTGCTTGATCTTTCTTTAGATGCAAGAAAGCTACCTTCATGTTTATTTTGGAGTTAATAGTTAACAGATATCATTACAGTATTTTCCTAATACACTATCATACTCGTTTTGCAGCCTTGTTGGAGAAGCCACTTCAGAGTTACAATCCTGTGGTTGGGTGGATGACGTGCATAATTTCATGCGGAGTGCAAAGAGATTATGCATACAAGAAGCAGATGATTCCCCGGACAGTAGTGTTATAAGGTGAACTCAATGCTTATATCTTACTAGGATTAACTTTATTCATATAAACATACTGAATTCTTATTTTTTTCACTTGACTATATTCCCATTCGTACTTTTCAATTCTATCTGGATGTAAATAACTTGGGCGAGCTTCGAGTTTACCGGCAATGTGACTTTCACATAATTGATATCAATAAGCAGTAAAGTTGGCACAAGTCATGCCATTTTTTATTTTTTTCATTGGGTAATTGTCTATCCGATAGCTGGGCATACTAGCTAAAGCTGGTGAGTCCATAGGCATGATAAAAAAACAAGGTCTGAAGGTCAAGACTTGGTCCAACAATGGCTAGAATTAGTGATTTTCTGCTAGAGCAGACTACATCCTGCTTTGAGAGTGCATATCTGGGCCTGACTTGATTCGAAATTTAAATCGTTTTTTAACCTAGTTTTGAAGGAAAGTAGGTAAGACATATCAAATTAACGTTTGGATATAGATAATATACTTTACAGGTTTCTTTAAGGGAAAAAAAGAAAAAAACACTGTTGAAGCTGAAAACAAACTTCTTAAATAATGTAGTTAATTTAGCTATTTAAACTATTATTAGTGGGGATCTGGGTACAATAACCTAATTTGTCCAAATTATAGGATTCAGACCTGGCTTGGATTTTGATTCCGCACAAAATACTGTCTCTGAACCTCGATTTCATATCCTATTATTACCTAGGTCAGATCAACCAATCAATTGCGCTGAGCTGCATTTGGCACATGTGGGCCATATATTTATCAAGACCAATGTTTGTAGTACCTTCCTGTGATTTTCGTTTTGAAAATTTTCAAATATGTGCTGTTATTTTTTTTAATCGAGGTTTTCTCTTAGATTTTTCATGAGCCAGAGCATGAGACAATTCTAATGATTATGCAGGAAGCAGCTAACAACTGAAGCAAAAAGGACCTTTATCTCTCAAATCCCAGAGTCACTTAAAGGGCACCTCATCGAGCGCCTCAGATCATTTAGTCAATGGAAGTTTCTATCGGATGATTAGATTGTCCTTTCAGATGACTAATACTAGCTGTATACAAGGGTAGGGTAGTCTACTTATTCTTCCGACCTACGTTGCTGCTGTGCTGGATGTAAATCTCTATTGCTGTCTTGGTTACTCGATGGAACTTCTCTCTCTCGCACAGCAACAACTCCTGGTACGTGAGCATATGTTGATACTCTTTATTGTTAACACTCTCTTGTTCGTTACGTTCTCACAAATTTCTTTTGTATCTATGTTTATGTTTTTCCTTTTTGTTAGGTGCATGCCTGTAAAATTTCATGTCGATAGCAAACACCTGTTTCCGTGTTTCCACACTTCCGAGGATGAAAATTTTCAAGTTGCAGCGGTCGAGCGAAGAGTTAATTCCGGTGTAAGATATCCTTTTTGATGATATTTTCTAGGCTTTATTCATCGAGGCGGTCCCTCTTTCTATTTTTTTGAGAAGAAAATGAGATATATATCGTGAAGATAATAAGAATTTAGTAAATGAATTCAATGAGTTTTGACATTACCTAATTTAGAATATTGCTTCCCAATCTTCTAGTCTATTATACAGAGTTCGGCTACTATACTCTTACGAGTATAGGCCCTTTGTACTCGTAAATTTTCGGCCGTTTGATCTACCCATATGATCATTTCTACCCGTTAGATCATATTATTCAACAACCACCCAACCAACCTTAGAGAACTACTATCAACCTAACTGGGGATTGCTGTCATTCTAACCGCACATCCCTTCATCCAATGGCTGAAAACTTATGAATACAAAGAGGTCTATACTTATAAGAGTATAGTAGCCTTAGCCCCTATTATTATACATTATTAAATGGGGAAATTCGTAGGTAAGTTCTCAATTTTGCAGACAATTTTAGAAAAGATGCCTAATTTTTCGTCTTCGCATATGAATCCTCAAGCTTTATTCTCGTAGGTAATTTGTATTGTTCTTTGAAATTATGAATGCCAAGGCCCTTCAAGAAACAAAATTTAAACCTTTTGCTTTAAATCACTCGAGAAGATCTTCATGCCAAGTTGGTAACTTATTTTGGCACCCATATAGGGCTTAAAGTGTTCGTAGCATAAGTGTAGGAAATGTTGGAGTGTGTTATTAGTCTTGTTGGATTCACCAAGAAGCAAGGGGAGCTTCTTGGAACATTTCTTTTAGTTTCAATAATTTTATTATTTACCGCACTTGCCATGCCTTATATTAGCTTGCCTTCATTAAGCTGTATTTTCAATTGCCATAAATGCGTTTGCAGTATGCTTTTAGTGAGGCAATATCGCTTATTAGAAGTCTTATTAATTGATGCAAACATATAGTAGTATTATTTCAAACTTACATTGGATTGCTAGTATTTGTGATATTCAAGACTCTTTTTTCTCTGAAAGCCAACGTCTGCCTGCTTCTTCTGCTTTTATTTGGGAGTTAATTCTTATGTTTTTGTAAAGTCCTGTCGATTAATTCTCGTACTTCTCTTTTGGAATGTTATGGACAACGCCATCCCAATTTTTCTATGGCTGTATATATATGTGTGAGGCTACTATGCTTTTAAAAGCAAGGAGCCTTTCGTGTTTACAGGTCGTTTTCGATATTGCAACTTTCGAATCGTCGATCGGTTCCGTTAAATTTGATCCAGAGTATTTGAAGTATCTAAAAAAATAAATTTTATGATTTTTTGATAATATTTGCCTAGTGATCGAAGGGGTTCGAAAGTTAATAATTTTAATGGCCGTAGTGAGCCGTTTGAGAAATATTCAAATCACGTCAAGTTTTGATAGAAAATTTTTTATATTATATAAAATAAAATTAATATCTTTGATCTAAAATTTTATTATTATATTATAACGTTTTTTAAGATTTTTATTTTCGATCGTTGATTTTGAATTTTTTCGTTTACTAGATAAATAATATTAAAAAATTATATAATTTATTTTTTATGTACTTTAAATATTCTAGATCAAATTTAACGAAACCGGTAGACGATTCAACACGATCTGAAAGTACGGAAGGCTTTATGCTTTGGGAAGAAGTTGCTGAAGGCGCATCCGTGTGTAACATGTGTTGATTCCCCCCTTTCCATTTGAAGGGTAGAGTTACTTTCGCAATGTAGTGGCTAAAATCGTATCTTTTTAAATTTTGTAATACCAAAAAACTTTAGAATGTGTTAATTTTCTCTCATGTTATAAAATTGTCTGTGGCAACCGTTACCAGATATATCATTACGTATATTTTTGGTTGCACAGCAATTTGATAGCAAATGGAGGTAGAAAGATTAAAAACATTGTAAAATTTTTTAGCCTTTAAAAATCTAAAAGATATAAAAAAATTTCTTAAAGTTGTCATATTGCCAAACTATTCTAAATGTATGCGTACGACAATATCTTAACATCGTTGCTTCATACCGAGTCCGTGTCTTTTCGTTTACGTATAATCTCTCATTTTTACGAAATTTAATGCCAAATAAATATAATGACGTGCTTTTATCTCGTTTTTCTCGGAAAGGTGGTGTATCTTATTTCCAACTTAAGAAATCGAAACCAGTGACAGCCACGCAAAAAGATAATTACATCTAAGTCACTGGTTAAGTATCAGAATAATTTATCCAAATTACTATAATGATTTCTTTATTTTATTCTAGATATATTTGGTCACATTCTTCGTCTTTTTTAAGTAAATCAAAGTGAGATACTGAAAAAGATAAAAAATAAAAATTCATGCATCCAAGCATAGCCTGAACTAGTAGTAGAATCAACCGATATTAGTAGTGGTGAGAAATGGATACTAAGCTATCAAAAGACTACGAAATATATATATTGGAATTAAACTGCAGAGGAGACGAGCTAAAATCTGTTGCTCACAGAAGTACCATATACTATAAGATTAGGGACGATACGCACAACAGCATCGATCGGTATGGCAAAGTTGACACCAGATGATATCCCAGTTCCTGCAAATAAAGCATCATTTTCCTGAAAATAGAGATTTTCAACATTTTGGCATGTTTTTTCGACAATCGACAGGTTCAAAATCACTAAGCATTATATCAGCAGCATCTTTCAAATCCTATGATGTAGCCCCCAAATTTTATTTTTCTCATTGATCATCCAAGACTTTATGATGTTGCATCCATCACAAGCCATTTCCTCGTGAATTTAGCTTGAATCGGAGGAATAAGGCAGTTGCTCTACCAAATATTAGGCAAAATTCTTAACCACAACCCTCTATTAGTTTAAGCATATTAGAGAATAATAGTTTGAGCTTATCAAACTTTCACCAATTTTAATTTAAAGTCAGTAGTGTGGACACTGTTGAGTCTAGAAGTGAGAGAATCATATGTATTGAAAATTACTAATAATGAACAATGATTATTTTACGATGGTATCATAACAAGGGCTCATTAATTTGTTTCTTCTCGGACCAAGTCCTATTATACTTCAAGTTTCTGTCCATTTACTGTCAAAATTCATATCTTAATCCTATAAGAGCATAAGCTTCTAACAGAAACTTTGTAACAACAGTTGAACCTGGAATATACAGGGAGGTGGGATAAATAGACTATACGCCTATTGAACTATATCATGCAGTAACTGATGGCATTCGACAGCTAAAGAGTTGCATACTTGCGTTAGCTATTGAGAAAAGAAAGGTACCTTTGCGGGTAAATGTAGCTGTATTAACTCCAATAACATGGCCGTATGAGTCGATGAGAGGTCCTCCTGAGTTTCCTGTTGAATGTTAAACAAAAGCTGCTGAGGGGTAAATCATGAAGCACAGTAGGCAAATGTTGATTGTTTTTAGTTAAAAGGTAGGAACTACAAAAGCTATTAACCATATAACACATGTTTATATCAAATAAAGAAAGAAACAAACAGACGCTAATCTATCTACAGATGGAATTATTGTAGAGAATTATACATGAAACTTAGTAGAATCATTTTGGAAACAGTAGAGGAGGAAAATATAGGATATGTCTCAATGAATAAAGAGTAGGAGAGAAGTAAAATTATCCTTTCATTATGTAATACTGATTAACAAGAAAATTGACAGAGAGAGAGAGAGAGAGAGAGAGTAAAAGGGGATCAGATGCAACAAACTACGAGGCGCACACATCACAAGAACCCTATGAAATATTAGTTTACCAATCAACATTCATTTTAAACACCATTTGTATCCCATATCAAACTCACATTCACTCCATGCTCTATACAACTATTATTTTTATGCTTCTTGAGTCTCACTCTTGAGCCTTTATACGCTCAAGGTTTTTAATATAGCTATTATTGCTTAAGAGACGGATAAAATGAAATCTGAGACAAGATGCACGAACGTAGATTCCTTTTGCAAACCCTAAGCAACATGATGTGGATTGAACATGAAAATTCTGATTATGAGAACTTTCTTCTAATGCGTTAGTTAAATCGGAAAAATTATATAACCACACCAAAGATCATTCTGTTTCAAAAGATAGCAGAAGTGATAAATTTTCCCTTTGATCAGCAATGCTAACAAAATATAAGGCTTATAAAGGCCTGCAATGACTCTTTATCAAAATACTGTCGAACCAAATTAGCAGGATAATTCTAAATTTGTACTCGATGTGTACTCTGCTGAGCTCATGCAGTGCCTACAATGTTCAAGGGTGTCTAGTAGATTATATATGACCAAATGTAATTTTACCTGCATTAATAGCAGCATCTGTTTGTATGGCTCCTTGAATCGCTCTTCCATTTGGTGAGGGTATTTCCCGGCCCAATCCACTCACAACCTACAATCATATTTAACAATTATCGCTTATTAAAATCATAAGTACCTTAATCACAGTTCACAAAAATTTCAATTGGAATAAGCTGAACAATTATCGCTAGCTGAAGTTGAACTAATCAAATAGAGTAAAGAGTACAATCTTTTATTAAGGCACAATTTTACCCCAGTAGTTAAAGTGTGCTCATATCCAAAAGGATTGCCAATTGCGAAACAGCTTTGGCCCACTTTGAGACTGCGAGATGTGCCAATAAGCGCCGGTCTTAGCTTATCCCCTTCCACATCAACCTGTTTCTACCAAGGGTAAATTGCATTAGTGGATACTCAAACTTCCAGCGGAGTATCTAACTGGCCCTAAAATTTTAACTTTTACAGATGGGTGTCTAAACTCTGTATTGTACAGCAATCGTAGCCCTTCTTTTGATCTGTTTGAAAGGAGGACAATGTCCATGTAATTGCCATGTAGGCAACTACAATATTAAATCATAAAGAGATACAATTATTAAGTGGTGGTTTGTGATGATTATCTGTCCATATCTATCCGTTTAGATGACGAAAATTAATCGAAAAATTAATACCATAACATAATACAGAGATTAGTGGCCTGATTGTGAAAACTTAAAGGATAAGAAGCAAGCTGAAGGATTGAGAATTCATAGACCATAGTGCAATCTATCCATGCCAATTAATAATAAAACAAACGGCAAAAAAATTGCATCTTTAATGAAACTTCACTAGCCTAGAGCTAGAGGAGATACATTAAAAGAAAAACACATAAATTGAAACCTTTAGAACAGCAAGATCATAAGCAGGATCAGCTCCAATAAGCTTCCCTTCTTTTGAATATGTTCTGCCACGAGAATCTTCCAAATACACCTTAAGAATAACATCAAAACAGTGTAAAAATCTCTTCTCTATAATCAAAATTAGCTTGAATTGAAAAGAGAAAGACACTCCCCATCAAACCTTGCAGCGATGAAGTCCGGCTCCATCCGTGGCCAATTTGGCTATCACATGGTAATTAGTCACCTAACTCACGTGAAAAAAACAAGAGCAGAGATAAAATTTTAAAAAAATCGGTTTTCAAAAAGGAAAATTGTATGGAATCCCTCTCAACAATAGGCCATTCTGAACTGGGCCCTCAAACAATTTTATTTTCGTTCACACAACCTAAACTTTTAATTGTTCTAATTTTTGTAATTTTCTTAAAATAAATTATGAACTCGTTAAAATTAATGGCATCTTTATCTACCAACCATTAGGAGCTAATGGGATCTGCCATACCATCAATTAAAAAAGCATTTTAAAGAGTTAAATTTAACAGAAACACACTTAAATTTGACAAAATCCCCATTGTAATCGATGAAAATTAACTTTAATAAATAAAAAAACGCAAGAGTTAAAGGGATCAATCAAGGAAAGAATAGTTGAGGATGGCCTATAGATGAGTGGATTCTTGTATAGTTCCAGTTTCAAAAATTCAAAAGAGAAATTGAGGTTTCTTACAATGTGACCAAACTTATCCCACAAGAACCCAGAACCCGTCCCTTCAACCTTTGCATCCTTCAAATCCTCATCTCCTTCTTCTTCCTCTTGATTATTAGTGCTTGCCACGAGTGGGTTTTTTCTGTTTGGTTTCAATTCCAAGTCCTTGATGAACACCACCGAGGGCGATGCCTCCTAATCAAGAAGAGCAAAACCCTAACGCACTAGGGAAAAAGGATTAGGGCAAAAGGAAATGGCGAATGGAAGGAGGAACGAGAACCACCACCATTAGATCCATGGACCGCACACTGATCTACCCGTCATCTCTCCTCGGCACTATCAAAACCCCAGAGATCGGAAAGGGTCCACGGCCAACGCGGTGGACCATGTCCAAGAACCAATTCCCCATGGGGCGGACGAGGAGTAGTAGGAAGAAGAAGAAGAAGAAGAAGAAGAAGAAGAAGAAGAAGAGGACCTGGAAGAGGCGAACGACGCGCTCCTCCTCGCTCTGGGGATCGTCGGCGTCTTCTTCCGCGGCCCTCGCGATCCGCGAGAAGGGTAGGGTTTGCGGAGGAGCTGCGGCGAGAAGGAGGAGCGCCGCCGCCGCCGCCGCCGCCGCCGCAGCGCTCCGCCGCGGGAGGAGTGCGCCGCTTCTCCCTACGGAGGCGGAGGAGGAGGGGGAGGGGGGAGGAGGCGAAGGTGATAGGAGCGGAGGAGGTGGGGAAAGAGAAGAGGTGGGAGGAGGTAGAAGAAGAGAGGGGAGAGGGAGCATCTTGTTCGATACCTGGTTATTGAAGAAGATGTGGTGGTATCCAAGACCCAGAGCTTATCCTTTGAAGAACTCGGCCACGATATGCGTCAGTCCGCCGACTTCAAGTCTCGGCAGATATAATACCTTCGGTGCCGACTTTTGGAGATTGAATAATACCAAACTAACGTCTCCCTTAGTGGAGACATAAAGATTGCTTGTAATAATCTTATTATAGCATGTAATTTGCTCAGCAACAACAGAAGCAAAATCACAAAAGCAATGCCATGAATGATCTCACGAACGTACACAAGCTAATCAACAATAACAAAAATATAGCCTATAATGAAAATTTTCAGTACTTAAATTTAAGGCCCTAGTTTTCAGATTATCCAACAAAACACGCACACAGCTCAAAAGAAGATATGTTGTTCGCATACACACACCAGCAAATAATTAATTTGAAAAAAAAAAAAAAATTTAATGATCTCGAAAAGGATACAAGAATTTGCTCGTTTAACGTGATCATCGCATCCTGTAAGTGTGTCATGCAAAATCTCCGACAACGTAAAGAGGAAAATAAAAACTGAGCGATCGAGAAGTAACAACTCAATTATCATAAGAAGAAAACTAGTTTCATCTCGGCGAAACTCTATTTTGAAGTCATAATCATATTTAATTACTCCACGATACTTTAGATCTCTCCAGTGCTTCAGATCATGTTGATTACTTTCTGATTCCGCAAGCCTTCGGCGTCAGAAAATGTACAGAGTATAGATTAACAAATGTGGCCCAGAAAACCTGTTGAAAGGTGTTACGTAAATCCGTCAATGTGCATCTTCTACTCATAAGCCACTCCTGCAACCAGAAGACAAATCAGCATTAAAAGCAAACCAAGAAAAAGCATGAAATGTGCATAAAATTCACGAATGATTTAAAAAATTTTCAGACTAAAACATTGGAATGTAAATCAAATCCAATAAGTGATTTCAAGAATTTAGTACAACCGTAACTAGTGTAGATGTTAACAAGAAAACTTGAAAGGAAAAAAAAAAAAAGGCATGGCACTCTAAGCATGAAATAACACATTCTAATAAGAAACTTCAACAATGTTACTGCTAAACTAATTTAAGACTCATTGGTTGATAAAACATTTGTAATTTTGTGGTACTGTGCTACTTTGGGCATTCAATTCCCATGTTATGATGATAACCAGGGAACAATCGATGATCTACTAAACATGTAAATTTACTGAGCTAGTACAACTATCCTTTAAAAGGAAAAACATCAAACAGGTTATGAGCAAACAAATAGACAAAGAAGTCCAAGGCTCATATGCACCATCCCAACAACGGATGTTATGGAAACAGCTCGCTGAACATGTTCCCTCTGATTTGAACCCCAACTATGGAACTCTTTGATTATAATAGATAGATTTCATTAAACTTTTGCCAGTTTCTGTCAAGAAAATAAAAGAATAGAGTAATACACAGTTAAATTGTGGAACATTCAATCAAAATGGTATAGCGATTATAAAGTTCTAATGGAATTTGGCTAAAATAAAAAAACAAACCTTCCATTCAAAATCAAATATGGGCTGTGACGACCTGTTTCCAAAATCAACTATGATTTTAGGGGTGCATACACATTTTAGCTGAAAAAAAAAGCACAAACTTTTTTCATGACAATTTCATGCACTCACATTCACATTCTTAGAGATGACCCTGCAAGGCAAGTCAGTCTGGATTTTGTATTAGCCTCGGCCAATGGAGTTGGCTTATCTTTTGCGGTCATTCGAACATCCCACACTCTTATAAAACCATCCGAGGATGCAGAAACAACAAAATTAGATGCTTCTGGATCATCACTTCGGCTTTTGAAAGCAACAAGTCCTTTTATTCGCGATGAGTGAGCATCCTGAATGCTATATGCAACTTTGCCACTTGTCGTGTCCCATGCAGTAATGGCGCGGTCCTCTCCACCAGCATAGAGAATTCCACTCTGCTACATTTAAAGTGAACACTAGATTAGCAATCAATTTTTTTTTAACATCATTCTGCGTTTGAAGAAAGAAAATGTAGGGAGTAATCGTCTTGTATATACAAATATAGAGGAAATAACAACATAGAGAGAGAATATGCAAGTATGATGGGGAACCCCTGGATTGGGTTTTGGCTGCCCTATTCAGGTTAGGGTTCCAATGCCAAATTTCCCATCCTCAAGAACACATATCTTGTACGAATTAAATATGATAATAATTAAATAACAGAAGAAATATATTTCAGATTCTAAAGAAGAATTATTTAATGAAGTAACTCGGAGCTAACGCGTTCGTGAGTTCCACATAAAGTCAATATGCGCAAAAAAGATATTTCAGAAATTAAAATGCATAAGAGATGGCGATTAACAAATTGGGAACAAAGGAGATTTAACACATGAATAACAGTATGATGAATGGCTAAATTGTTTGATAACCAACTAACATACAGATTCAATCTCATTCAATTTCCTCATACAATTATTCGTATAATCTACATAATCAAGTGTGAAACATTTTAGCATGAAAGTATAACATATGCATTCCCTGCAAAGGCATGAAGGCATGCAATTACGCAACAACGGACGGCCGAAGGTCCGAAGCCGGGCTCTCCTGATTTGTTAAAGCTCCTGTTAAAGAGAGCACTAGCAGTTCCTCAACAGAAAATTAATGTGGACTGTGGAGAGAACATAAGCAAAACAATACCAGGAAAATGGAAGAAAAGAAACTGTTTTCTATCTTCCTGGCTTTGTGTCGGGAAAAGTGGGATGTTTTTGCATAAGTATTCTTCGCACTCAAAGAATTGGAATAATAATCAACTAAATCCTCAATAACCCATATGAAAGAGCAAATTACCTAAGCTATAAACAGAAATTACACTTCATGTTTCATAACAGATAGTGTGTTTATAGAAATAATCACCTTAATCCCCAAATCTTCATATCAAACAACTCTGTAAAGTATCTTAAGTCCCAGTATTGTTGGCAGTTGGAGAAAAGGTTGATCATTAAGAGAACTAAACATATATCATATAGTTCAAACAAAATCAAATCATTTGATAAAAAATCGTTTTATATGTCATATTGTCATGCTATAAATAGGAGGAAAAAAAAATTCTGAGATAATGACAGGGTTACGATTAGTCTTATTAAATTTATGAAACCTAAAAAAAACCCTAATTTTCTCTATATACCTCTGCAGGAGCAACACATAGGACCCTCTTCCCACCATTCATCTCATGGATCAACCTCGCGTCCTCCGAATCATGCACGGTGATCCTCTCATCGGTCGCCATCACGAACCTCTCCCCTTCTCCGAGGTACCTAACGACGGACGCCTCCCGATCGAGGCGGCACGAGAAGCTCACCCTCCCCCTGAGGAGGTTGATCATGGCGAGCCCCGCGTCGCGGCC
Source organism: Aechmea fasciata (assembly GCA_025177825.1). Taxonomy (NCBI): domain Eukaryota; kingdom Viridiplantae; phylum Streptophyta; class Magnoliopsida; order Poales; family Bromeliaceae; genus Aechmea; species Aechmea fasciata. The sequence goes on along the minus strand of CM045927.1, from coordinate 2,997,048 downwards.
GACGGTGAGCGCGGAGCGGCCGGAGGGGTGGACGGCGAGGTCGGCGACGCCCCTGCGGTCGCCGCGGCGGTGCACGGCGACGGTCTTGAGGTGGACGAAGGGGTCTGCGTCGTAGATGCACACGGCGCCGTCGTCGGAGGCGGAGACGAGGTTGCGGGGGACGGAGGGGGCGAGGGGGAAGGCGAAGAAGGCGAGGGCGGTGACGGCGCCGCCATGGTCGAGGAGGGATCCGAGCTCGGAGGAGGAGGGGAGGTCGTAGAGGCGGATGGCGCTGTCGCCGCCGCCGGAGGCCGCGGCGGGGCCGCACGCCGCTACGCACTTGATGGGGCCGGTGTGGGATGGGTAGGAGAAGAGGCGCTTTAGCGTTAGGGTTAGGGTTTGGGCGTCGTCGGAGGGGCCGGGGCTTGCTAGGGTTTTGAGGGAGAAGCCCCAGATGAACTTCTCGTAGGAGCCCGCCACGAGCGTCATCGAAGCGTCTCTCTCTCTCTCTCTCTCTCTCTCAAAACCGAAGAAGAGGGGAGAGAAGGGTTTTTAAAGGGGCTTTACAAGTGGGCTGGGACTATTTAAATTCTGATTTGGGCTTCATTGGGCCCTTCTTAGGCCCATTGTGATTTTAGTAATGATATATTCGATCCTCTTTATGCCAATTCCTTTGTATAAAAATAGTACCAAACTTATCTGAATTATAATTTATCAACTATTTTTAAAACTACTACTTAATCTTTTATAATTTTAATTTTATAATTCAACCTTTCAATTTATTTAATTTTAATTAGTCAACGATATTTTGATTTCAAAATTTAAATTAATTTTTTATTTCAATTAATTTATGATCCTAAGAATTGCATAAGGTATATTAATAAAATACGTAAAGATAGACGATACGTTTAATTTTGAAGTTAAAATGTTGTTGACTATCTCAAATCAAATAAATTAAAAGATTAAGATTAGATAGTAATATCAAAATTTGAAAAATTGGGTAGCCATTATAAAATGGTCTATAGTTCAGGCAAATTTCGTAAATTTTTATTCTTAAAAAAATTTATTTTATTGGTATAATGTGAATAAACATTCACCAAGTATGTATATTCAAACAAATGATGAAAGAAATTATTCATAAGAGGATTTGGGAGGGAGAGATGTTACTTGCAGCCTAAAATGATGTTGAAGGATCAAACTTTGTCATCTGCCTATTCCATCTAAAACTTTTTTCCCCTTTGATTGATACCATTTTAAGCAATCGTTTATTTCTAAAAATTTAAGATAAAAGAGAACTAGTATTTTAATAATTTATATTGAACATTACACCTCACATCTAAGCTGAGGCTAAAGGTTTGAAGGAATTCGAACTTGGAACCTTCTGTTCTGATGTTATATTATCTGAAAGATCGATCCTACAATAAAGTAATGGGGGTTAATCTTAACACCAAAATTTGATTTTTTTTTTTTCTATTAAAATTTTGAGCAATCTTTTGGGCTATTAGTTTAGTTATGTAAAAAAGAAAAAAAAAAAAAAAAAAGAAGAAACAAAGGATATAAGGATCAAGGAATCAAGAGGATGAGAAGGAGAAAATTGGATGCAACTCATGAGGAAAAATAGCTTGTTTCACATATGTGAAACTAATTGCAACAAAACTGTGTTTAATTATCCCAACTCCAAAAATACCTCTTCTAAGATTTATATATAAGATTCTAAATGATCCAAAATTTCCTCCTTTAATCCACCGATCGCCCCCGAACCGATCACTCAACATCTGCTATGGCAAGTGCTTCTTCGTCTGCTGCGGTGTTCTTCAGCCGTTGCATGGCCTTCTCGACCTTTCGAAAAGAAATTCACAATGAAAATTAACAAACTCACGAGAACAATTTATCAAATTGAGGCCTCAGTATTCTTCAACACAGCGAACGAAAATTTTCTTTACCTCCTTGTTCCAGTTAGTCCTTGCGGTTATGATTATGAGGGTCACCGTTTGTACGAAAACTCCGATGATCAAACCCCACCAAATCCCCTAATTGATATGAAAATTAAGAATAAAAGAGAGAGAGAGAACCAATATTAGGTTATTTTTGTTTAAAATGCATATGAAATTAAAATTTTAGAACAAAGGAGAGTTTACTGCTGCTGCTAATTTAGTCTTAAATCCAAGAACACATCCAATAGGAAGCCCAATCAAGTAATAAGCTCCAACATTCACATATGCTACTATTGCTTGCCATCCACTCCCAATTGCAACCCCTGTAACATTTTTACGACGAATTTAGTTACTCGCTTTCGCGCGTAATTCCTAGTTAAGATCGTATCATTGTGAGATTATTTTTCGACAAAAATGCGGAAACTAATTTGTTACATATATACCTGAGAGGATTGGTTGAACTCCATTTAGAAAGATGGAGATGGCCAAGAGTGGGGTCAGGTTAGCGACCGCTTCGATAACTTGAGTGCTGTTTGTGTAGAGCTTACTCAGGGGAGTGCGGAGTATAAGGACCAGGGCACTGATGATCACGCTGATGATGAGGCTCGTCGTCACGACGACGATGACCGCGAACCTCGCCACCCTCGGATGGCCGGCTCCGAGCTCATTCCCGATTCGGACACTAGTAAACAAGGCTCTATTTGTCAGACCCTAATTGTTCCACATCAGACGGTACTTGCGAATTGTTTTAAATATGTGAAAACCTGATTAGCCCGCGAAACGGGCTTAACAATTATATTTTGGCCAAATTATTAATACTGCAAAGAAGCATGCAAATTATCTTAATAATTAATAACTAATAATCTTTTAATGTAAATATATATAGATGAATTTAAAAAAAAAAAAAAGAAAAAAAAGTGGTGATCTAACCTGGCTGCATTGCTCAATCCTAGCATGATCATGAAGTCCCAATTCCAGTAATTGACACTGTGAAACACAAACCATAATGAAAATATATGATTAAGAAATATAAATATTGATACCGTTTGTTTGGGTATAAATAAGAACTAGCTATTACAAGGATATGTACAAGTATGAAGATAAGAAAAATAGCGTTTGGATGAAAATTGGATTGTTCCCGGGATAAGAAAAATATTATAGTTTTATATAGAAAATAAGAGTGTTGGTGGAGATAATCAAGAACTACTATTTTCGGATAAAAAATTAGCGTTTGGATATAAAGGAGGGAATAAGGGCTTATCCTTATCCCTATCCTCTACCAAACACTGCCATTGGGAACTGCAAAAATATTCTAGAATTTGATACTTTCTATCATTGAAACATATAATTTAAATATCTAAGAAAAGATGAGAGAATTTAATTAGAATCATGAATGATAACTTTTTTTTTTTTTAACTTGACTTAGACATGATCATAATTAATTTTGTGGAGAGAGAGAGTTGAGTGTGAGAATTTACCATATAGAGATGGAATCAAGCGAGATCTCTGGGTTGGGTAAGTAGCCAGTTAATAACACAAAAACTTGCACATACAAAATCTCCAAACTGCTCAAAAATTTCCATATTATTTATATATTAGAGAGAGAGAAAGAGAGAGAGAGATTGTTTCACTACCACGTATTTTCTATGTAGGATAAGTCACTGGCCAATCAACTATAGAATAACAGACAAAATCAAATTATCAAATTGTAAAACTATTTATAATCTGTGACATGTTATTATGTAATTTTTCACTTACACTAACATAATGGCGGAGGCGAAAGTGAGCTTAGTGTAAGCCCAAAACCCGCTAAAGGCGCGAACGGAGAACCCGGTCCATGTAGCCCTACAAGAAGGGCTACAAACTATGTAGAGCCAAGTCAAAACCACAAGCACCCACCATGAGAAGCTCAATGTGAGGGAAGCTCCAAGAACACCCCATTTGAACACAAACACTGCTAGCCATGAGATGAGGATGTGGAAGAGGAGAACTGCAGCTGCTATGTAAGCCATAGGGTTCACAATGTTCTGAGCCTGCGATAAAAAATAAAAAAAAATGTTTTACACACGAAAAATCGAAATCGAAATCGAAATTGAAACCGAGTTAGATCAAATATACTGCTCGAAAGTGCAGCTTCTTACAGAGTTGGATCATTTAAGTCATAATGGGTCATTGATTTTGTATTTGAAAAAAAAAAAGGAAATTATGAAGAGCGGCAGTCTTGTAATTTTAGAAAGGTGCAAAAACGTCAAAAAAAAAAAAAGCACCTTTTCGATTAGCACGAATAGTCGACTAAATATGATGCTAAATTACATCAAAAAAAAAAAAAAAAAAAGGGAAAAAAAGGATTCTCAATATATATATATATATATATATATATATATATATATATATATATATATATAGTAGGGCTACTATACTCATATGAGTATTGAACTAAGTTATTTTTGATCATGGGGCTTCCGAATCGACGATCCACCCCGTTAAATATAATATAAAGTATTTAAAACTTCTAGAAAATAAATTTTGTAATTTTTCGAAATCATAATAAAGTCCATCAAAAGGGTATAAAATGAACGGCCGAAATCGAACGACGTCCTAAAAATAGATGATCGGATCCTTCAATTTAAGATCGGAGTTATTGATCTTTATCTAGGTAGTTAATAGAATTTTTATCAAAAATTCAACATATTTCAATTCTTTTACACCGTTAAACTAGTAAGTATCCCATACCTACTGTTAAAAATTGTCAATTTTGTGAGCTTTTGATCGTAAGGTAAATGATGTCGAAAAATTATGAAATTTATTTTCTAGAAGTTTTAAATACTCTAGATCATATTTAACTGAGTGGATCGTCGATTCTAAGCCCCATGATCAAAAACAACTTATGAGTAGTAAGGGTCTAATACTCATATGAGTATAGTAGCCCTACTATATATATATATATATATATATATATATATATATATATATATATATAAAATTGAGCTAGAATACTCTCAAAAGTATTAAAGAGATGGTGCTTGTGAGTTTTTAACCATTGGATGGAGAGATGTAGGGTTGAGATGATGGTGGTAGGTGGTGGTAGGTGAAATAGTGTTTGATCCAAGGGGTATTAGTAAACAAAAAGTAGATCCAAGGGCTAGAAACTCAAAAGCACCAAGGAGTTGGTGCTTTTGAGAGTATTCTAGCTCAACTCTCTTTATATATATATATATATATATATATATAGAACTAGTACTATGCTATTAATGGCCTTGAGTCGTTGGTCTTTCTGGGAGTTCTAGCCAGATTTGGATTGAGAGATGTGTGGTTAGGATGATGTGGGCCCCCTAGGGTTAAGTTGGTGGTTAGTTGAATAGTATGATCTAACAGGTGAAAATCATTAAAGAGGTGGATACAACGTTGGAAAACATTTGAGAATCTTCGTCTTATTAGTGATAGCATAGCGAAGTAGGACTCTATATATATATATATATATATATATATATATATATATATATATATATAAAGAGAGACAGACAGAGAGAGAGAGAGAGAGAGAGAGAGAGAGAGAGAGAGAGAGAGAGAGAGAGAGTGAGTCCCATTATACTATTATGAGTACGATCGACATCGTACTCATAAGTTGTTTTCGATGATAGCTTAGTATCGACGATCCACACCGCTAAACGTTATTTACATTTAAAAATTTTAGAAATAAAATTTTATAAATTTTCGACATCATTTACCTTACGATCAAGAGGTCACAAATTGGACAATTTTGAACGGCCGGTATGGGATTCTTGCGAGTTTAACGGTGTAAAAGAAACGAAATTTGTTGATTTTTTGATAGAAAATTCTATTCACTACATAGATAAAGATCAATAACTCCGATCTTGAATTGAAGGATTCGATCATCCTTTTTTAGGACATCGTTCGATTTTGACCGTTCATTTTATGCCCACTTAATGGACTTTATTATGATTTCGAAAATTTACGAAATTTATTTTCTACAAGTTTCAAATACTCTAGATCATATTTAACGGAGTGGATCGTCGATTCGGAAGCTCCATCATCGAAAACAACTTATGAGTAGTAGAGGTCCACTACTCATAATAGTATAGTAGCCGTGGCATATATATATATATATATATCTTGTGTCCTATTAGGAGCACGGAGTCCTCCGTACTCTAAGCCGTTTTTGATGATGGAGCTTCCAGAATCGACGATCGGCTCCGTTGGACTTAATCTAGCGTATTTAAAATTTCTAGAAAATAATTTTTACAATTTTTTGATATCATTTACCTAGTGATCAAAATGATTCAAAATCAATAATTTTTAATGGTTGATATCTAGTTTTAAAGCGGTGTAGAAGTATTCAAATCGAGATAAAATTTGATATAAAATTCTTTATACTATCTACAACAAGATCAATATTTACGATTGAAAATTTTAGTGCTATATCACCACTTTTTATAGAATTTTTATTTTCGGCCGTTAAAAATTATTGATTTTGAATCCTTTCGATTGCTAGGTAAATAATATCGAAAAATTGTAAAAACTATTTTCTAAAAACTTCAAATACGTTAGATCAAGTCCAACGAAGCCGATCGTCGATTCGAAAGCTCCATCATCGAAAACGGCTTAAGAGCACGGAGGGCTCCGTGCTCCTAATAACATAAGGTACCGTTTGGTTCGGGGATAAGCAAGAACTATCAGGATATACAAGTATGGGGATAAGAAAAATAGCGTTTGGATGAAAATTGGGTTGTTAAGAGGATAAGAAAAATATTATATAGTTTTATATAGAAAATAAAGGTGTTGGTGGGGATAACTAACTACTATTCTCGGGTAAAAAATTAGCGTTTGGGTATAAAGGAGGGGATAAGGCGCATTCCTATCCCTATTCCCTAACCAAACAAAGCCTAAAAGACCTACTATATATATATATATATTTTTTTATTTATTTATTTATTTATTTATTTATTTTTTGTTCCCAAACCAAATGTAGCTATTAATTAGGGCTCAGTGACCAGCGGTGTAAATTGCCGCCAATTATGATATCGTACAATAGCCCCCCAATAATTGAACTCACGTCCATTAATTAATGGTCCAGCAACTTTAGTAGGCCGAGTTTACAGTGACGATATGCGGAGAAGGATCTTAATTTGTTTTAAAAGTACCAAAAGACACTTATGGTGCTTTTAAATTTTTAGCCATTGCTTAATGTATGTAAAATTTTCATTATGTATGTATAGATGTCATATTATTTTTGAATCATATGGATTTGAATACACTACAATCAATCTTACACTCCCAAGACACTTTAAACAATAACTAACAACATGTTAAAGCATCGATAAGAATAATCTCGACACTTGTAAAAATAATGAATAAAGAGTCGTTAAGTAAATATGTTGGGACATATATATACATGCTTTAATATGGCGTCGAAAAATTTATTAGTATTTTAATAAAAATATATGTATTGATAAAGTTTAATCATACTTTTGATATATACTAAATATTGAAGATGTTATAATAGAGTGTCGTCTAAAAAATATTGTCTGCAATATACTTTGTTATATTGATTGGACTGGAACTATATATAAAGACTATCGTAACATGCCTATATCTAAGAGAAAATGTAAGGGCACATTTGGTTCTTACATTTTTGATCCGGAATGGAATCGGTCCGATGAAATCCGGCTAATTTTGTTTGATTCACAGGAATTGGTTTGAGACGCTCATTCCAAATTATAATGGGAATGGTCCATTAGCTTACAAATTAATTCCGATTTTCAAGTCCGGATTGAAGTTTCAATTTCAAAACCACACTTGCCTCTTCCTTAGGCTCAGCCTAATATTTTTTTATCTTATCCATCATTTTTTCTTCTCTTCTATTTTTTCTTAGCATTAAAAAAAAACGTGTTATATTATTTTTATTATAATTTTGTTCAAAAAAAATTATGTTTTATTTTTTGTAATTTCTTGGAGATTTTTTTTTTTTTTTTTTTTTTTTTTGCGTAGCTCTAACTTGATAGTAGTATTAATTTTTTATATATAAATTTTAAATAGTTTTATAGAATTATATTTGAAAGTAAAATTAATATTATATTATTTTATTAATTTTTACTTTGTATCAATCAAAGAGTGAAATAGGAATAATTCATTCCGATTTCCAATCCAGAAATAAACCAAACGTTTTGAGGGAGTCCGATTACCATTTCAATTCATTTTCATTATATTATTCATTTCAATTCAACTCTTGAACCAAATAAGTCTTAAGAGATTTAAAAAGAATAGAAAAGTAGAGAAATGTTTCTTTCAGCTGTCCATATTTAATTAATCTTTGACAGCTAATAGTAGCGACACCTCAATTAAAGCACTGGCTCAATACCATAAGCTAATATAAAAGATGGCAGCGAGGGAGAATTAATTAAACCAGATTGAATGAGCCATTTCAAAGCCTCCTATAGTTCAGGGGTTTCCATACATTTTCTTGCTCCCATAATTAAATTTCAGTACCGACCGTCTCTAGCGCAAATGGTAAAGGGCTTGATGGTTGGTACCCGAGATCCGAGTTCGAATCCTAGTTGATTCACATTTAAATTAAATTTATTTAAATGAAATAAACGAAGCGGATAGCGCTGCTCTCAATAAATAAATAAATAAATAAATTTCAGTTGTCACCGCATTGAAGTATTGAACACGTTGGCTGCAAAATTAATTATTGGGATGGCCCCCGAGACAATTTGAAAAGTCATGCACTTGCACTTGCACATGCACATTTATATCTGTATGACTGTATCTATCTTCTGTACCTATACATTATTTTTCAAAAAAAAAAAAAAAAAAAATCACGTGGCGGAGTTTTCTTCCGTCAGCGAAATAACTCTTCGTCTTCCCTTCACCTATAACGTCTAATTAATAGTCCACTAATCTTAATCCAATAATCTACTAACCTTAATCCAACCCTTCGTCTTTTTTATATATATAACGTCGTCTTCTCTCCACCTATAATATTTAATTAATAGTCTACTCATCTTAATCCAACCCATATTTCCTAAAAACATAACGTCCAATCCTTCGTCTTTTCTAAAAACATAACGTAACGTCTAATTAATAGTTCACCTACTTTAATCATAATTTAAACAGTAAATCTCAAAATGAACAAAATGTGTAACTAATTATCTTTCCCTCTAAAATATTTTAAAATTAAAATTTAATTTGTTTGATATAATTTTATAAAGTTTAAAAAATTTATACATTAATAAAAGATTATAATGCATGATTTGACTTTTGGTGTACCATGCATATATTTAATTTGCACTCCGATATCGTTGAGAATGAGATTGTAGAATCTTTGGGATCAAGGAAATTAATGAATGAATTGGGATCGAGTTAGTGTGATAAATTAAATTAGGTAAATTTTAATTTTTCTTACTGTTGTTAATATTTTTTTTCACTTTTTACGTGATTTAAAAAAGTTATATATACTTAACTATTCTACTAATATTTATTTTATTTTATTGTAAGAATTTATTGTTAAGCAGGATATATATCACTTTATGATTTTTTTAAAAAAATAAATTTACTTTGCTAACTTATGTCAAATTCTATTGGTAAAATAAAAATAAAATTACATGACAATTAAGTGCAACTTCTAACTCTGGCTCTTTTTTGGTTTTTTTTTTTTGGCTCTTTCTCTTGCAATGGTGTTTTTCCTATCACCCATCTCGAGATTAAATTAATTAATTAATGGAGGAGGGGATTATTAGTTTTTTTAATTTCTATTTTTGTTTTATTTTCATTCCATGATTATTTTTTTGAGTAGATACTGTTGTAGGTAAAGTCCCTTTCGTACACTAAAAAGTATGATGTGGAGAACTGGTGATTGGAGCACGAGATTTCACCTAAAATTTTTTAAGCCAGATACGTTAACTTATTATTTATATATTTTATATTTTCAATCTATTTTGATATTTGGACAGATGTGCTTTATTCAACAAGAGCTAGCTCTTTTTTATTTTTTACAATAGAAGGTTCAAGAGGCACATAATATTATGATAAAATTATATGCCTTTTACTATATTTCGATAATTTTTAAAAAATTATACAAAATTTTAGCTATAATTTTATTTTTTTAATAATTGAATTTAGTTATGCAAATTAGTTGTACTTAATATGGTATAACTTTCTATACATCAATAAGTTGTAAATATAAATTTTATTTTAATTATCTATCCATTGCGTTACATGCCTCTATACTAGTGTTTTTTTAAAAGAAAAAGATAGTTTGCTAACTGTTTCGTTTATTTTTTTAAAAAGTAAATTTAACTGAAAATGTGAATTAATTAGAATTCGAACTTGAGATCTCGGATACCAATCATTGAGCCTTTTGCCAAATACCTGGAGGAACCTCTGCATGGGGCAGTAGAGGGCGAAGGCGAAGAGCTGGGGGAGGAGGGCGCGGGCGTAGACTTGGCCGATGGCCGCGATCTCCTTCGACTGACCGATGGCGCGGAGGAGCGGGCCCGAGTACCAGTACAGGAAGGCGAGGATGACGGCCGCAATCGTGTGCAGAATGAGCGCCCTCTGGCAGACGATCCCCATGGCCTTGTGCTTTCTGGCCCCGTAGGCTTGCCCGCACACTGTCTGCACTGCACTCGCCATCCCAAGCTGCATGCCAAGAAATTAAATTGCTTGATCGGTTCTTCAATTAATGCACAACAATAATAGCTAGATATATATGAACAGTCAATTAATGCAGAAAAATATAAATATATATATATATAATCTTTACAACTCTTCATTCAAAAGTGTTGAGAATTAATTAGTCCACACTGGCTGCACTGCACTCGCCATTCCAAGCTGATTGCTAAGAAATTAAATTGCTCGGTTCAATTAATGTACAACAATAATTGCTATGAACAGGCAATGCAGAAAAAAAAATATATATATATATAATCTTTAATTACAACTCTTCATTCAAAAGTGTTGAGAATTTATTAGTTCTTTTATAATTTTTCTTGATAAAAATAAATAAGACTAGTGCTGTCACACTCCAAATTTTATATATATCAGATGTAATAGCGTTAAGTTTCTTAATCCGACTATGTTATGTTGAGCACAACAGATTAAAAAGTTCAAGCGTGATCGACAGTCCCTAATGCAAGTGGCAAAGGATTTGATGATTAATTGGTATCTGAAAGTCTCAAGTTTGAATCCTAATTGATTAATATTTCTAAATGTTTTATTTCTAAATTAAATAAACGAAGCTGGTAGCATACTACGTACTTATCTCTCTTTTAAAAAAAAAAAAAAAAATTTTAAATGTGTTAGGACTAGAATAGCCCTAGAATGAATGATCTTTTTGGAAACCGAAGTGTAACAGTTAGTATTAGAACTAATCACCAGCAAAATGTGTGTGAAATGAGTCTGAACCAAACGTGCTAGAACTAAAGTAATCCTAAAATGAGTAATCTCTAGAAAATAGAAGATTTTTATTTTTTTTGGTTAATTGGGCTTACGTACCATGATACCGTAGGCGAGGCCCTGGATGCCGACGTTGGTGATGGAGGCGCCGGCGAGGGCGAGGGCGCCGAGGTGGCCGACGAACATCTGCGTGACGAGGCTGAGCGTGAAGTTGAGGATCTGGACGACGATCGACGCCCACGAGAGCCGCCAAAGGTTGCGCGACTCCCACGCCGCGACCCGCGCCACCGCCCGCCACCCAACGTTCCCCCACCCCTGCAGCGCCTCCTCCGTCGCCCTCGACCCCTCGTCTATCTCCAGCAACGGCGCCCCGCTCCCCCCTCCTCTCTCCCCCATGTTGTATAAAAGGAATGTACGTGAGACCTCTTTTTATGAATGTTTTGTATGCTATACATATATATATATATATTGTGTGTAGTAATTGGAAGAGATATATAGAGGTACAAAGAGAGAGAATTCACTTGTGGTGGCCTGGTGGGTAAGCGACCAATAACTGAGCTCAACTTATACGAGCTTCAGATTGATTTATTGCCTGCACCTGGTGTATACGCTGCATGCACCTTATCTTCGATGATTACTATCTTAAAATCTCCAGCTATACGAACAAAAAAAAAGTATATAATATATATTATTTGATTTGTATTTTTCGAAACATCTACAATGGTAAGTGTTTAGTGGTGCGGTGTATGCGACGTACTTATACACCCGGTGTAGGGAACGATTTCTCCCAGCTAATGGTCCTGGTACGAATTTTGATGCGCGGCATTTCACCGAAGAATTTTACCGAACGGTACGGGAGAGAACCGCGCGGTGGAGAACGAAAGGTGGAAAAGTCCCGCGAAATGGACTACTAGAGTCGTTGGATCCGGTCTATTAGACCGGGCATAATCAGAGCGTGACACGTGTCTCTTTGAGATCGGTGCTGGAGGGAAAAGTTGGAAAATAAATAAGGAAAAAAAATATATTTATAAATTCAGTGAGCTCAAATCACTATAAGTTGACCACGGAGATCACTATCCTTCTTAATATAGAAAAATGTTACCCATCACATCTAATATAGTTGACTTAGAACTTAATTGTTGGTATTATTCGTATTTTTAGTTGAGTTTATTTTTCAAAAATGAATAAAAAATATAGCTCTAGAGTTAGACATATTTTGAGACTTCTAATATTGGCAAAAGGAATTTAGTGTTGGGGAAAAAATCGCAACGAAATTCGATTGTGATAAATCTAACTAATTTTGTGGTAAAAATAAATACATTTATTAACTTACAGATAATCGCTAAATTCTAAAATATTGTGGAAGAAAAATGCCAAATAATTTGATCCGAAAGCTTGCGTAGCACTGCCCTAAGGCGTATTCGTGCGGAATTAACTGAAAATACCGCCCCAAAGTATGACCGGAACTCCTCTTACGAGCACGATCGTGAAAGAGATTGACGGAGACTCTTTTAACACTCGATAAAAAAATAATAAAAGAAAAGAAAAATAATGTGTCTCTCAAATAATACTTCTCACTGTTATAATTTTCCAAAGTATTCACCTTATATATATAGGGCTACTATACTATTATGAGTAGTAGAGCCCTACTACTCATAAGTTGTTTTCGATGATAGAGCTTAATTCCTAATCGACGATCCACTCCGTTAAATATGATCTAGAATATTTAAAACTTCTAGAAAATAAATTTCGTAATTTTTCAAAATCATAATAAAGTCCATCAAATGGGCATACTCTTGATAAATTTCGTAATTTTGTTCGAAAATTCTTTAAACTATTTAAAATAAGATCTATACTCTTGATCTTGATTACAAGACTCCTATCATCATTTTTTAAAAAATATTCATTTTCAGCCGTTTATTTTTGTATCCACTTGATGGATAAGAGAATAATATCGAAAATGTATGAAGTTTGATTTCTAAACACTTCAAGTCGTATAGATCATGTTCAACGGTGCCGATCGTCGATTTGGAGGCTCCATTATCGAAAACAAATGAATGAATCTTAACCCGCTTTCATACCGATAAAGATTCCACCAACTCTATGTATATATCCCCACCAATACCGTGGAAGAGGTAATAATATATAAAGATATAAAGAATGGTCCAGTGCACTCATTAAGGTCTTAATTAGTGGAAACGTGCGCAGGATCCCCCAACACGCGGCCGCTTCCCTAATTTAATAATTAAAATTAATAAAAAATAGATAAATATATATTAAATAAAATTTTAAATTTTCTCTAATATTTAGAAGAATAGTTTTAAAATATTAGCATCTCAATGAATAAGATGTAAAATTTACGTTCCTTTTTCTGTATACATGTATTTTTTTTAATTTTTTTTTAAGGCTAAATCACTATGTTAATATAGATATATGGGGCGTGCAAGGTTCAAATCCCTGTCCACTTGTTCAGCAATAGAATACCATAAAAAATGTATTAAACAGTGATAATAATTTTTATATATAATCTAAAATTAATAATAGTTGTTTATGTGATTTAAAATCGATGGATTGATGTACTATATTAATTAATTTGGATTTCTACCTCACTGCACTAGGAAACTAAAGCAAGCTTTTGAAATTTAAAATTTAAAATTCTAATTTAAATTTTTATTATTATTTTTTTACAGTATAAAGTTGTTAAGAGAATTTTGAAAACAACTTTTAAATAACATTTCTACAAAAAAGTTTTGAAGCGTGCCAAGCGAACGTCCTTTACTATTTCCAGCCCAGTTCAGCGAACTCTATTTTGGCAATAATTCAATCTAAGTGGGCCGGCCCATTCATTTGATGGGCCTCGCTCGCACAAATTTCAGCTCTGTATAGGGATGTAAAACGGGCCCGGCGGCACGTGGGCTGCCCGGTCCGGCACGGCCTTGGGCCGAGCCATAGCACGGCATGAGTACTGTAGCACACATACGGATACTGTAGCATCATCCGGGCTGGGCCGGTCCGAGGAAATGGGCTATGCTGGGCCAGAGGGTAGAAAAATGGGGCCGGCACGGCCCGACCCGAAATTAAATCTGGGCCGGGCCGTGCTGGACCCTGGCCCGGTTTGGCACGAAAAATATGGGCCGTGCAGGCCCACATTACAACCCTAGTTATGTATGTGCTTGGCAAAAAGCGCAACTTGAGAAGCCAGATACAAATTTATCATAATATTGTATTTATACACTGCTGACTTACTGTTATACATAATACAAACTGTGTGGATTTGATTCGTGCACGCTATCCAAATTGTCATATGGATTTACTTATACGTCAAGAATTAAAGCGTTTTCCAAACAAATATATATTTGTCATAGTGTTTCCTTAGTTATCTATCTACCCGACCAATCTTAGTGGTTAACATTCTGTGTGCCAAATCCCGCAGCTCAACGGGCGGTAAAATCTAAAATAAGACAAAGAATACCGTGGAATTACTGGGCGTCAATCTCATATGGTCGGCAACCGTCAAAATTGGTGTTCTAAGAGTCGAGACAAAAACGAACGAAGACAATCTAAAAGCCTGTTTGGTCCGACTTTCTGGTCAAAATTACAAATTTCACTGCAGTGCATATGGCAAAGAAAAGCTTCTGAGCCAGTGCTTCAGCATAGTATAATACCACCTAACTAATCACTATCAAATATAGGCAAAAGAAAACAAAGCTATGGAATAATCACATGTAACCAACACTAATGGGGGACCCACTACTACAAATTATTGAAACTATGTTCCCACTCATCTGGGGAAGGTGTATACTAATAATTCAGTATAAAAAAGCTCCATGCATGATTCACAATAAGATATTATTATTCACCTGTGATATAATATCATTAAAGAATGTGGAATTATTATTACTTAATTTTCTCCTTGGAACAAGACAAAGCACTAGTTGTGACAGCTAAAGGTTATTTTTTAACCACATTATTGGTAGTAAGAAATAAAACGCCTTAAAAGGGACTTTTTTAGTGTGGATGTTTCTGTAATTGCTTTGTTTCCAAGGGACAGGATTATGTAACAGGTATATAATAATTGGTCTTGGATCATTGCAAAGTAAAATTTTATTGTTTTAAACCTAATAAGTGTGTCATCTGTGAAATAATCGTTGTATTCTAAAAATTTAAGCTGTTAGAGAACAGTGTTTATATATTTTTTATATCTAATATTCTCCCTCACGTCTGGGCTCGAGACTTTTTAGTCGGCCCATGACGTGAGCTTGAATTAAATGGAAGAAAATTACTATGATAGGGGAGTTTGGCGTGACTCGAACTCCGGATCTCCTGCTCTGATACTATGTGAAACAATCGTTGTATTCTGAAAATTTAAGTTGTTAGAGAACGGTGTTTATATATTTTTTATATTTAACAGTCTCAGTACCAAAGAGCCCTAAAATTTCTAGGATGATTAAGATTATTGCCAACTTCCAAAATAATTGCATAATTTATTAAGGGCTTATTGTCTGACGATTTTTTATCGATGTTCTCCAAAAGATAAGAGTAGAAAGATTATTGAAGAAACATGGTTGGTTAGACACCTAGATTAATCTACAATTAAGATGTGATGGGGAAAAGCAGCTAATATTAATCTATTATCTTATGTTATAAATTATTGTTCCTAGGTAATAAGAACTGATTCCTTATGACAACTTATGACTAATGACAAGCAAGGGATATTCTTTTTAATTAAAACAAATGGGCCATTGTTAAAGCGGACAAAAGTGCGACAACCAGGTTCACTGCATCAGCTATGGACCGTCCAATTGATCTGCCTTGTATTCAAAAATATTGAATATACGTCGCTTTTTTTCTTGAAAAAAATTTTAGATTGTGGTAAAGCTGGGACGTGTCTATTGTCTAATGGTTAGGAAGTAAAGTAAAGATAAATTAATGGCAAATCAACTGGACGGATCAGTGACCGACGTGGTAGACGGGGTCTACGCAACAATTCCTCCCACAAATAAGGCAACATTGGATCTTTACTTTAGCTAACTTCCTGGTTTAGCAATTCAAACTCTCAGAGGGTAGATTTATTATTATTATTATTATTATTATTATTATCTGTGCCCCTTAATTAGTAGACAATTGGTAATATTATAGTACAATGATTGCAAGAAATTTTTTGAAACATTGTGATTGGATAGTTGAAGACTAAATTTCTTTGGTTTGGCACCTTCCGAAGATAAAAGAGTTTTTTTTTTTTTTAAATTTTCACAAAGGCAAATTTTTAACCAAACAAAGTATCTAAGATTTTTTTTTTGAGAGAGAGATAAGTAGTACGTTACCCGCTTCGTTTATTTTATTTAAAAATAAACTTAGCTAGAAATGTGAATCAACTAGTATTCGAACTAGGGTCTGGGGTACCAACAACCAAGTCCTTTGTCACTTGCTCTAGGGACAGGCCTACATATGTTTTGCGAGTAAAAACGTACACAATGCACAACTATAAGTTTTAGTGTTAGAACAAAGATGAAACAATATTTATTCATCATCTTCTTACACCTTCGTTATTCAAATCTTATATGCTATATATGTGCTACCCACCGCACAATTCGAAATAAAGAACTGTTGATAAAAGGATTAATATATATTGAACATTTATAATAAGTCATCAGTTTAGTATCAACCTAGCATGAAAAATATAACATGTGCACCCTTTATACATATCCAGTACCTTTGTTGGAGTTTTAGTTTTTTTGTTTTAAAAAAAAAACCTGATAAGACAAGTGTTTTAATACATACCATAAAAAGCCTAATATATAAAGCAATGCTACCCGTGCAATCTATTTTAAATTATAATCTTACAACCTCACTCATCCAACTCCCTCTTTTCTCCTACTTGTCTCATCATTTTTTATGAACATAATGCTAGAATTCATAAGATTTATTCCATTCAAACCATTTGTATCACTTACCAAAGATCAAATTCTTTTATGAACATCGCCGTTAACGTTGTAATTTGATAACTTAGACATAACACTGAGACTCTGTTTGGATGTATAAATATCTTATTTGATATATATCTGTCATTTCATTTAGTAAGTTATAAAATTTGATAGATGAGTAGTATAATCTAATATTTAGAACTGCAAATTAAGTCTGCAATACCACATTCGATCTTCATGTCGATCATCTTCTCGAAATAAAAAAAATTTATTTTTTATAGATAAAATATATTATTCTATCAAATCATAAATGCCGAGACCTTCTAAGAAAAAAAAAAAATCGAACTCTTAGTCGACTTTTAATTACAAAAAATTAAAACCTAAGAACAATAAATAAATAAATATGTAAATACAACTTATGATGCACCATTGTAATTTCCTCATGCTGAGAGAAGCAACTGTAGCAGTCAATGGAAATTTTGAGAACATAGGCAAATTAAGAGCTTATTTAATGAATACTTATTCTAGTGTAAAAAGGTAAGCAATTAATTTAAATTATTATAATAATAATTGAGACAAATTAGAACATGAAATAATACCATTCATAGACTTTTCATTAGTTGTCCTTGCATTTGCACGTACCCTTTTTCTTTGCATTTTTTGTCAACAATTATTTATTTGTCAATTTGTTAGCTTTTTTTTTTTTTTTTTTTTTTTTTTTGCATTAAAAAGCTTGATCAAAGTGTTAGTATATATATAATCTAACGGATTTTTTAGCTCTTAGATTGAGAAATACACGATTAGACTGATGAGGGCCCCTTAGGGTTGAGTTGGTAATTGGTTGAATAGTATAATTTAACGGATAAAAATAATTAAAGAAGTTAATATAACGGCAAAAATTTAATAGACTAAGTGTTTGGTACTATCGATAGCATAAAAACCAAACTCTCTCTCTCTCTTCCCTTTCTCTCTCTCTCTCTCTCTCTCTCTATATATATAGGCCATGGCAACTATACTATTATGAGTATTGGAGTCCTACTACTCATAAGTTGTTTTCGATGGAGCTTCTGAATTGACGATCCACTCCGTTAAATAAGATCTAGAGTATTTGAAACTTCTAGAAAATAAATTTCGTAAATTTTCGAAATCATAATAAAGTCCATCAAGTGGGCATAAAATGAACGGTCAAAATTGAACGACGTCCTAAAAAGGATGATCAGATCCTTCAATTCAAGATCGGAGTTATTGATCTTTATCTATGTAGTGAATAAAATTTTCTATCAAAAATTCAACAAATTTCGATTCTTTTACACCGTTAAACTAGCAAGTATCCCATACCGGCCGTTAAAAATTGTCGATTTGTGACCTCTTGATTGTAAGGTAAATGATGTCGAAAAATTATAAAATGTTATTTTTAGAAGTTTTAAATGATGTAAATAACGTTTGACGGTGTGGATCGTCGATTCGGAGGCTCTATTATCAAAAACAACTTATGAGTACGTATGAGGGCGATCGTACGTACTCATAATAATATAGTAACCTGACCATATATATATATATATTAAAAATGTTAGGGGGAACTATCACGGTGTCAACTTTATCTTAAATTAGAACTAACACATGGAGCGCGTGTAATAATACTAGGTTAGCTTCTTAACCATTCTTTAATGTTAAAAATAATATATAATACTAAAAAACTCCTAATTTACAATAAGAGAGTTTTTTTTTCCTTTCATTGTTGAGGCGTGTTTAATTGACTTGACTTTGCATTGAGGTATCTAGTGCATGAGCTGCAAATTTTGGAGTTACACTATCTTATTCATTAATTTTTCGTAAAGGCGAAATTAATACACTGTGTAAATTAATAATAATATAATATTTTATTTAATTAAAATATAGATTTGATAGAACATGCATGATCCATATATGCAAGAAAAATACGAGCATCCTTACTCACGTACATGATAAAAATTAAATAAATTATATTATATATATGGTTAAATATGGTACGAACACATGGACAATTAATTAGCTATTATAAATATTGAATATATTACAAGACCTTTTGGAATTAAAAAAAAAAATTTAGTCCACATAAAAGTGGACGAATTAATTAATAGACCACCATTTTCTTTGGATAAAACTTCAGAGGACTCCCCAACAATGCCTCGGTTCGCTGTAACATCATAATTGTTTGTACCTTCATTTAAAGATTTGATTCGGTACTTCTTAATATTAAAATCTAAAAAAAATTTAAATCTTTTAAAAAACAATTATTATTTATTATTATTATAATTATTAAATTGAAATAAAATTGACACATGGTGATTGATAGAGATGTCGACGAGTCTGATTAGAAACGGATTTTCAAAAATCTAAAATCGACTCCAAACCTGAAACCCGAATCCGAAAATGAACCTGACGGATTTTAAAAATCCATATCCAAATCCGAATCTGACCAAAAATTCGAAACCTGAAACTGAAACCAAACCCGAAAATTTGAACCCGAAATAATTATTTCTTTTTCAATATTTAAAAATATATTATATTAAATTTAAATTTTTAAAATACAAATTCAAATATAACATCAAATTTATATATATAATAAAAAATAAATTCGGGTTCGGTTCGGGTTTAGTTCGGTTCGATCGGTACAATAAAATTCATATCCGAATTCATATTCATCGGATTTCTATTTTTGATATCAATATCCAAATCCATATTCATTTAGCATCAGATAAATCCGTTTCCTTTGGATTCGGATTCGGATAAAATTTCGGTATCCATATTCATTGACATCCCTATTGATGGATCAGGGTACTTCAAATAAAGCATGGTTGGTGAGTTACCAACTAAACTTTTTTTTTTTTTTTACATTGGTTTTTTTGTTTGTATCCAACCAATTTTAATTAAAATGACATACCACCATAAAATTGTACTAGATTAAGAAAATGAAACTTGACCAAAATGGTACGCAAATATCTTTGGACAATTAGTCACAAATGAAAACTTCCCCACTCTGATAATCTCAAGAGATTATTTGAGTACTATTATATTAGCAATTACATGGCCATGGCTACTATATTATTATCAGTATTAGAGCCCTAGTACCCATAAGTTGTTTTGATAGAATTTTCTATCAAAAATTCAACAAATTTCAATTCTTTTACACTGTTCAACTAGCAAGTATTTCATACCGGCCATTAAAAATTGTCAAATTTGTGACCTCTTGATCGTAAGGTAAATAATGTCGAAAAATTATAAAATTTGATTTCTATAAGTTTTAAATAATGTAAATAACGTTTAACGGCATGGATCGTCGATTCGGAAGCTCTATCATCGAAAACGATTTATGAGTATGAGAGCGATCGTACTTATAATAGTATAGTAGCCGAACCCCAATTACATATTCAATGTAAAAAAAACATAATCTTATCACAGGTATATATAATGAATCTAGCAATTACTAGATTCAAAAAATTTATATTACAAAATATTAAAATTTTAAATTACTTTTTTTTTATATATTATTGTTGTATATACTAATACATGTACATACCTAATACATAAAAACAGCATTTCCTAATGAGAAAAATATGTTATTGAATGTGCCTCGCCAAAATATATTCAAATAGAAGCTTTACCAAATAAACAAGATTTTATCCAAAAAAAATATTAATAAAAAATTATTACTTAAATAATTAATATAAAAACATGAACTTTATTATTATTATTTTTTAGACATTTAACTTTTAGTTATTTTATTTATATTATTACATTCAGATAACTTAGAAATCTAACAATAGTTTTTTAGCTTTTAAGTAAATAAAATTAATATAGCTATTAAATTTAGTGTAATATTTTATTTAATTAAATAAATATAGCTCACCTAACATGATTAGAAATTAAAAAATATTAAACACAAATTTCGGAGAAACATATTTCAAAATACTCTATAAACAAGAGAGGGAGAGTTATGTTAGCGCCAGGGACTGTTAAATAAATATTGAAAAATGAGCAATGCTCTTATACACCAAACAAATCTTAACCATTAAAAGTTTTAAAATAGACGGTAATGATGCATCTATTAAAAGACGGTGACTGATACTTGGCACCATCTTTACCAGTGACCTCTTTAACGAGAGCAAAAAAATTTTCATTATATAGAATTTGCAATGAGAGCATTTTGATAAATTTTCATCCTCATAACATGTCATTTTTATAAATTTAGAATATTCCACCTTCCTCCATTCTTATCCTCTAATATTCCATTTTGTATAATTACCTTTCCTAAATTAGCTTTTCTTTTCTAATATATCATATTCAAATCTAAATTTAAAATTTAATTTTAATCAATATTTTTGAACTTTAATGTTGTTTTTACTATCGAATGAACAATTTGAATTTAATTTTAAAAATAGAAGCCTTTAATTTAAATAAAAAAATAAAAGTTATGTTTATAAATACAACATAATTTATAATTTAAAATAAGTTAATATATTTAAAATTTTGTGACATTTTAATATCAAATTAACAATTTGAATTGAAATATACTATTCATTTAAACATAAATTTTTTCATTCTGAAAATTAAAATTAAAATTAAGTTTGAATTTAATGTACACAATTATAAAGTTTAAGCTCAAATTGATTTTTAAATTCAATTTTATAAAGGTTTATTACTTATCAAATTAGCACTATCTAATTTGGTAAGTAACAAAATTAAACAAAAAAATAAATATTTGTGTAGGATTGATCAAATTTGGTAATTATCTTATATTTGCTTTCCTATATTATCCTTACGAAACGTAATCACGCAGAATCACTTATGCAAAAATTAATCTCGCCCTTAAAATATGAAGGACTAGATTTATTTTATCCGGTGTATTGGAAAATTCCTCTTATATTATTACATTCAAATAACTTAGAAATCTTACAAAATCTAACAATATATAGTTTTTTAGCTTTTAAGTAAATAAAATGAACATAGCTATTAAATTTAGTGTAATATTTTATTTAATTAAATAAAATACCTCACGTAACATGATTAGAAATTAAAAAAATATTAAACAAAAATTTCTGAGAAACATATTTCAGAATACTCTATAAGCAAGAGAGGGAGAGTTATGTTAGCACCAAGGACCGTTAAATAAATACTGAAAAATTAGGAGAACTACAAGTACCCCAAAAAAAAAAAAAAAAAAAAAAAAAAGGACTAATAAGCAAATATCAAAAACTTGAGGGGGCTATGGCCACCTTGTTCCTAAGCGTAGCTCCGTCCCCGCGTGCATGGGTTGTAACTAGATTGCGTGACGTCACCATCGGGAGGGACACGTTCCTTACGTCCGCATAGAAATCCTCTATGCGGTAATCACCCCGACACCACCCGTGGTCGTCGGTTTTTAAAAACGGGGCCTTCGTACGCAACGATCCCGTGTTCTTCTCTAAGCATCAAAATGCTCCTCCCCCCTTCAGCGCATCGTATGATGACACGTGTCGATTATCGCCAACGTAATCAAGCAACCATTTTTGCCGCAGAAAATAAGAATCGTTTTCCCTGCACATGGTGTATGGACCGGATCAGCAAATTAGAGTTAAATCATATAAGAATTTTCGCATAATATTTTTCTTTCGTATAATTAAAAATTTGAAAAAAAAATTCTATACTTGTGAATAATGAAGCACTAAATTCTACAACCAAATTCAATAAAAATATTTGCTTAAACTATGCTATTATTATTATTAGAACCTGTTTGGAATTATAAGGAATTACATTATATACAGCTAGAAAATATGATAAAAATATAACTAATTTAGCATTATGGATATCGTAATGAGTCAGTTACAAAGTTTTACGGTCCATCAGAAAATATAAAATCGCATTCTTATATATTTTTACTGCTGCTTTATTTCATTAATTAGCGTGAGATGAGCTTTGGTACCAAACGAGCCCTTATAAATTTTTAAACTTTTTTTATAGTAGAATAATTTTAAAAAATAAATTTATAATATTAAAACAGTACATAAATTATTAATTATATATTTTATGAGAACATAAATATAATTTTGTTGGCAACACAATAGCATTATCATCTGTAACAAAAAAATAAAATAAAATAAAATAAGACCAGTAAAAGAGATTCTACATAATATAACTTTCCAACTGTACGGTTCAAAAAAATAAGAAAAAACTTCGAATAATGCCTTTGTGGTTTCACTTTTTTTCACTTTAATATCCTGTGATATAAAATGTATTAAATTTGTATCGTGTGGTTTTGCACTTTTTCACTTTAGTACTCTATGGTTTAAAGTGTATCAAGTTAATACCTTGTCGTTTCACATTTTCTCACTTTAGTATCATGTGGTTTCACAATTTCTCACTTTAGTATCCTGTGGTTTAAAAATCACAGATACTAACTTGATGTAAAAATAAAACCACAGAATACTAACTTGATATACTTTAAACCACGTACTAAAGTGAGAAAGTGTGAAATCATATGGTACTAATTTGATATACTTTAAATCATTGAGTACTAAAATAAAAAAAAGTACGAAACCATATGTTTTTTTTTTAAAAAAAAATTTTCCCAAAAAAAATAAAATAAAAGTAAATTTTTTTTACAAAAAAATTGGTGCGGTTCACTGCTGACGTAAGTAGATCAGGTACACGATTAATTTTTAACGGTCCTCTTAGGAGACTATAAATAGCAAATAACTCTACTTTCCTCTTCTTACTAATTTCCACGGCAAACTCTCTCTCTCTCTCTCTCTCTCTCTCTCTCTCTCTCTCTACCTACCGCTTTTTCTCTCTCTGTGTCTCGATCTCTCTAGCGTCTCTCTCTCTCTTTCTCTCTACCGCTTTTTCTCTCTGTGTCTCGGCGGTCTCTCTAGCGAAATGATGGTTTGATCTTCCGCTTCAGCACCTGCGATTCAAACGCTCGAGCAATCGATCCCTCGATCTCTCCGTAGAGCTCTTCGATCCCCTCTCCATGGAGCTCCGCGGATTGCAAACCCTCGCCGCCGTTTCGGAGATCTCCGCCGGTTTCTAGGGTTAGGGTTTTGGGTCGTGTTTGTGCGGTTGAGGAGGGACTTGGGGAAGATGAACGTGGAGAAGTCGCAGGTGTGGCAACCGTGTAATAAGAAGAGATTGTGATCGATTTGGGGGGGTTTAGGGTTTCGAAGGTGACAGGGGTGAGGAAGAGGAAGAGGACGAGGACGAGGAGATGAGCGCGGTGATGGGAGGAGGGGGGAGGGTGAGGGTGGGGAAGTACGAGCTCGGGAGGACGCTCGGGGAAGGAACCTTCGCGAAGGTCAAGTTCGCGCGGAACGTGGAGACGGGAGAGAGCGTCGCCATCAAGATCCTCGACAAGGAGAAGATCCTCCGCCACAAGATGATCACCCAGGTCCCATTCCTCCCCCCCTTTTCATTTCTTTTTTAATTATTTTCCTTCAAATTCCGATTATATTTGTTTGTGTAGTTTTAGATGAATCTGGGTGAGATATTTGGTTTTTATCTGAAGAAAATTATGGATTTTTCATGTTTTCGATTTATACGGAATAATATATGTGACTTAACTTGAAATCGCGGCTTCTTCTTGTGAAAATTTTCGCATGTTTTTTCGGGATTATTAAAGTCTAATTAACTGTACTACAATTTCTTTTGATTTTTAAATAAAAGTGTCTGTTTTTTTTTATATATAAGTTTACATCAGATGGAATGTATTTTTTTCCTTAAAAAAGCAAACAAAAGCATATTTTTGTGATTGGATTATCTTTGCTCATCCCTTAACTTTCTCTTTCTGTATACGATGATGTCCGTAATTTACTCCATCGTTCATCTAAAACTTTGCTACGCTTTTTGTTTGGTAGTGAGTCAACACATTCTTTTATGTGCTTTAGTTTGGCCCTGTAATCGTAAATGATAAGAATTGTACTTTGAAAGTTCAACTAAAATTGTCAAGTTGATTTCCTTTTGCCTTGCATGATTATTTTTAGACAATTGAACGGCGTTCTTTTACTAGTTTTATCATTCAATTAGAGAGTCACTTGTGCACATGATGACCTTCAGTATTTATATTTTCATCTTTTATGCCTTCAGATAAAACGTGAAATTTCAACCATGAAGCTGATCAGGCACCCTAATGTCATACGCATGTATGAGGTATGCAACCAGCATGCTGTCCCTCTTCACTATTATGATTTATTTTTTTTTCTCTATATCAAGTAATTTTTTAGGACCATACTAATCAGTCGTGGAGATTCCGGTTCTATACTTGGTGCTTGTTTGGCCTGGTGAGAGCTCCCACAAAAGTGATCTTTGAGCAGATCCAAAAGAACTTACAACTTTCTTAATAACATCCTGTTGCCTTACAAGCATATGCTTCAAATTTGAGATTTTAGTTTTGGAACTTAGAAGCAAAAGACCCAGATATTTATTTGCCGACACTTGGCTGCTGATCTTCGGAGTAGAGAAGTTGCTCCGTAAGATAGGCCGAAGGGGCACTAAGAGATTTGTTTTGGTTTGAATCATAAAAAGCATAAAAATCAACTTACTTTCTAGCAATTCCTGCTCCTTATTTCTTCAGTTACCTGTTACAAACAATGGCAATTATTGCATAGGTGATGGCCAGCAAGACAAAGATATACATTGTTCTAGAACTTGTGACTGGAGGCGAACTCTTTGACAAAATTGTAAGATGCTGCCTCAAATTGTGTTTAGTTATGTCATTTCAATCCTTTGGAGTGATAAAATCAATATCTTATCATATTTTCTTAGTTTTCTTGATGCCAACATGTTTAAGTTATTAGGCTTCTCGTGGGAAACTAAAGGAGGATGAAGCAAGGAAGTATTTTCAGCAGCTAATAAATGCTGTGGACTACTGTCACAGCAGAGGTGTCTTTCATAGAGATCTAAAGGTGAAAGAAGATTTAAATCATTTAGTTATTGATATATCTCAACAATGATGCTAATTTTTGCGACTCTTACTTTTTGCAACACTTAGGCCCTTAACTAGTTCTGTTCTGGCTTCTTACATTGTCTTGTTAACAGCCAGAAAATCTGTTGCTGGATACTAACGGACATCTGAAAGTTTCAGATTTTGGACTTAGTGCATTACCTCAACAAGTTCGTGTATGTATAAGGCTTACCCTATTATGATGATTATTTTGTACGTGTTATAATGTCTATACATAATTCATATCCTGTATTAGATTGCTGAGCCATGGTGAAATTATCATTCTTGCAACTACTTTTCTTCCCGTTTCTTGCTCTTGTATCATGTGAAGCTGTGGTACCGAGCATTTATGTTTCTTTTGATACACAACATCATCTTTTCATGGTTATATCTTCGTATTTAAATTCCTAACAGTTTATTTTTTCTAAGCTCTAAATTCTTAACTTCTTTCCATCTCAAATTAAAAACATTGGTTGGGACCTCCTTTCATTACAACTTTCTATGAACAAACCACTAATTAAATCTCTTTTTTATGCTACAGGAGGATGGGCTTCTTCACACGACATGTGGGACACCCAATTATGTTGCCCCTGAGGTTGCTTTCATACTTGGGATGACTGACTCTTGAGATCAAAATTACATCTTCTTTATTCTTCCATTCGCAATTGGATAATTTGTAGGTTTTCTTAATGTTGGACTAGGTTATAAAAAACAAAGGTTATGATGGGGCCAAGGCTGATCTGTGGTCGTGCGGAGTAATCCTTTTTGTCCTTATGGCAGGATACCTGCCTTTCGAAGATCCGAACCTTAGCTCACTTTACAAAAAGGTGAGCTCTTAGCTCAGAAGTAATGGAGATATTTACCTATATGCCCTCCAGAAATATGTAGTTATCTATACTCATAAAAATTCCTATCAAAATTCTTTTTGTTATAAAAGCCAAATTCCATCATGACTGGGAAACTATCCAGCTTAAAGTAAATGTATATATATATTTTAAAGAAACCAGACTTTTGAGCTATACCAATTAATTTGATTTTTACGGAGGTGCTGTGTCGAGATGGTGATCATGCTTGCTTTATTAAGTTCAATATTTCTTGCTAAATGCAGATCTTTAAAGCGGACTTTTCTTGTCCATCTTGGTTCTCAACAAGTGCCAAGAAACTTATCCGAAGGATTTTGGACCCCAATCCACAAACTGTAATCTATCAGCTTTGTACATTCAATTGTCAAACCCTATTCTCTAAAATTTTATCAAATTCTGGATCGAATTGCCTAAAGAAAATGTAAATTGGGCCATTTTGCAGCGGATTACAGTTGCAGAAGTCATTGAGAATGAGTGGTTTAAGAAGGGTTATCAGCCACCAAGTTTCGAAACACCAGATGTTAATCTGGACGATGTGAATGATATTTTTAACGAATCTGGGGTATTTAATTTTTCCATCCTTTTTTTTTGGTAATATCACTATACTTCTGCAACATTATATATTAATATATCTATCCTTGTAAAATCTGAATTTCTTATACGCCCTTCATAGAAGACATATACCCTGCTTAACAAAAAATGCCCCTAAAAAGGTGTTTCTTATATGAAAGCAACTTAGCAGACCCCCATCTTAAATAGGTTCGCACTCTCAACAGGTATTTATGGACATTCACATTTTAACTGGATTACTGTATAAATTGATAATTTTGCAATGATAGGTATGTACAAGTCCTTTTTCCGTTTGCCTATTTTCCTCTGAATAGAAGTTACCAACATGCGTTCGATCATGCTCGAAACGTTCTTTTGTTTTGACGTGTAGGAGCCAGAAAATCTTGTTGTGGAGAGAAGAGAAGGGGGGCCTGCTTTGATGAATGCCTTTGAGCTTATTTCTACATCCCAGGGCCTCAATCTCGGCACTCTTTTCGAAAAGCAAATGGTAACCTCATTTCTAAACTGTACCGTTTTATATATTTCTCAACGCAAGCATATACCTAGTGTGCCTTGTTTTGACGCATTTGTACAATAAAAAAGCTTAATAACACTTGTTGAAAGTCGCCATTTGCTTGTTGCACAGGGCATTGTGAAAAGGGAAACAAGATTTGCATCGAAACTTCCTCCAAAGGAGATACTTTCTAAGATTGAAGCAGCAGCAGCACCCTTGGGATTTAATGTACAGAAACATGATTACAAGGTATACCCTGCGGCCCCTCACCCCACTTCCCCAAAGGCCATCCGCAAATGAACGAAAAAAACTTTTCAGGAGAATTATTATTGTTACATGAATGTGTCATAGAAAATTCAGAAAACTCCGTTGTGGTATAGCGGCCCAACTATAACTCTCCTGTACATCATTAACCTGTTTTGTGTTCTCTGTGATTTTCTTTTTTTTGTTTTCTCAAAAGGTACTTGTGTATTTTTCCTATTATTTGGCTACTAATGATTGTGTATGTATATCAATCAGCTCAAGCTTCAAGGAGAAAAATCTGGTAGGAAAGGCCACCTTTCTGTCGCCACTGAGGTAATGAGAGACTTATTTCCTCGACATAGCAATTCCGATTTCCACATTTCCAGTAGCTCATTTCTGAAAAATTAAAGATCCGCTTAAGTTCCAACTTTGCAATTTTAATCCACATTCGGTGTTTTTGCAACTCCGAGCGGAAGTATCTTTTACGGGCTATTATACGCCTTTTTGACCGAATTATAGCAATGAAAGCTAGGGCTGTTTCAGTCTCCGAGAATTACAAGATCGCAAGTGTCGTCTCTCTCGTGTATGTTATTGTGTAGTGATCACTGAAATTTGTGATAAATTTGCTTAAAAAGGTCTTTGAAGTTGCACCCTCCTTGTTCATGGTGGAGCTTCGCAAATCCAAAGGCGACACGCTTGAATTTCACAAGGTAAATAAGCATATATTGCATCCTCAATTTTTGTGAACTACTACAGTTTATGCTTCTTTTTTTTTCTCTTTTTGTTAACTTTTTATCTTTTTGTGATTTTAGTTCTATAACAATATCTCCACTGGCTTGAAAGATATCGTTTGGAAGACGAAGGACGACCAAAATGAAGAAGCAGCTGAGAGTTTGAAAGCTTAAATTGCTTTTAAAAGCTTAAATTCGCATCTGTACATATTTTACAAAGATTTTTCGTATTGTCCAACAATGCAGGTTTGTAATTTGGGGTACAATTTGAAATGCTTCTTAAATAAATAACAGCTTATTAGGAGTGGGAAAAAAACAAAACGATTGAAAGAATTTTTTTTTGGAAATTTGAGAAAGTTCACTGTTTGCTAGTAAAAGAAGGTACCAAACAATGGCATCTTTTTCCCCCACTTAAATTTAGTCCGTAAGATCAAGGATTTAAGTTCCATGGCATGACCCCGGAAACTTACTGACACGGTACGTACCGAGCTGTACCGATGTGTGCCGGTCAAAATTTTTTTTGTATGCCGATACATAATAGCATGAAATATTTTTTTTTTTAATAATAAGATATTTTAACTATTTATTATGTTTTTTTATTATATTTTTTGAACTTTATTGAGAAAATTATTTACAAGAATGTAATCCCTTATTTTTTGAACTTTATTGAGAAAATTTGTCAGTTTGCTACGTTATCCCGCTATCGCAAAATGCGAGAACAAAGTCAATTTTGTGTTTCACTCTGTATCAGAAGAATAAGTAAAACAGTGTGCAAGGACAACTGTAATGGCAGTAAGATCAAGAACACAATGCGTGGAATAGCATGATTCCAGGAGTTGGATGTAACTGGAGTTCTCGGATTGGCGTATTCCATCATGGTTGGTAGAATAAGAATTATGACCAGATATAGATTTATTGAATCTGGATACAATTCGCTTACTAAATTTGGTTAGATTCAACGAATATGCTATGCACCTATCAAAAAATGGCTAATGCAGTATCACTATCGTTCGTTATTCCCATATTAGACACGCAAGTGCGCGCACACTAGAATCATTCACAATATGTGAATTTTCTTCGAATGTCATTATCAAAAACGTGCCTTTTCTTGTACCTTTACAAAAAAAAAGGGGGTAAATTGTACTGCTGCTTCCTGAACTTTTGACGGAGTTTCACTTTACCCCCCAAACTCTTAAAACGGTCATTTACCTCCCTATACTTTAATATTGCATCTTGTTGCCCCTTCCGTCAGTTAAAGTTAACGGAGCTGAACGGGAGTTGACGGAAGGGTTAGGTTTTGACGATTTTTAGGATGCAAAAACTATGAGAAGAAGAGTTGGAGGGCATAGAAATGGAGGAAAAAGAGTTTTTAAGGAATAAAAGTGAGTTGGTTGGAACAAGGGACAGTTTAGGCGGTAGATTTCCCGCCAAAACCTAACTCTTCCGTTAACTCCCGTTCAGCTCCGTTAACTTTAACTGACGGAAGGGACAACAAGATGCAATATTAAAGTATAGGAGGGTAAATGACCGTTTTAAGAGTTTGAGGGGTAAAGTGAAACTCCGCCAAAAGTTCAGGAGGCAACAGTGCAATTTACCCAAAAAAAAAAGTTTGAACAAAGTTTCTTTGTTTTTTTCTATTTCAGGGAAGGGATTATTCCGGTGCAGCTCGCTTACGATGGTTTGCGTATCTACATTGACCTGTAATAAGGTACATATGGTTTGATGCGTAGGACAGTGTTGAATGATACTTTCGAACTGATCTTTTTCTTGTAAAAGTGATGTCTATTTGGCTTTTCTTTAGCTTATGGGGTGGCTCTCCTCCACCCCCTAAAAAGAATCAAACAAGAGTTTGGCAAAGAAAAGTTTAGAAGCTTTTGCTATGTTAGAGAGCAAAAATGGGTGCAGTGCTTGAGCCTCACAACTGAAAGATGCAGTTTACTACTGCTTCTGCTTCTGCTTCTGCTTCAACTGAAAGCTGTTGACAAGATTTTCTATAAAACAATTGCTTGTGCTTTCTGTTGAACAATTTACTTGCTTAAACCATCTAGAGCATCTTCAAAACAATCAACCAAGCATTTGGCAAATAAGAGGTCATGGCTTTTCGCTGTGGTCGAAAGCTCAAACGACTATTAATGTTTTGTTGAACAGTTAAACACACAACATCTGTAGAAGATCAATTAGGCTACTTAGTATTATTATATGTATGGGCCTCTAATTCACCTGTTATAATTCATAACACTGATGGTTCACGATGTGACTTGTGAATTGGAATTTAAGTGTGTGATTAATCTTTAAAACAGGTGGATTCCATGGTATTAATTTTGTTGCGTATTTATATTATTGCAATTCCTAGATCTTCCATACATGAATGACCTGATTTTTGAGTGTCTCAACAGTAGGCTTCAATTCATCACTCTCTCGTTGCAAAACTACTTTAGTAAACCATTATTTTAGCTCGCTCAGTCCAAGAATTTAATTGCCTTCACTTTGTCTTCTTGAAGGAGCGAAACAACACTTTACAATGGGAATTGGTCCGAGTACACGTGCCAAGAAAAAGGATGAACATGTGTACAACCATTTCTATGTATTAGCATACTGGGCTCGATGTATATCTAAGATGAGGATGACACATTAATGGGGACTTAGGCTACTATGCTATTAATAGCACCAAATCATTTGTGCTATCAAGTTTTCGGCCATTGGATTGAGATATGTGTGGTTAGGATGATGTGGGCCCCTTAGGACTGAGTAGCTGGTTGATTGAATAGTATGATCTAACGGATAAAAATGATCAAAGAGGTAGATCTAACGGCGAAAAATTTGGTAGCACGTGCTTTGTACTATTGATAGCATAATAGCAGGACTCCATTAATGGGATCTTGTTTCACTTTTTTCATCTCGGTAGTATTCGGTTTTCTTCAAATTGTGGAAGTTAAAATAGTGTAAATTTCGTTGAATGGTATCTTCTTAACTTTTTTTTTTTTTGAATTGTGTTAAGTAATAAAAATATCGTTCTCTATTAGTTTTAAGCTTTTGGAGATTAAACAATAAGTTCTCTATTAGTTTTAAGCTTTTGGAGATTAAACAATAATTTAACATGATATCAGAGCAGAAAATCCTATATTCTAGTCCCGTCACGTTCCTAACATTATTTCATTTTCTTTTATTTAATCAAAAATGTCTCGAAGTTCAAATATGAGAAAAAGCATTATATATAAGTAATAAAAATACCGTTTTCTAGTAATTTAAGCTTTTGAAGATAAACGGTAATTTAACCATAGGGCTTAATAAAATTGGTTTCTTTCTCAAAATGTTTGGCATCCTCATTTGTTTATCACCTGGTAGTAATTTTTCAGTATTTCAGACAGTTTTTCTTGTCAACTTCACTTTGGATGCACAACACAAACAAGAATGGTTTGTTCAGGTGAATATCACATTAATAAAATAAATTTGAAAACCTAATTTGAGCGATTTTATCAATCTGTAATAAATAGAAAGAATAGTAAATAGTAGCATGAATGGTCGAACAACTGGAAATCACAATACAAGGGTAAACTTTTCAGTGCATTTCAACGAATTTAAACAAATTTCACTTCTTTTCTATTGTAAACTACTTTGTAAAGTTGGGAACATAGGAAAGGAAAGGAAGTTTAATAGCCACACTAATATAACCTCAATTGAATGTGGAGTGCAACAAAGTTATTGAATATGACCATCAAGAAGAGGAGGAAAAAAAAGTAAAAAATAGAGAGGTAAAAAAAGGAAAAGATTTGAATGAGATCCATACAAATACATAATTTGGTGGTTTGTTACAATGGACGTGGCAGCATTTTAGGCCTCCCCATTATTTTTGCTCTTTTCTCACTCCTTTCTTTTTGTCTTTTCTGTCTGGATTTTTTCTCTCTGAATTTTTCTTTTTGTCTTTTTCCTCTGGATCTTTCTTTTTGTTTTTTCTGTTTGTCCTCCAGATATTTTTTTTTTACTTCCTAATTTTTTTAATATGCCTAGCCTAAACCCTAAAACTCCCACACGCCCACCTCTTCGAAGCCGCTCCACACCATCCCTCTCCTTCTCGCCGGCTTCCGAGGCGTCTCTCCACACCCTCCCTCTCCTCCGCGCCGCTTCCGTGCGTCTCTCCACCCCTTCTCTCTCTCCTCCGCGCCCTCTCTCTCGCCGGCCCCGTATGCTCGACCCATCTTTTCCACGCCTCTACCTCTCTCCTCTCGCTCGAGTGCCCTATCACCCTACGCCGGATCTCCGCCGGCCACATACGGGATGGAGCCATCACCCGTGTTACACCCGTGCCCATTATGTTGGACCGACCGCGGATGCCATGAGTACACCCTTCTCTACCCTATCTTCCTATCTATGGAGGTAAGATCTCCGATCTCTCTCTACTCCTCCCTTTGGTTCGACCGCGCGGATTCTATCTATGGAGGTAAGATCTCCGAACTCTCTCTACTCCTCCCTTTGTTTCGACCGCGCGGATTTTGTGGTGTTCTCTCGCCACCCATTGGACCGCGGTTTGGGAAGAGCTTGCCTCGGATCTCCACTCATTTCAACAGATCCTTTGATATTTCGAAAAAAATCTCCTTAGATCTAGAAAAAAACTCCTTCATTTTAATGATCTTTTACGCTCCAAAAAAAAAAAACAGATTCGTACCTATTTTTTTAAAGATTTGTAATCATTACCATTTTCTTTTGTTTTTTAGATCTTTTTTAAAGATTTGAAATTCTCTTAGATTAAAAAACAGCTTTTGTCTCTCGTGCAAATCTCTTTAGATCTTGAAAAAAATCTCCTTTCATATTTCGAAAATCCCGAGCAAGGGGAGATCTTCTCCGTAGTTTTCGAAAATGTCCCCGTGTTGCTCGTAAAGGAGATCTTCTCGTAGTTCCAACTCGTAAAAAGATCTTCTCAGATCTTCTCATTGGTTTAAACAGATTATTACACTGTAAGAGAGGTGCAAAGCTTGAGTTAGAAGTATTATAAATTGGCCACACTGCAGTCTGCTCCTGTCCACCAAAAACAAAAAAGTTTATTGTCTTTATTATTACACTGTAAGAGAGGTGCAAAGCTTGAGTTAGAAGTATTATAAATTGGCCACACTGCAGTCTGCTCCTGTCCACCAAAAACAAAAAAGTTTATTGTCTTTATTTGTGCACATAACAGTACAAAGAGCCTCTTTTTTACATACGGTCGCTACGGTCTTCTCTCCTATCTCCTAAAGGGTATTTTCTTGAGTGCGTGACAAGAAAAGGGTATTTTCTTGCATTGTGGGCGTGTACCACCTACGCTTACTATCTCTTCCTCTACCGACAAAGAACAAAGGTTGATATTCTTTGCTTACTTCTACCTACCCCTTTTGTCTCCACTTTTTGGCGATCTCTGTTGATCCGTATTGGTTTTTATTGTTTTGTTGTGCTTAAACCCCGTTGCCTTTCTCGTCTTTGTTTACCGCCAATGATTTTAGGCTTCCTTTTTGGCATTGTCGTTGTATTTCTTGCGTGGTGCTAGGCAATGATGATAGTCGTGCACAATGTATGCAAAATATAAAATAGAAGTTTGGACGACCTAATTATAGGCAACCACTTACTATTTGCATCTCTTGCCCTCTTCTACACAATGATAAGCAGGATAAAATAGAAGTTTGGATGGCCAAGTCATGGCAACCACTTACTATTTTTAGACGGGTTAACTCGCGGGATGCTTCTTTAACTAATGGACCAATCCTCCTGCATATCTTCTTTCATTGCGTAAACTACTTGCCTGTAATACCTGAGACTTACTATTTGCATCTCTTGCCCCTCTTCTACACAATGATAAGCAGGCAGGATAAAATAGAAGTTTGGATGGCCAAGTCATGGCAACCACTTACTATTTTTAGACGGGTTAACTCGCGGGATGCTTCTTTAACTAATGGACCAATCCTCCTGCATATCTTCTTTCATTGCGTAAACTACTTGCCTGTAATACCTGAGCCTAGCTACCACATTTTTTGATGTTTTCTGGCCTTTCTGTTTTTTACAATTTTTCAGCAGTAGTTTTTTTCGGATTTAGCTCTCTTCTTTTCTTAAAGCTTTGATGTTGAATCCTTCTTCTTTTTTTCTACTTCCTTATTTCTTACGCTACCTATTATTGATATTTTAAATTTTTAGTCCTAACTTATCAAATTTTCTCCTTTATCTCTTCTTTTCCTCTCGTTTTTCTTCCGCTTCATTTTTTGCGCCTTCTACTATGTCGACAGTTGAACTTTCTTACTCTAGATTGTTTCGTGAAATTTGTGATAAGCTGAATGTGGAAATACCAGAAATTGTTGTCTCTCCCACTACAAATGGGGATTACCTCGCATATATAGATCTCCCTATTTCGCGAAATGACTCTGCGTTTGAAATTGTACGCTGGGGGTGCAATGTTCCACGTTCAAGTACCGAGGACTTGCTCGCGTTACTATTAAGAGGATGGTCGAGGAGTTGGGTCTACAAGTTAAAGACGTGAATTACGATGATAGTATCTTCTATCAAAATTTATACAATTGTCTATCCACAAAGTACACTGTGTTGTCTACACAGTACAACAATTTGCTTCGTGAGTTTAACTTTGTCAAGGATTGTTATGTGTCTGCTCTTGCGCAAATGAATGAGTTTGTAACCGAGCGGATCCAAATCCATCGTGCCATTGGAGAGTGCCATGCCGTGATTAACCGTTTGGTTCCTGCTCCACCTACTTCGTAAAGTGAACCATCGGATGGTACATCCCCTCCCTTAGGTTGGTTGTCCAAGGTTTAATTACAAGTGTCCTACCTTGCTACTTCTCATGTGTAATGTAATATTTGTGCCTAATATAGGACTTATGATTTTTTACCATAGTCCTCCCTTTATCACTTAGATATTACATAACCTTTGTGTTACCTACAGTTAATATAGGAGTTATGCTTTTTACATAAGCTTCTCTTTATTCCAGTTTTCAACAATATCTTAGCCAAACATTTGTTGCTGCTTCTTAGGCAACCACTTTTAAACTTGGTGAACTTCCTTTCATGTGCCATGGAATGCAATAAGGCATGGCAGTGTTTTTCCGTGCACTTATTATTGGTTTTTATTGTTTTGTTGCGCTTAAACCCCGTGAGCCTATTTCTCCGAGTTTGGCCGAGCCAAATTGCTACTTCTCATGTGTAATGTAATATTTTGTGATGCCTAATATAGGACTTATGATTTTTTATCATAGCCCTCCCTTTATCACTTAGATATTATGTAAGAGGGGATTAGCTTTTCAGAATTCTCTTTCTTGAAAAAAAAAAACCTCTTTCTTGAAAAAAGAAAACTTTATTCCGCTTTTCAAAGAATATCTTAGCTTTTCTAATTCTCTTTACTTAAATTTGTACTTAAAAGTTATGGTCACTTTGTTGATTCGTCTGCTTTTCTACTTATCTCTTTGGACTTAAATTGGTGCATTGGTCTCTTCGTGTTTTAGTTTGCTAGACTTATGATTTTTTGACATGGCCTTCCCTTTATGACTTAGTGTTACCTACTGCACTTCTCTTTAGTTGAGTCAAATTGCTTTCTTTATCTCGCACTTCTCTATTATGTAACCTTTGTGTTACCTATAGTTAATATAGGAGTTATTATTTTTACATAGGCTTCTCTTTGTTTCGAGTTTTCCAAAGAATAGCTCACTTTTCTAATTCTCTTTATCGCAAAAAAAAATAGCTTCTTTCCTTGCTACTTCTCATGTGTAATGTAATATTTGTGATGCCTAATATAGGACTTATGATTTTTTACCATAGCCCTCCCTTTATCACTTAGATATTATGTAAAAGGGATTAGCTTTTCAATTCTCTTTCTTGAAAAAAAAAAAAAAAATCCTCTTTCTTGAAAAAGAAAACTTTATTCCGTTTTCAAAGAATATCTTAGCTTTTCTAATTCTCTTTACTTAAATTTGTACTTAAAAGTTATGGTCACTTTGTTGATTCGTCTGTTTTCTACTTATCTCTTTGGACTTAAATTGGTGCATTGGTCTCTTCTGTGTTTTAGTTTGCTAGACTTATGATTTTTTGACATGGCCTTCCCTTTATGACTTAGTGTTACCTACTGCACTTCCCTTTAGTTGAGTCAAATTGCTTTCTTTATCTACTGCACTTCTCTATTATGTAACCTTTGTGTTACCTATAGTTAATATAGGAGTTATTATTTTTACATAGGCTTCTTTTGTTTCAGAATAGCTCACTTTTCGTAATTCTCTTTACTGCAAAAAAAAATAGCTTCTTTCCTTGCTACTTCTCATGTGTAATGTAATATTTGTGATGCCTAATATAGGACTTATGATTTTTTACCATAGCCCTCCCTTTATCACTTAGATATTATGTAAAAGGGGATTAGCTTTTCAATTCTCTTTCTTGAAAAAAAAAATTCCTCTTTCGCAAAAAGAAAACTTTATTCCAAGCCAAAGAATATCTTAGCTTTCCAGAATTCTCTTTACTTAAATTTGTACTTAAAAGTTATGGTCACTTTGTTGATTCGTCTGTTTTCTACTTATCTAGACTTATGATTTTTTGCCATGGCCTTCCCTTTACGACTTAGTGTTACCTATTGCACTTCTCTTTAGTTGAGCCAAGTTGCTTTCTTTGTCTATCGCACTTCTCTATTATGTAACCTTTGTGTTACCTATAGTTAATATAGGAGTTATGATTTTTACATCCGCTTCTCTTTATTTCCGTTTTCAACAATGGCTAGGCTTTTCTAATTCTCTTTCTTGAAAAAAAAAAAGCTTCTTTCCAACTAAGATGAAACTTCGGCAACCTCATCGCACTTCTCTTTAGCCTACCGCACTTCTCTTTAGTTGAGCCAAGTTGCTTTCTTTGTCTCGCACTTCTCTATTATGTAACCTTTGTGTTACCTATAGTTAATATAGGAGTTATGATTTTTGCATCCGCTTCTCTTTATTTCCGTTTTCAACAATGGCTAAGCTTTTCGTAATTTTCATCGAAAAAAAAAAAAAAAAAAAAAAAAAAACTTCTTTCCAACTAAGATGAAACTTCGGCAACCTCAAATTCTTCTTACTAAGATGAATCCTTTATTGAAAAATTGGTTTCTTTCGAAAAAAAGCTTTCATTCTCTCGAGTTTAGAGCCGAATTGCTTTCTTTATCTACCGCACTTCTCTTATTTCTCGATTAGTTTAAAAGTATGTTGGGCTTAAATTTGTGCTTAAAAGTTATGGTCTCTTTGTTTATTCGTCTGTTTTTTTCTTATCTCTTTGGACTTAAATTGGTGCATTGGTCTTTTTTTTTTTTTTTAGTTTAACATGGATTGCCTACGTATATAGCTATACATTATACATGAATTACATCCTCTATTATCCTTTCATATGTAACATTTAAGCTATACATGAGTTCTCTTTATAGCTTTTTAGAATTCTCTTTACTGAAAAAAAAACTCCTTTCCAACTAAGATGAAACTTCGGCAACCTCAAATTCTTCTTACTAAGATGAATCCTTTATTGAAAAATTGGTTTCTTTCCAAAAAAAAAGCTTTCTTTCTTTGAGTTTAGCTGAGCCAAATTGCTTTCTTTATCTACTGCACTTCTCTTATTTCTGATTAGTTTAAAAGTATGTTGGGCTTAAATTTGTGCTTAAAAGTTATGGTCACTTTGTTGATTCGTCTGTTTTCTACTTATCTCTTTGGACTTAAATTGGTGCATTGGTCTTTTTTGTTTTTAGTTTAACATGGATTGCCTACTGTATATAGCTATACATTATACATGAATTACATCCTCTATTAAACTTTCATATGTAACATTTAAGCTATACATGAGTTCTCTTTATTAGTTGCTGCTACTTTTTTTTTTTTAATTAAATTTTTAATTTTGCAGGTTTCACTTTCGTTTAGTAATTGCTGGTTGTGTCTTTCTGCTTCCCTTTTTGTTTATGATGATTTCGTTTTATGACGATTGTGTCTTGCTGCCCATTTTGGTTATGAACCGATGTTCTTTGTCTTGTCGCTTTGCTTATTTTGGTCCCGATCGCCATGCTTGCGCCCATGAACTGGTCTACTTAAAATATGTATTTTGATATTTGTGTCTGCTGCACTTCTCTTATTTCTGATTAGTTTAAAAGTAGGTTGGACTTAAATTTGTGCTTGAAGTTATGGTCTCTTTGTGGATTCGTCTATTTTCTACTTATCTCTTTGGAGTTAAATTGGTGCATTGGTCTCTTTTGTTTTTTTTCCTTTGTTTGCTGCACTTCTCTCTTATGTTTTGAGATGACTGCATCTGTTCATTATGCTGAATTTTGTGGGTTGTGTGATGTTAAATTCTAGAAAGCTTGGCCATTCTAGAAAACTTGGCCATTGTAATTGCTGGTTTCTGTCTTGCTGCTGCTTCTTATTTTTTGGTTTATTTCTTGCCTTTCTGCTATGCAATGATGATAGTCAGGCATAAATAATGCAAAATAAAAAATAGAAGTTTGGGCGGCCTAATTATAGGCAACCACTTTTAAACTTGGTGAGCTTCCTTTCATGTGCCATGGAATGCAATAAGGCATGGCAGGTTTTTACCATGACCTATTGTTGGTTTTTCTTGTTTTGTTGTGCTTAAACCCCGTTGCCTTTCTGTCTTTATTTACTTCGTCAATGATTTTAGGCTCCTTTTTGGCATTGTTGTATTTCTTGCGTGGTGGGCAATGATGATGGTCGGCACAAAATATGCAAAATATAAAATAGGAGTTTTGACCGCCTAATTGTAGGCAACCACTTACTATTTGCATCTCTTGCCCCTCTTCTGCACAATGATAAGCAGGTAGGATGAAATAGAAGTTTGGATGGCCTTATCATGGCAACCACTTACTATTTTTTAAACCGGTTGACTCGCGGGATGCTTCTTTAACTAATGGACCAATCCTCCTGCATATCTTCTTTCATTGCGTAAACTACTTGCCTGTAATACCTGAGCCTAGCTGCCACATTTTCTTATGTTTTCTGGGCTTTTGTTTCTGCGATTTTCCAGCAGTATGTTTTCCGAATTTGGCCCTTCTTTTCTTACCCATTGGCTTTACAATTTACTGTTACAGTTTTGATGTTGCTTACAAAGTTGAATCCTTTTTCTTTATCTACTTCCTTATTTCTTACACTCCCTATTATTGATATTGAATTTTTTTTTACTTTAGTCTCTAGGAAGATACAATGCATTCCGCTTAATTATAAGTTTACTTTGTCTTATTCGTAAGTTTTATTATTGCTTATTTGTTCTTACTTATACCGCTTTTGAATCTATTAATAAGGAATACATCAAACAAGGTTCTTGAGCAAACTTACTTCCAATGTCCAAACAATCCCGAATTTGCATGTTGTAATTTCTCTCTTATACTTTTTTGATAGTTTTGATTAGAAAAATTATGTACTCCATAGGAAGATACTGTGTGTTCCGCTTAACTATACGTTTACTTTTTCCCATTCCTAAGTTTTATTAATGATTCTTTGTTGTTACTTATGGAGTCAAGTCTCGAAGGATTAATGTTAAAACCAAGTCCGAGATAAGTAGGTGGAAATCTTTTAAACTCTTAAGGAGATCTTTACAGCGTAAGAGAGGATGAAAAATCCAACAGAATTTCAGTTTAACCAAAAAACAAATTGTAATGGAAATGAGAGGGGGAAATGTGGAAGAGAATTCTCAACCTCTCTCTTCATTACGTTGGGCTTCTCTATAATGAAGGCATGATTTCACACAAAGGCATGGAGGGTTCGGTCATATTTATGTTCGCAGGTCTTTCGTGTGCCATGGAATGTAATAAGGTATGGCAGGTTTGGCCATTCTTATGGTGTTCAAAAGCAGCCTAAGATGAAACTTCGGCAACCTCAAATTCTTCTTACTAAGATGAATCCTTTATTGAAAAATTGGCTTCTTTCCAAAAAACCTTTCTTTCTCAGAGTTTAGCTGAGCCAAATTGCTTTCTTCATCTACTGCACTTCTCTTATTTCTGATTAGTTTAAAAGTATGTTGGCCTTAAATTTGTACTTAAAAGTTATGGTCGCTTTGTTGATTCGTCTGTTTTCTACTTATCTCTTCGGACTTAGATTGGTGCATTGGTCTCTTTTGTTTTTAGTTTGCTGCACTTCCTCTTCTGTTTTGAGATTATTGAAGCTGTGCTTTATTATGCTGAATTTTGTGGGTTGTGTGATGTTAAATTCTAGAAAGCCTGACCATTCTAAATGCACCTCTCAACTTTTCCTACTATATGTATTTACACCATGTATTCTAGAAAACTTGAGCACATGTTTTTTTTGTTACAATCTGTTGTTTTTTGTCTTGCTGCTGCTTCTTATTTTGGTTTATTTCTTGCCCTTCTGCTAGGCAATGATAATAGTGAGGCAAAAAAAATGCAAAAAAAAAAAAAAAAAAATAGAAGTTTGGACGGCCTAATTATAGGCAACCACTTCTAAACTTGGTGAACTTCCTTTTCTTTCCATTGCTGTTTTATTTCTTGCCCTTCTGCTAGGCAATGATGATAGTCGTATAAAGAATGCAAAATATCAAATAGAAGTTTGGACGGCCTAATCATAGGCAACTACTTACTATTTGCGTCTCTTGCCCATCTTTTACATAACTCATGATATGCCTTGCCCTTCTGCTAGGCAATGATGATAGTCAGGTATAAAGAATGCAAAATATCAAATAGAAGTTTTGACGGCCTAATCATAGGCAACTACTTACTATTTGCGTCTCTTCCCCATATTTTACATAACTCATGATATGCATGCGGGATGAAATAGAAGTCCGGATGGCCTTATCATGGCAACCGCTTACTATTCCTCCTGCATGTCTTCTTTCATTGCATAAATGACTTGCCTATAATACCCGAGCCTAGCGATTATTTCCCGATACCATTGGATAGGGAAGAAAGAGAAACAAAAATACAGACATGGAGGCCTAAAATTATGCCACGTCTATTGTCACAACCATCAAATTATGTATTTGTGCTTTGTGTGTCACTTAATTCTCAACCTCTCTCTTCATGATGTTGGGCTTCTCTATAATGAAGGCATGATTTCACACAAATGCATGGAGGGTTCGGCCATATTTATGTTCGCAGGTCTTTCATGTGCCATGGAATGTAATAAGGCATGGCAGGTTTGAACATTCTTATGGCGTTCTCTGCAGCCTACGTTGGCGAGTTTTCGTATAAATTACTACGATGTTTTAAGGTACCCTAAATTTGCACGTTGTGCTTTGTCTCTTATCGCTCGTATTTGGCCATATTTATGTTTGCGGGTCTTTCATGTGCCATGTAATGCAATAATGTTCGTAGGTCTTTCGTGTGCCATGTAATGCAATAAGGCATGGCAGTTTGCACATTCTTATGGTGCTCCTGCCTATGTTGGCGAGTCTTTCGGTCAATACGTCGTGCTTTATCTCTTATCTTTGCTCGGGTTTGGCCATATTTATGTTCACGGTCTTTCATGTGCCATGAAGGCATGGCGGGTTTGCCCATTCTTATGGTGCTCCACCTATGTTGGCATCTTTTTCCCTGTGACCTATTATTGGTTTTTACCGTTTTGTTGTGCTTAAACCCGGCTTGTCTTTCTGTCTTTGTTTACTTCACCAATGATTTTAGTCTCCTTTTTGGCGTTCTTGTTGTATTTCTTGCCCTTCCGCTAGGCAATGATGATAGTCGAGCACAAAGTATGCAAAATATAAAATAGAAGTTTGGACGGCCTAATTATAGGCAACCACTTACTATTTGCATCTCTTGCCCTCTTCTACACAATGATATTTAGACCGGTTAACTCCCAGGATGCTTCTTTAACTAATGGACCAATCCTCCCGCATATCTTCTTTCATTGCGTAAACTACTTGCTGTAATACGAGCCTAGGCGCCACATTTTCTTATGTTTTCTAGGCTTTTGTTTCTTCGATTTTTCAAAGAATAGTTTTTCCGATTTAGCTCTCTTCTTTTCTTACCCATAGGCTTTACAATTCTTGTTACAATTTTGATGTTGCTTACAAAGTTGGATCCTTTTTCTTTTTTCTACTTCTTTATTTCTCACACTCCCTATTATTGATATTGAAAATTTTTAGACCTAACTTACCCAATTTTCTCCTTTACCTTAACACTAAGTCATAAAGGGAAGGCCATGTCAAAAAATCATACGTATTTTTGGCCAAACTCTTACGAAAAATTCTATGCAAAATACATCCAAAATATTTAGTATTCACTATCTCTTAATTAACTAACTAAAAGGAAATTAGATTTGAAAAATAGAATGATTTAAATAAGCATATCAAATATAAATTAATATTTTAATATTTAATATTTGGGTGTGTAAATTAATATTTTCATAATTAAATTAATATTTCTTCTTTACTTTATTATTTTTCAAACTCTATTATCGATATTGGAGATTTTCCTTTCTTTTAACTCTTCTTATCTCTT
This sequence comes from Aechmea fasciata, assembly GCA_025177825.1. NCBI lineage: Eukaryota > Viridiplantae > Streptophyta > Magnoliopsida > Poales > Bromeliaceae > Aechmea > Aechmea fasciata. The sequence continues at coordinate 2,953,520 of CM045927.1, read as the reverse complement.
CTACTTCCAATTTCTATTATCAATATTGAAGCTCGTGTTTGAAACAACATATAGTTTTAAACCAAAATACAAATCCAAAATGAAAGTACACACATAGCTTCAAACTCTGGTTATCCTTATAGGAACTTACATCATCTTTTTTACATGTTAGGTAAGATAAACAGCTTGCAAATAAGGAAAACAAACTTATAGGCAACCGAGTTTCTAATGTTTGTTATAATTGTAAGCGTGTGCATGTTGCCCGAGTTTGTTATAATTGTACTGCGTGTTTGTTATAAACAGAAACTGGTATAGGCAATGAGTTTCCAACATTTGTTATATTTTGAAGGATTGTTATATCCCTGCTTCTCTTAAGTTTCCACTTTGTTTATGTTTATTGTTACCCCGATTCTTGCTTTATGCTTGCCCTATTTAAGTACATAACACTACTCTTTAGTTCCAGCTTCGCCTCTTGACCCCAAGTATTCTCATGTACAGCAAGCGCTTTAATATTTTTTTGATCGAAGGGGAATAGTAATACTCGTACAAACAAACTGCTTAACTCGCCTTGATTCGATTCTTTTTACCCGATTCTGAGTAAGTTACTTTCTAATTGCTTACAAAATTCAGCCACGCTTTGCCTTGCTAATTACCTTCACCCAAAATATTCTGCTGTACAGCGAGCATTCCAATGTTCATTTGATCGAAGGGGAATAGTAATACTCTGTGCAAGCAGCTGTCGTTTGAATCTTTCTTGAATCAATTATTCTCATCCCATTACACGTAAGTTACAGCTTCCTAATTGGTTACATTTTTATCCTTTCCAGCTCTATTGTTGATTTGTTATTAGCCTATTTGATAAAACAAAATGCTTGCCTCTGTAGATAATTTTATAATTTTTATAGCTGCAGACCAATTAATGGGTTTTGTTTTGTTTGTTTGTGGATTTGTGGGGATCTTTAATTGCTTAGATAATTGTGCATACAAATAACATCTTTATATATATTTAGCAATTTTCATATAGTCTATACTTTCTCACTATTTCACAACACATTGCTTTTTTTAAATGAATATAAACATATTTAGAACCAATTTTTCCCCCAAATTATTATATTAGATTTAATCAATGACACTTTAAATAATCGGTGTTAGTTTATACTGTTTCCGTATTTTGATCCTATTTCTTTCCTCAGGATTGAATGGACATAACATCAATTTGTAGAGAAAATAGGAAAAAAAGGAAGTGTATCCTTGCTCAACGTCGAAACCGTTCTAAAAAAAATAGAACAGAGCAAACAACTAACATTGTTCCGAGGGTACACTATAATAATACTCTCCAAAATATTGCCGCACATACAGAGACTGATGAATTCTCCTATATTGAAAACTTCGGATCTTCTGAAGTGCAGTCTCAAAGTATTCAGCAACTATACCTAGGTTTGCCAGAATATGAATGCCAATCATGTGGAGCTTTATTATGGTATAATGAAAGAATTTATAAGCCTCGAAATGAAGTTGTTCCAAGGTTCTCTTTGTGTTGTCAGGAAGGTCGAATTTCTTTGCCATTGCTACAACAAACCCCAAACATGTTGGATGGTTTGTTAGATTACCAAGGTTCGAGGCAGGCTACAAAATTTCGAGAAAATATTAGGTTATACAATTCTTTGTTTGCCTTTACCTCAATAGGTGCAAAAGTTGACACGGCTATTAATAAAAAATCTGGTCCATACATATTTAGGATTAGTGGACAAAACCATCATTTAATGGGTTCCCTTCTTCCAGTTGATGGACAACGACCTAAATTTGCTCAGCTGTATATTTATGACACTGAAAATGAGGTGGACAATAGGGTCAAGGCACTTGAGGTAAATGGTAATTTACCAAATATTGATAAGGATATTCTGACAAAATTGATCTTGCTATTTGATGAAACAAATGAAATTGTTAAAGCATTTAGGATGGCGAGGGACCGTTTTAGACAAAGTGATTACTTGCCTATCAAATTAAGATTGATTGGCTCGCGTGGCGGAAGTACAACGCAATACAATCCACCATCATGTGCTGAAATTGCTGGGCTTATAATTGGTGATTTGGGCGGCAGATCGACGGATATTGTTGTTGAACATAAGACAGAAGGTTTAAAACGTATTAGTGATTTACACCCTTCCTTCATGGCTATGCAATATCCTATATTGTTTCCATATGGTGAAGATGGTTTTAGATTAGGCATAAAATGCAGTCTAAACTCACGGAGAAAGAAAAATTCCAGACAATGTGTTACAATGCGTGAGTTTTATGCATATAGAATACAAAATAGAAAGCATGAAGGAAAATCACTGATAAGAGGAGGTAAGTTGTTCCAACAATATATAGTAGATGCTTTCTCTTGCGTCGAAGAAGAGCGACTTTGTTATATTAGGAATAACCAAACAAATTTACGCTCTGAAATATACAAAGGCATTAAAGATGCTGTTGTTGAAGGTGATGTTGATGGAAATGCTATTGGGAAAAGGATTATATTACCTTCGAGTTTTACGGCGGGCCCTCGCTATATGATCCAAAATTATCAAGATGCTATCGCCATATGTAGGCATTGCGGTCCTCCAGATTTATTTATCACTTTTACGTGTAATGCACAGTGGCAGGAAATACGCGATGCCTTACAATTTATTTCAGGTCAAAGAGCAGAGGATAGACCGGATATTGTTAGTAGAGTTTTCAAGATGAAAGTAGAAGCCTTAATGACCGATATAAAGAAGTGTAACTTCTTTGGTAGATCAATTGGTGTACGTACCAATACCATTTATTAGCTTTCATTTCTTTCTATAAAATTCATAAATAAGGCTGCAAACATAAAATAAATTATCCTCAACTATTTTTTCCTTCCTCAACTTATTGCAGAATTATATACTGTGGAATTCCAAAAAAGAGGACTTCCACATGTACACATCTTGGTATGGTTGGATGCTGAACATAAGTATTTAACAAATATTGAAATAGATTCAATTATATCTGCTGAGATACCTCAAAAGGATGCTGATCCAGATGGTTATGCAGTTGTCACAAAATTTATGATGCATGGTCCATGTGGGTTGGCAAAACCAGAAGCACCCTGTATGGTAAAAGGACGCTGCTCAAAACGATTTCCAAAAGAGTACAACTCTGAGACAATGATAAGTGACGACGGATTTCCTATATATAGGAGAAGAAATAATGAACAAACAATTCTTAAGAATGGAATTGAACTTGATAATAGATTTGTTGTACCGCATAATTTGCCATTGCTTATTAAATATCAAGCACATATTAATGTGGAATGGTGCAACAAGTCTAGACTTATAAAGTATTTATTCAAGTATGTTAACAAGGGTCGGATCGAAGTTATGTCATTATAGAAAATAATATCGACCATGCAAGCTCCACGGACAACGATATAAGCAAGTTGATGAGATCAAACAATACCTAGATTGTCGATATTTATCGAAATGATACATTTGGAGGTTATTTGATTTTGATATTCACTTTAGGCAGCCATCAGTTGAAAGATTGACTGTACATCTACCAATGATGAATAATGTTACATATCGTGATGGTCAAATATTGACAGATGTGCTGAACCGTCCTAATATTGATAAAACAATGTTTACAGCTTGGATGGAAACCAATTTAGGTTGTGAGGATGCTCGCCAACTTACTTATGCAGAATTTCCTACTAAATGGGTATGGCATCCAAAAGATAAGTTTTGGTCGCCGCGAAAACAGGGTAATCGCATAGGAAGGATCGTATATGTCCATCCAAGCGCAGGAGAGCTGTACTTTTTAAGAATGCTTTTAAATGTTGTGAAAGGCCCTAGGAACTATAAGGAGATTAGAACTGTGGATGGTATTATTCATGAAACATTTCGATCTGCATGTGATGCTCTTGGGTTACTTGGTGATGATAAAGAATGGAAAGAAGCATTAAGAGAGGCATCATTTTGGTCCTCTCCAAGTCAGCTTAGGCAACTGTTTGTGACCTTACTTATATTTTGTGAGGTGGGAGATCCAATTAAATTATGGGATGAATATTGGGAGTTGATGGCTGATGATATTCTTTACAGATTGAAGAATGTTCTTGGAGTTCAAAATCTGCGAATGCCTCAAATTGAATTACAAAATTATGTTTTATTTGAACTTGAAATTTTGTTCAATAAGAATTGTAGTTCGCTTGCAAATTTCAAGCTCCCTGTACCTAATAGGTTGATTGTCGATCAGTTGAATAACAAGCTACTTAGAGAAGAAATGGATTATAACATAGATGAATTAACTCGAGAGCATGCACGTTGTTCGATGGATTGAATAATGAGCAAAGGAATATATATAATCTTGTTTTAGTTTCTATCTACGAAAATGCGTAATATTTGTTCATGGACATGGCGGAGCAAGGTAAAACTTATCTTTGGAAGACTATTATTTCAAAATTACGTTCGGAAGGTAGAGTTGTCTTTGGTGTTGCTTATTCCGGAATAGCATCGCTATTATTACCAGTGAATGAACGACCACTCAAGATTTAAAATTCCTATCAAAATTGATGACTGCTCAATTTGTGAAATAAAAAAGGGTACACAGCTTGCAAGATTGATTTCACATGCTAGCTTAATTATTTGGGACGAAGCACCTATGAATCACAAATTTTGTTTCGAAGCCTTGGATAAATCATTAAAAGATGTTTTGGAGCCGGACGGTCCAACTGCTTCCCAAAAACTTTTTGGTGGAAAGACTGTTCTTCTGGGAGGGGATTTTAGACAGATACTTCCAGTTGTCGTAGGTGGTACACGACATGAGATTCTTAATGCATCTCTTACTCGATCTTACATATGGAGCGAGTGTAAAACGTTCCATCTGACTACAAATATGAGGTTGGTACAACGCTCTTCTAATGATTCATCAAATTCATCCGTAACGAGTTTGCTAAATGGATGCTCGATGTTGGTGATGGAAAAATACATTATTAAATTAGATGGAGAAGAAGAAGGCACACGGATAAAAATCACGATGATATGCTTATTAAAGATGTTAATAATGGAATTGAGAGTATTGTTGCGAGAAATCTACGATAATATTGAAGAAAGGTACAACAATTCTAACTATTTAAAAGATAGAGCTATTGTTACACCAATAAACGAAATAGTGGATGAGATTAATTCATATGTACTTACTTTGGTGCCATCGGAAAGAGCGCCGGTATTTATTTCAGATTCCATATGTAATTCATCAAGGAATGTTGAAGATAATGATGTACTCTACCCTGTAGATTTCTTAAATTCATTGAAATTCAATGGAGTCCCTAATCATGAATTAACATTGAAAGTGGGTGTTCCTATAATGTTGCTTCGCAATATTAACCAAAGTTCGGTCTTTGCAACGGCACACGGTTAGTGATAACTCAACTGGCTCCTAGAGTTATTGAAGCAGAAATTTTTACAGGCAACCATATTGGCGAGAAGGTTTACATCCCCCGCATAGTAATGAATGTAACGGATTCAAAGTGGCCATTCATATTGAAAAGAAGACAATTTCCGATGCGTTTGAGCTATGCAATGACAATTAATAAAAGCCAAGGCCAAACATTACAAACAGTTGGCCTTTATTTACCGCACTGTATTTTCTCATGGGCAACTTTATGTGGCAATTTCTCGAGTTACTTCAAAAGCGGGTTGCGGATTCTCATTAAAAATAAGGAAGGAGAACTGAAGGGTATACAAGAAATATTGTTTACAATGAAATATTTCAGGATTTGTAATAGTTAGTTGTTTATGCTATAGTAAGTATTGTTTTTTACTATATAAATATGTTGTTCATGTTGTATGCCTATAAATAATAATACTTAATATGCTATGCCATATTGTTTATTTTATTTTTTAATCTTCTCTTATTTTCTTTGCTGATTTTTTTGCAGGATAACAAAATTGTAATGGAATACACACTTTTGTCGGAATTATCTTTGCAATGTCAAGACTGCAAAATTAAGGTGCGGATCTGTCGAATTTGGGAATCGATTGCTCCTTTTTGAAAGGAGATATATTTAGTTTAGAATGTCTACTCATAGATGAGAAGGTAAAGACGCTCATGCTTTTAGTAATCTTTTATCTCCTTTATTCTTTATGCTCTTTATGCTTTTTTGAAACAAGTATTTTATAATCGGGTATTAATTAGGCCTACTCCTTGCAAGCAACAATTCGTAAGCAAGATGCAGAGGAAATGCGAAGTCAGCTTGCGGAGGGTAATTTATATCAAATAGATAAATTCAATGTTATTCCGAACAAGAAAAAATTCGTCGCTGTTGATCGTCTTTATATGATTCAAATCAATAAATGGACGAAAGTAACCCGGATTAATGAAGCTATAGACACATTTCCCTTATATAGCTTTAATTTCTTGAGTTTCCCTGAAGAGAAAATCGAGATACAATGATCTTTGTTACGACGGGTAATATCTATTTATAATACTATATATATATATATATATATATATATATATATATATATATATATATATATATATATATATATATATATATATATATTTTCAATTTATCATGAAATGTTTATATATTAATGCGCTACTTACATGAACATTTCTTTATTTTTTAGATGTTTTTGGACAAATAGCAGCTGTTAGTGAAGTTACGCATAAATACGTTGGCCAAACTCTTAATTAGAAATTTAGAAATACAAGATCTGGAGTAAGTTAAATACTTTATTTCATACTCTCTTCTTTAATTTTAAATTTTATAATTATATATTATTTTAACAGGAAGAATGTTTTATCTGTTACATTATGGGATCAATTTGCTTTGGATTTTGATGACGACGGTATTTTAGAGAGAGAGAGGAATAGGCCAGTTGTAATAGTCCTTGCTGGAATGACTGTTCGCTCTTTTAGAGGTTTGCATCTACTGTGCTACAAAATAAAATTTTATTTTTATCTCACCTAACTTTCCTAACTATTAATTATTGTATTTTTTTATGCCAATGTAGAAAGGATACATCTATCGACGTGTTCAGCCTCAAAAATTTACATTAACTTGAATATTCCAGCAGTGTTTGAATTTCAAAATAGGTTTGACAATATATATTGATTTACACTAATATTTCAAAAATATTAATTATTGATTTACACTAATATCCCTTAGTTATTATATATAAACTATTCATGTGTAGGTTACAACCATTGACTAATTCAATTCAAAGAATTACTATGGGCAAAGATCAACTTATTAGTCCTCAAGAAGAAATGTGTATGAATAGAAAAACAATTACTGAATTGTTACAGATCCATCAATCCAGTATAGAGGTAAGTTGATTTCTAAAAATATTGTTGTTTACTACTGTTTTTACATTTATACCCTTTCTGTAATATAGATGTAATACATCTTTATTTGTTTTTGTATTAATAGAATATGACGTTTACCTAAAGCTAAAATTGCCGAAATTGATACATCATTTGGCTGGTGGTACAAAGCTTGCTACAATTGCAAAACATCAATCAAAACATATGACGATACTTTTTGGTGCTCTAATTGTTGTAAAGCTGATCAAACTCCGATACCATGGTAACTATTTTTCTTAATAAAATTTTGATTTTTTTTTATTTTCTTTAAATATATTGGGTAGTTAATATTGTTTAATCTATTTGTTGAAAATAGGTGATTAAACACTATTGTTGAAGATAAAACTGGTTCGTGTAATTTTACTATCTTTGGAAAGTGTGCACAAGATTTGGTTCGTTCTCCGGCTCAAAATCTAGCCACTTTATCCTGGTTCAGATCAATTTACTCTTCCACCGCACTAAAAACAATTATTGGTGAAAAACATATTTTTCAAGTGGTTCCTGACACACCAAAATTTAAGTCAAGTGCAAGTATTCCTTCTTTTAAGGTGTTAAAAATTTTTACTCAAAATTTGGACACAAAAGCTAAGTCCCCTGTAAGAAAAAAATTATTTGTTGAATGTGAAGAGAAAGTTGATTCACCTGCTACTAACAAACAAATCTGTCAAGACTTATTTGAAGAGACATCACCGGGAGCTGTTGTTTCATCAAGGTAATAAAACTGTAACTTTCAGTATATTTTATAGTTCTGGTTATTATAATTTTTTACAATTTTTTCTAATTTGTTTATAATTTTGTTAAAACAGTTCTGTACAACCTACTGTAGACTTGGAAGAAATCCAACCTACAAAAAGGCGTCGCCTTAGGTAATGTCTAATGTTAATTTACTTTTATATATAATGACATTCTTTATATATAAGATACTTTGTTTTAAATGTCTCTAATTGATTTGCAGGTTAGTTGAGGGTTCGTCGAATGAAGATTGATTTGCTAAATGAGGATTGATTTGCTGAGTACTTACATTTACAATATGTTGGTTTGTTTGACGTCCTAAGTTTCAAACTATTATTGTAGTTTAAAACTATAACAACTTATTTCATATTTGTATTTTGGTTTAAAACTATTTGCCTTCCTTCATGTCGGATTTGTATTTTCATGTCAGATTTGTATTTTGGATTAGAACTATATTCTGCTATATATCTATTTGTGTTGTGGTGAAAGAAGGTGACTTTTACGTTTGTTCTTTCCAACTTATTTCAGATTTGTATTTTAATTCTATTGTCATTCATAATAGTAAAATTGTTTTTTGCATGAGATTATGCTTTTGCATTATTGTTGGCGGCTTTGTAAAGAGCTCTTTTCAAAATATTAGTCTTAAAATTGTCCGCAGCGAAGCGCGGGTCCAACACTAGTATACATTACTTTACTAATACAAGGTGCCGCGACGGAGGCTCGTCGGAGAGAGAAATGCAGATCCTTATCCAGTTCTATGAAGTCAGGAGTAACCTAATGGGGCCTGAAAATGGCAACCTGAAATTAAGCACCTGGTTATAGGAAAAGCAGCTGATGAGGAGAGCGAAAAATGTGTTGCGGGATCAAAAGCTTTTACCCAAAGCAGTTTCTGGTGTTATCTGAAGCTACAGCATTGTGCCCGGCCCCTCGATAGTTTGTCCCACAAGCAAAGCATTTGCCGAGGAGATTGGTAGTGTGCGGTGAAGTAATTCTCCATGCAGCCGTATTGGCAGAACTTCCAATTGTGGGAGTATTGAACAGCGGTGGTCGTGTTGAACTCCTCGACCCACATCCCCATGCTCACATCCTCCATCTTGAAAAGCTGTGCTTTGTAGAAATAATGCAATTAGTTGATATTTTGCTTGTGTTTTGCAAACAAAGTAGAGTCTTTTCATCCCAACCCAACTTCTTTTTCAATCACAAATTGTTGCAACTCTCGACGGGCAGAGTTAACAAATTGCATGGGAATGAAGTGTTATGAATGTGTGAGGCGTGGAAAGATGCAGCGCCTAGCGCAAGCAATGACTGCTACTGTTTCACTAGTCAGATGTTCAGCAAGAAAAAAACACTGAAGCTTTTGCTATGGCCTGAAGTTGAAGCGAGCTTCTTAGCCCTCCCTAAAAGCAGAAGGTTTAATTTTAAAAGTTTCTATTCTTGCTGCTGCTAAAAGAAGAAGCTCCAACCACGGGCAAAGAGGCTGAAAGAAAAGAATTAGGTTGATTTCTTACTCTTAGGGTTTGATTGGCATGTTGAGATACGATATATTTTGCAATATCACTTGAGATAACATAGCCGGGGCCGTTAGCATATGGGGGATATACCTCTTCTGGCCATTCCTACGTTCACCCACCAAAAAAAAAAAATCAAATTAAAATAAAAATAATGCAAACTTTAAAACTCATTGGATGATGAGGTAATGAAGTTTCCAGAGCGGAGAGAGAGAGAGAGAGAGATTACCTCATAAGTGACCGCCCATTTTCCACTTCGGAGAGGCCTATGTAGAAGATTTAGGTTACCCATATAAATAGGTCTATTTCGAGCAATTCCATTGATTTCTTTCAATATTACATCAACCCTGACGAAAGTATCATCATCACATTTCATGATGTAATCTGCTGTTAAATTTTGAACCTATAAAGGAAAAAATTGTCTTGCTTGTTAGCAGAGAAACTGGCTGATTAATCATAAACGTGCAAATATAATTTTAAATAAATGAGAAAAAAAATAGGTTACCCCGTATTCACAAATGGCTGTTGTTTTAAGAACTACCAGCTCGTAACGATCCATGAAAGGAAGAATCACAATGTCTTTAAAATATTCTGCTTCTTTTTTCATCGCGGCATTCACCTCCTTCCTTGGACTCTTCAAGAGAAATAGGCATTGAAAAACAGAAAAGATAAAGATGCTACCATACTAAACTAGTAACCAGTTGTTGTACAAAAAATAATTGAGTATTTAAAGCAAACAAAATATTAGAGACATTTTTTTAGTTACTATGTGCATCTAATGAGTGGGGAAATAACATATGAGCTGGCAATAACATATGAGCTACAGCTCAAGCTCAAGCATACTTTATTAAAATATTGTAGCAAACAAATTGTAAAAGCTAGATAAAAATTCATATCAACAGAACTTGAAGGTAGACAAAAATTTGATTGCAAGTGTTTATACATAAACAGTACCCATATAATGCATGTGTGTGTTTGCATAAGCCCTATAAAATCTCTTCTCCTATGATGTCAAAAACATGTCGTAATTGAAAATTCTGTTCTATAATTTGCAGGCCCTGTTAATACAAAATTGGCGGAGCATACAAAAGGAATAAAGCATACCAGGGCAACAAAGAAACGGGCAACTACATCTCCTAACTGAAAGGCAGGATACTGCATCCAGGTTTTCCTAATAGCCATTCGCTCAGCAAAATGATTTGTAGCAGAGAGAATGCCAATGAAAAGCTGAACAGGTTCTTCTGGAATAGGGCGGGCCTTCCACTTGTCAGACATTTCCAACACTTGCTGAAGTGAAAAGCTAGGGTGAGAATTAGGAAGAGAGGTAGCATGAACTGAATGTATGTCCACATCTCCCTTAATTGCTAAACCAGTTGCATCTTCAAGAGTGAATCCCTGGAAAACAATGATAAGGAAAATGTAATGAGCATAACAATCAGCACAAAAACATCATAGAAGATCACTGCAAACTAAAGTTTAACACCGTCAGTCTGATTGGTATGGCTGGAGCTTCAGCGTAAGTGCTATTTAACAAAGCACAATGGACTTTCTAGAAGTGCTTAGTGCTTTGGCAGAAGCAGAAGTTCTCTACAGGAAAAGCTTCAAATTTCTTATAAGTTCAGGAGTTCATCCAATTCAAAGGAAACTTCGTTTTTTGACAAAAACTTGTGTGTTGCATGTTGCAAATAATTAGAAAGAGGTTAGTATTAGATTCACACATACCATCCTGTAGGGGAATGAAGACACATGTCGGCCCCCTACATAAACATGATATCCTTCCACACCAGCTTGGAGAGTGAGAACGAACAATCTGTCCTCTATGAATGGAAATGGCCACCTCATTTCCGGCTTCTTTGCACGCCCTATGAACCTCTTCAACCAAGAAGATGTTTTTGATTCCTTTGCATCGACAGTATCACTGCGTTCCCATTTTTCACATTTTCTGAATCCATCAACTACAGAGGAAAAATATGAAAACAATCTATATCAACTAGAGAACGATATGGGAATCAATTGAAATGGAAGTGACTAGGCAATAGCAAGAGCAGTGATATGAAGAAGCGCATGCCTTCGTGATCTGGGAAAACTCTCTGAAAAGTTGATATGACATATTTTTCCTCCACAAAGTATATTATGCCACCAGAAAACAGTGAACGAGCTTTTTATACTAGAAGAAAGGATAATGGTTTGAAAAAGATCCAGTTACAAGAGGACTGGTAACATAACCATAACCATGTAAAGGCATTAGGTGATGCTATAAAATTTTACAGAAACAAAATGGGCAAGAATATCAAGATCAGAATCAGACTCAATGAATAGTGATGTCAGATTGCAGTGTTTTTACTTGGACCCTTCATAAAGAATGATATTTTCTAAGTGCACACCTAGAGTCCTAAAATTAACTCTATATCAAGGTACCAACTTTGAAGCAAAACTACTTGCAATATCCACCAGCAACGTAAGTAGAGAAGCAATTCTCTAGCCCATAATCCTGTAAATTTGCTATAGCAGCATAACGAAGTGAGTTTAATGTGCACCTGAAAATTCCAAAAATTATCTACAGATACAGCAGGCACCAAATGAAGGGCATAGAAGGATTAGCAGATGTTACAGATGATATCCCTTCCCAGCATATACTTTCTAGTCTGATCACTTTTCTCAGCCAATGATTATGTACTATTTCAAGAGAAACACGTACTTCCGGTCTTTGATAATTAAACAAAAGCAAAGATTTTTTTTCCCCAAATAAGTAATATTTCTGTAGTCATAATCAGGTGATCAAATAGTAAGACTGAGAATTAATCGCAATTGTCGAAGCATATAAGTATGTCATAATTAGCATCGGCAACTGAAACACCTCTTAAGATGTCACCGAGCGCTTAGTATTCTGGCAAGACATAGAACTACAATACAGGTTGATATCTTCCCGTTTTTAGGGATTAAACTCAAATAATAATAAGCTCTGCAGAGTTGCAAACAGGTGTATTTACTGCCGGCTACTCCAACCTTCACAAATTAGGACGATATCATACTTAGCATATCAACTTCTATTCTAATGTGTCATTGGCATCACTTCTACTTGCATCTTATGTCTTCCTGCTCCAAGAATGCTCGCCTTAATACTAAAAAGTTAAATAGAATAAACAGATTTGTGGTCTTTCGGCGCAAATAGAGCTTTCACAGGAGTACAGTTTGAGTAGTCTGGTCAGAAAGCACCAAGAGCATTTTTGCCAAAATCCCACCAGCATCTTTCCCTGTAGTTAGAAGAAAAGGCTTCAAATTGAAGCTTTTGCATTCAGAACCAGAAGGTGCTTCCAATCACAGCTAAAGCTCCATACACTTCTACTCCCCAGATACACTGCTTTTGCTTCTCCAATAAGGAGAATGTTACCGAAACCAAGCAAAAGATGTATTTACTAGGGACATATAACACCTAACCCATTTTCCTTATCAAAAGCAAATAGATTCACAAAGGCAAAAGCCTATAGCATAAAGATGAACGCAAGATAGATAAACTGGCATTACCTGATTCGTCATTGTCACCAGACGGCAACCCATCGCAGCGCATAGCTTTCCCCCACTGCATCCGATAGCACGTATTATGCTCTAGAATGGGCTTCTCACTCCAATCCCCCTTCAATCTAGGGTTTAAGTGCAAGATCTTCGGCGGATCCTCGCCGTCCACCGCCTTAAGTCCCCTGAGCTCCACCATGAACTGCGACACCATCACTCCCTTCTTCAGCTGCGGCACATGCTCCTCGTGCGCGAGGTGCGGCGTTCCCACAACGGTGATCGACGATCCCACCGCCAATCCGCAGGGGAGGAGTACTAGCCGCTCACCACTGTTGCCAGGCGCTGCCTCGCGGGGGCCGACGGAGACGGCGGAGGGGCACGACTCCTGGTTGCGGCTGAGCGCGCGGTTCGGCTCGTTGCCCCCGTCGTAGCTTGAGGCCTCGGCCCACGCCTTCTGGCCCAGCGCCCACGCCTCCGCCGCCACCCTCTCCAGCTCCGAGAAGTTGCCGCTCCGCGACCAGTTAGGGTTCCGGTGGGTTGCGGCGAAGCGCTGCAGGATCTCGCCGGTGATCCTGCCGTAGCGCAGGTTCTTCACCGGGCGGCGGCGGAGAGGGGACGAGGGCTCCGAGAGTGGCAACTGAGGCCTCTCGCTACTACGGCTATCCTCGAGCTTCCGCTGCAGCATGTCGCGATGGTACACGGAGCCGAAGATGCGCCCGCCCTTGGCGGAGGAGTGGAGGTGGCGGTCGACGCCGGCGAAGCTCCGGTCGCCGCCGGACTCAGCGGCGATCTCGAGGAGGAGGGAGGGGATCCAAATGCTCTTAGAGAGAGAGAGATAGAGAGAGAGCGCTTCGATCAAAGCGACACTTAGAGAGAGAAAGCGAATAAAAAGACGAAGACAAAAACGGTAACTAAAACCCAACAACGAAAAGAAAGTGGCGGCGAAGAAGATGAAGACGAGGTAGAGCGCGGCGGCGCCGCCGAGGGCGTGGGACGGGCGCCACCGCCGCCCCGCGAGCGAGTCCACGCTCTTCGCCCGCTTCATCGCCGCGCCCTACAAACCCTAGCGAGTCTCCCAACTCCGATTGAAGGAGTGGGGATAATCGACTACTACCTCTAGAACTCGGATTCGATCGAAACCCTAGGCCTCCATCCGTAAATTTAAAAATATTATTAAAATAAATAACTTCATTAGTCATTAGTTAGCCACTATTTTAATTTATCGGCTGAAAAATAATAAATTAATATTAACTAAATTAATGGAGGCGATCTCCGGCGAGGGGGCATCGTCGGAGAGGAGGAGGGAGGGGATCCAAATGCTCTTAGAGAGAGAGAGAGAGAGAGAGAGCGCTTCGATCAAAGCGACACTTAGAGAGAGAAAGCGAATAAAAAGACGAAGACAAAAACGGTAACTAAAACCCAACAACGAAAAAGAAACGTTGCTTTGTTTAATATAACGCGATTTAAGTTTCTAAATTCTAATTAACGGGCTAAATAAATTGTTTAGTAACTTGTTTAATTAATTACCAAGGTAAATATGCAGAGGACCACCTCAACTATGGGCAATTTTAAAATAACCTCTCCCCCTTTTATAATTTTTTTTTTATTGACATTTCTAAACTTTTAACTATTTTATTTGACTTACTCCATCCGTAAATTTAAAAATATTATTAAAATAAATAACTTCATTAGTCATTAGTTAGCCACTATTTTAATTTATCGGCTGAAAAATAATAAATTAATATTAACTAAATTATTTATCAAATATTGATCGAATTTTTTGAATAAATACAAAATATATACTAAATAAATTCATTTGTGAATATCAAAATTACCTTTATTATTAATAATATTTATTGTTAAATATTATTGAATTACTAATAAATTTTATAAATTTTAAAACTTAATTAAGTTCAATTATTTACATTAATAATTTAATAGTTAAATATATAGATGTTAATATAAAAGGTTGAAAATTAATGGGCTATTTCCAAATAGCTAAGCCTGAGGGGTCTTCGTATAATTTTTTTTAAAAAAATATAATAATAACATCACATGGGAGACCTTTTCTGAGTAAATAATGTTATTTCCAGTTATTTGCTTGATTAAATTCTACTATATTAATTGTAATTAATTAGGAAAGAGTGATAACGAAGAGACCATTTAAGTTTGTAATTAAATGAAAATTAAGCTAATAAGTTAATTAAATATCATTTGCTTAACAGTGTTATTCACTAATAAAGTGCTCCGGCCTAATGTTAATTAAATGAGTTGTTTGTTTTTGGAAGTAGAAGGAGTGTTACGGGTACACATGAGTGTCCCCAAATCCCCCGTTTGTGAGCTCCCATTTGGATATCAAAATATATAACAATTTATTCGGCGATAATTTATGTGTCGAAATAATTTTTATATTAGATTTTACGATAATAGTTTAATTTTATCTACTTCGAATATCTTGTTATGTAAAATTTGACAGGACAGTATGTCTCTTCGACGAAATAATTTTTTTTTATTTTAAAAAGTAACTTAAATATCAAATTTGTTATGTCTTTTTAGATGCTTTATCACACTTTTTATTTATCAAATATTACGAATTTTTTGAATAAATACAAAATATATACTAAATAAGATATTTGTGTATTAAATTAGAGCTTATATATATATATATATATATATATATATATATATATATATATATATATATATATATATATATATATATATATATATATATATATATAAAATTTAAATATTTCACACTTTTGATTTTTTCATATATTACACTTTAATCTCAAACTATAAAAAACAAAAACCTAAAAAAATGTTTGATTCTTACAAAAAGTTCATAAATAGAATGCTTAAGAAAAAAAACAGTGTGGGAAAAAAAATATTGATATGTAATCAAAATAGAACTGGGTACACTGTTGGTACGCCAAGCATAGGGGATACGCTAGTCATAGCGAATAGGAGCTGGACACGTGTTTCGTCCAGTGGGTTTGTATTTACGGTTAAAGATCCATTAATATTAATAATTAATTAATTTTAACGAATAAAATATGCTCATGTAATAACGCTAACCATGGTAGGTGTATCTTAATTCTTAGCCTCTACTGGTGAAATATTATATAATAAAAAGAATTATATCTTTTATTTATTTTTATAAATAATAATGCACTTTAAATTATACTACCTCAGTTAAGAAATAATTGTATATTTCCATTGGAAAAAGAAAACAAAATGCTTTTATACATTTTTTTCCCCAACTATTTCTGATCCAATAGTACAAATTCGGTTTTAATACCAAATAGTTTTTTCAACTCAAATATATTTTTATATATATTAGGTTTTTGAAGTTTCTCTTTTTAGGAAATACATCAAAAAAACCCTCACACTTTTTCAAAAACCCTCCCTGTGGTTTAAAATGTATCAACTTAGTACCCTGTAGTTTCTTACTTTATCACTTTAGTACCCTGTGGTTTGAAGTGTATCAAGTTAGTATCCTGTGGTTTTGAACTTTATCACTTTAGTACCCTGTGGTTTCACACTTTATCACTTTAGTATCTTATAATTTAAAAAACCACAGGGTACTAACTTGATACAAACTTAAAACCACAGGGTACTAAAGTGATAAAGTGCAAAACCACATGGTACTAAATTGATACACTTCAAACCACAGGATACTAAAGTGATAAAGTAAGAAACCACAGATTAACTGATACACTTTAAACCACAAGGATTTTGAAAAAGTGTGAAACCATATGGGGGGTTTTTGAAGTTTCCCCTTTATTATATAAGTAGGTCACATTATCAAGCCACTATTATTTTTTATTATCACTATGAAATGATACTTTTGGGGGAGGTTTATGCTTCTATTAATAATTTAATATAGCCAATTTGAGTAGAAATGTGGTGTTAAAAATTTAAAATTTTTTTCTTTTTGAGAATAAAATAGCGTGCTATCTGTTTCATTCATTGAACTGATGAATTACGCTACAAGAAAGAGACAGTTGGGCCTCAAACAGGGTGAAAAAAAAAATTCCTGTTACCGATTAACCGACAAAAGTAGATCCCAAGAATTTAATAACTGTTTAGCCTTACGAACAGCTTTGAGGGGTCCCAACAAATCGTTCTGAAGATTATATTGTTTCTGTACTTTCAAATGATATACCAACAAGTTGTTAGTTCCGAAAGCCTATTAGGCGTTGATTCCGGGCCCTTCTTAGCCGCCCACCTATCCCATACCCATTGAACTGAGAGAGCAAAATATATTGATCATTATATCAATAGGGTATGATATTTATACTTTTCTTTAAATGTATAGACAACATTGCCCGTATTAAATATAAAAAGGATGCTAGTGAGAAAGGCAAAAGTACCTTTTCGTTGAGACGGCAAAATTATTAAATTATCTTTATTTATTCTATAGAAAAAAAAATTTATTATCAAAAATATTTTTAGTATAAATTATAAGAAATAAACGAAATAGTGATGGAATTGTAACAGGAGGGGCCAAAATACATCAACTTGAAATCATGAGAGGTAAAATATAGATTTTGAAAGTTAGAAAAAAAAAGAAAAGAAAAAATAAGAATTTATATAAGTTTTCTCTGATTCACCTTTATTTTTTTTCTTAAATAGGATGCTTTAATTCTGGCCAATTTGGATAGTTGGCACTGCAATTAATTTAAATGTAGTTCCAGCTCCAATAGTTAGATGGAATTCCACTTATCATTCTAACTGCAATAGTTTGAACTCAAATGCACTAATTCAAAATTTTGTATTTAAATTTGCATATATTTAGAACCAAGGTTTTGAGTGTCCATCGGCACGGGTCGTATCCACCGTGTCAATAAGATACCGGCACGATACAGACCCTATACCGATGACACGGCTCAAAATCCTCTATTCTTTAAATTAGTAAATAATTTTTTCAATAAAGTTCAAAAGATGTGATAAAAAAATATAATAAATAGTTAGAATAGTTTGTTGTTAAAGAAAATAAACATTTCATGTTATTATGTGTCGGCACATAAGAATTTTTTTGACCGGCATGTATCGGCACGGTCCGACACGTATAGTGTCGTATCGTGTCAGTAAATTTCCGGCACGGCTCAGTATCATCGCATTTAAATCCTTGTTTAGAACTACAATACCCTATACAGAGTGTGTGGAAACAAGCAGCCCTTAGAAGTGTTAGAAAAGATTTGTTTTGTGAACAACCCAACTGGCTTGACCACAGAAGGCCCATAAACCATGGGCCATTAAGTGTTGGGCGAGGGTAAAATTATTAAAAATAATTCTTAATTAGGAATGCAAATTGGACGATCTGAGAATGTCTCCTGCCGCATTTTATTTTTTTTAGAGGAGTAGACAGGTTAAAATTTATCCTACCTTTTACCTCTACTGTTTCATTTTTATCAGATTTTTTATATTTATGAGCGGATCCGACAGATTCGAAACCGATTTTTTTTTTTTAGGATAAACTTCAAATACCACTACTATGGTTTCGTATTTTCTCACTTAGTATATTGTGGTTAATTTAATATTTTGTGCTTTGATTTTTATTTTTTCCTCAGCTTATCCGTTAATATTTTGTTAAATTATATACAAAAAAAATTTCAGATACACCAACTAGGCTTATCAAATATCCACTTTACTATCATTTAGTTTTAACTTTGTTATTGATTTAATAAAAAAATAAGTAAAATGAATAATAAAAAGGGAAAAAAAAATTGATAGCCTCTTTCAAGACGGATCGGGCGGGTTCTCGACAACCCGGATCCATTAGCATTCTTAATTCCCCCACCGTGCACGACAGATTTTTTTTTTTTCTTCCATATATTAAAAAATATACTTTACTTAACGTACGGTGAGGATGTAAAATCTACGCAAGACGAACGGCGGATCACAATTAGTTCCACGGATGACGTGGTGGACCAAATCCACACGATAATTTCTTAGAGGTCGAAGGAAACCCTAGTCCTCGTCGTCGTCTATAAATACCACCGCTATCCCCCCCCCCCCAATTTCATGTTCACTCTCTCCGCCGTCGCCTCGATACGCTGTTACGATCTCGTATGTTGTTTTTTTCCCCAGTTTTGTTATAATTTTGATCTTTATTTTGATCGATTCTCTTCTCTGAATCTTCGATCATCTCCTGTTTCTCCTTTCTCTCTCAATAAGGAGTGTGATGAGATGTTATTGTCGCCCCAGGCTTACCATCCGCTCGATTTTGCGGCGGATTATGGTGATCGACATGTAAACCTGACTCCTTTTCCCCGTAATCGATATATTTTTTATCTGTATATTTGGATCAAAATGTGGATTTGATATCGTTAATTTTGAAATTTGGATTTGATTTCGTTAATTTTGTTTTCTCAATTTTTGTTCTGCTATTTGTTAGATGGGAGAAGTGATGATTCTTAATCCATACCACGTTTTCTGCACTTTTGGGTGATGAGATAAATCGAAACATGCACTACCATCTGATCTCCCTTTTTATTTCTCGTTATTTTCCACAAAAACAATTCCTTTTTTTTTTTTGTTAAGTATTATTCTTTTGCAATTTCCTGTTTTGCTCAAATTTTCCTTTTTTTTTCCTTTGAGTTGCACAAATTTGCTATATATATTGATTTGTGTTAACAATATATACTGGATTCTCGGCATTCATTTTGTTTTTATTAATTAAACTAGAAGTGCTATTTCATGCTGATTCAATCAAACTTGAAATAAAACTTAGTTCACAATTAAAATGTAAGTTTAACAGTTATATTTTAGAAGTAGAATTATATTTAAATGTTGGTGTTTTGCTCTGATCAGTCTTTTTTATTAAAATATTGTTAGAGTTTTAATTTCATGATCAATTTTTGAACCCTTCATCGAATTCCATAATGAAATTATACAATTGAAATGTGTTATATCTTTCTTACTGGGGATTCGCATACTCCCGAACAATATTAAGGCCTTATTCTTCTCCATGATCCTGGATAGGCAAAAATTGCACAGATATGGGTTTTGATCCCAAACAGCCAAAATTTTTAGAAACCGAAAAAAATAATAATTTCATACAGATTTCTATGATTATAATGAATGACAAATATATTTTTATAAAGTTTAATTTTAATATGTTATTCTTACAAAAGTTATGATACTTTTAAATATATGAACTATTTATATTTTCAATTTTACTATCACAACTTTATCTCTCTAAAATCATAACAGCAGTAAAAGTATAAAAAAAACTAATCAATTCCAACAGCATAGTCATATTTGAAAACATCAAAATGTTTGCAAGGCAAATTTTAAAACATCAAAATGTTTGCAGGAACTAACACATAAAAATCTGGTGCATTCGACGGCGTAGAATGTGTCGGAGAAAAGCAATTAGCATAGCCAAACAAGGTTCTTTGCCTTCACATTTTCTCTCTGTTATTAGGGATTATAAACTGAGTATATATGAATGCATTTTCAAGATCACACGCAATCGGGATTATAAGTGAGAAGAAAAGAACAAGGATAGAAAAATGGTTTACAAACCCCTGCCGATTCCCCCGACAGTTTTGGTGCTCGGCACCGTCACCAGGGAAGCCTTCTATGCAGGCAAAGCTGGGATGCGTCCGTCGTGAGCCGCGTATTTCTTCATCACGACCTGCAGTGCAGTCATCAGGTCCATGGATTGGGTATTAACTCCGAAATCGTCATCCCTGCCCTGCACAAATAAGTATTAAAAGGAATGTGAAAAGATAATATCTTTAACTGTTTGGTTTTTTTAGATAGATGTCACGGATAAAACTTTTTCCGCTCACTTTTTCTGGACGATGGTCTATTTTGTCTCGATCTTCTAAAACTCTTCTATGCGGATCTCGAGACTGATTGGCGCGGCGGCCGAAAAGTCAAGAGCCCCTTAGTGTTTCTCGGCGACCTTAGGGTTTCTATGTAGGCATTGCCCGTAGCCTTTACTGTTATCCAGTTATTGTACGCCACTTGGCATATTTCCGTTAGTACTATGCAGTTATTGTACGCCACTTGGCATATTTCCGTTAGTACTATGGGAGGTGAGTGGTCTATATATAGTGTGGCCTCCCCTTCCTCTTAGCCTCAGAATCTACTTTGTATTTTCAAGTTTATGCAATAGAAGAGCTTTCTTCAAACTCTCTCTATCTCTCTCTCTCTCTCTCTCTTGTACTTAGGCTAGGGCGAGTAGGTCCTGACTTAGCAAGTTGAGAGGCAGGCTTGCTCACTTCGTGAAGAAAGGCGAGCGCCGCGCGGACATTGCGGACAAAATCGTTAAGTCCGTGACATAGAGCTGCTGCCAAAAATCTTGTTGCAGCAGAGCTTTCCAGAAAAGAACAACGCACAAAATTCATCTCAATTCTCAAAAGGCAAAAGCTTCTCACTACACAAAATGATAAAGCTTCATATTAGAGTTTTTGCTTTTGAGTTCCAAATACAAATTCTAAATTCCCGCCGCGGCAAAAGCTTCAAATTCTTTTGTTAGCTAAATGATTGGCCTCTCAAAGTTTCGGTTTTCTGAACAGTTTTTTGATTTGGAAGCCAGACAAACTGGGCGCGCATTTCAAGCAACTTTGGAAAGAAGATTAACATGCTGAAATGTTAACATACCAAAAATTTCTCACATAAATTAACACAAGCCGTCATGTATGCTGATTCACGAAATACTACGGTTTTGTACAGATCAAACAGCATGCCATACAGTTTCGCACATATAAATGACTTGTCAGTTATAGATCCCAATGATCTAAAAAATAAATAACACATAAAGGAAGATCATTGCAATCACCAAACGACAATTCCCTGCACGATCGATTCAACAAAGAGAAATTAAATTTTACTCATCCTAAACAAACTCTATGACTTAGACATAATGGAGTCTCGAAGTCTTGAATTTTCCTGCAAAAACATTCTCCAAAATACACAATCAAGATTCAAGGATATATAATAAAGAACCAGTCGGTCATAGTCATAGTTTCAGTTATCAAAAACTCATCAAGAAACTAACACAAAGATAAGCATTCAACTCACATCTAAGCATTCACATCTAAGCAAAAACATCAAACCGAAGCCTAAAACAAGATAAGGCTAAAACATCAAAGATAAACCTAAGTCAAACATGCATGCATATCATCATCTCCTCTTTTTGTCAGAAAGTGCCAAAACGACAAAAAGAGAAACCCTCAAAGCACTTAGTCTGAGTCCGAATCCGCATCCTGCGGAGGTATATCAGCACTGCAACACCCCATTTTATTAAAAATCGCTTTCGTAAATCGGTAGAGTTTGTCGAGTTTCTTTCAAATGCGGGCTTGCTCAGATCTAATACGGGCTCAAATTCTTGGGAGCGATCAAAGCACAAATTCTTGACTCTCCTTTCTCCCATCTCTACAAGACCACAACAAATAATTTCTGTCACGACCTCAAATTTTAACAATTAATAACTAGGTCATTAAAATTAAAATATAACATTTAAAAAAGCTTATACATGAAAAATTATAATATTCAAAATATATTATTAAGTGTCGAATAATTTTAAAAATTAACCATAATAAAGAATAATGAATGAGCCACTATTTAATGTATGTGATATGTAGCTTTTTTATAAGTGTCGTAAATTATATTTTTAACCGTTAAGTTTTGATATTGTATTATGCGTTTCAAGTGTGCAAA
The DNA here is from genome assembly GCA_025177825.1 of Aechmea fasciata. NCBI lineage: Eukaryota > Viridiplantae > Streptophyta > Magnoliopsida > Poales > Bromeliaceae > Aechmea > Aechmea fasciata. Next base: position 2,930,736 of record CM045927.1, on the reverse strand, counting down.
TATATTCATTTAAATTACTAACCAATTTAATATATTTTTTTAAAAAATAATTAAATTTAATACTATAAATTTTTCATAATCGCCGCATCACTGGCACCCTCCGCTAGTAATCAATAAGTTTGATAAATTTCAGAGTTTTTTTTTTTAAATTACTTATGTCAAAAAATAAAAAATATTTAAGAAATCTTAATTAAAAAGAAGTAAAAGTAGAGGGTAAGTTTCAAAATTGCATATAGTTCAGGAATTCCATACATTTTTACCTTAAAATTATTTGGATCAATTATTTGAGTCCGTTCTTGTCATAGTTTGGACTTTGGACCCGAGCCGTTAAAATCATCGGGTTTAAACCCGACCCGTTAACAACATTCCTAAAACCCTTGCTCTCCCCCCGCGCCGCTCCCTGCTCCGCCTCCACAAAACCACCTCTCTCTCTTTCTCTCTCTCTCTCTCCTCCCTCCGTACCCATCGCCATTGTTATCCCCTCCGACGTGTACCCTAAACCCTCAAAGCCCTAACCCTAACCCTAACTCTAACCCTAATTCCCCAATCCCAGATACTAGTGGAAGCTTCTCATCGGAGGCATGAAGGTGCGGAATCGCAACAGGCCGGGCCCTAAGCCGAAGGGAGCCGCCGCGAAGAAGAAGCCGAGATCCTTCGGAGGCGGCGGAGACGACGATCCCTTCTTCGAGTCCGAGCCGAAGCGCCGCCGCAGGAGCGGCGGAGGCGACGAGGTGGAGAGCGAGGAGAGCGACGAGGAGTTTGTGGATGGCGTTCGATCGTCGGAGGAGGAGGGGGAGGGGGAGGAGGAGGAAACCACGGACGAGAAGAGGGTTAGGCTCGCGAAGGAGTACTTGGAGAAGATCCGTGCAGCGACGAAGAGGGTGGAGGAGACGGAGAAGGATGAGGAGGATGAGGAGGAGGAAGACGAGGGGAGGGGGGAGAGGGAGGGGAATAGGGATTCGCTGGTTGCCGAGATTCTGCAGAGGGATCAGCTTGAGGAGAGTGGTCGAATCCGAAGGCTTTTTGCTTCTAGGTGAGTATAGAAATGAATTAACTCTATACCTTTTTGTTTTCGTTTGAAATGAAGGAATGAATTGTTTGATCTGTATAGAGATTATGCAGATGCATCTAATTGAGTAGAGCATTTTGGAGAGGTCCTATAGCTTTATCTGATCAAAATATGTCGACAGCTTTGTACTGAAGCTAGTAGCAGAAGCTTCAATTTGGAGCTTCTGCTTTTGGGCTTATAAACTCATTCTGTCTTTCAGGTTCTGCCTCAATCAGAAGTTTCTGTTTCTTGAGTAGGGAAGCAGTTATAGGAACCAGCCGTAACAGACAATCTTGTGTTATTCGTTCCAGTGTGAGAACTTCTTTACTGTGTGGGCTTTGTTGGCTAAATATTTTTCCTGTTTTAAAGCATTACCACGCTACTCGTGTAGGAGTAGGTTGATATCTGAACTAGCAGAACAAGTTTTGCTGCTTTGTATTCTAATTTGCCTCAATGGTGTTGTTTTATCTACTCATTGGTATTTTTTCCACTCTTAGGATTTACCACCTCTTTTTCCCTTGCAGTGGCTGTGAATTTCTGAGCATATCATGTTTTTTGGGTTAAATGATCTGTCAAGCTTAGTCTTGCGTCTTACTATTTCTTAAACTCTGTTCGGAAGCAAATGGAACTGTAATACATTTCTTTTAAGCTGTCCAGATTCCAGAATAAACTTCAGTTGATGTATAAATGGATTCATCTGTTTGGAACAAAATGAAATGTTCATTTTATGTTTTATTCGATATCTGATTTTCATTATGCAAGCTCATTCGTCAATATTCGCTTCTTGGAGCTTATTTCAATGTGAAAAACATTCAGGGTCTTAACTCCAGAACCTCGAGACGAATCCCGGTTCCTTGTTAAGCACCGCCAGTCTGTTACTGCCATAGCATTATCAGAAGATGATTCCAGGGGTTTCTCAGCATCAAAAGATGGCTTGATTCTTCACTGGGATGTTGAAACAGGGAAAAGTGAGAAGTACTTGTGGCCCACCGAGGATGTGTTGGTCTCACACTATGCGAAAGCCCTTCAAAAGCCATCTGCAAAGAGAAGTAAGCAAATATTAGCTTTGGCTGCCAGCTCAGATGGACGGTACTTGGCCAGCGGTGGAATGGACCGCCATGTCCATTTGTGGGACACTCGCTCACGGGAACATATTCAGGTTGAGTTTAAGGAGTAGGGTAATTTTATGCAATTTTACAAAGTCGGGCTAGGCATAACTTGCTGTTACACTAATGCAAGATTAACAGAAGCTGTTATAATTCATTTGATGCGATACTGTTCTAAGCTTTAATATAATAGGGGTTGTAAGAGTTGCACTGATAGAAACTGTCTAAAATTGATGTGAAATCTCAATATAAATTATCATCTTGTTACTATAAGTGTGCATACGTATGTGCTATATAATCTAATGCTGTCAAAACTTTATTGTATGCCTTCTTATTGTTGCCTTGAGGAAATAAGCATTCTACTTCAATGAAGAATTTCAACAAAATGAACACAAGTTAGTTATGTAAAGTTCAAGTTTGGCTTGTTTATATTCAAACCAATCTTTGACTGCATAAGTGTTATACTGTAGTTTTATTGTTTCATGTTGTTAGGATAGATTGTTATCCAGATTTGGTTTAACAACTAGGATAATTTTATGCAGATGTACTAATATTGTCAGGATAGGGTAAACTTACCCTTTGATGATGCAGATTTAATATATATACACTTCATTTTAGTTCCGCTCTGCTTTATTGTTAAAATTGAGTGGAAGCTAATTTATTGTACAATGGGAGAACTGTCTAAAAGTAGTGTGAATTTTGTTGGCAATTTATCAGCTTTTTTCAAAGTATTTAAGTTGGACTATGTTATTATATACTTATATTGATCTTGCCGCAAGACATTGTCCTTGAGTCAACAGGTGAAAATGAACTGAATAGAAGGTTAGTCTAGTTCACAGTTTGGTTTGTTTAGAATCAAACCTTGCTTTTAACCTCATTAAATTTGAGCCAAACAAGTGCTGCTTGGGAAGTCTTGTCTATGTGATTGGTTTTGATAGAAAATTCTAGCACTAGCGCTTCTGAGTACTCATCCCAACTGTATTTCAAGCATCTTTGAATAAGCTTTTAATTTTTATTCCCCTTACAATGTTGTGTAGAATGGGAAAAAAAAAATTCAGTTTGCTTATTAAATAATTAATAGCATGATGGTTTACTGTTTTAATTCGGTTTGCTAGATTTTACTTTGTATTGCTTTCCTGTCTCTGATTAATGCTATTGATGTAACAGGCCTTTCATGGTCATAGAGGGCCTGTCTCATGCCTTGCCTTTAGACAGGGAACCTCACAGCTTTTCTCCGGGTCTTTTGATCGTACTATCAAGCTGTGGAATGCAGAAGACAGAACTCATATGGATAATTTATTTGGTCATCAAAGTGAAATATTAATGAGTGATTGCCTACGGAAAGAAAGACTTTTGACTGTCGGGCGAGATAGAACAATGCGATTGTGGAAGGTAAAATTATTCTTAGAACTGCTAAGAAACTGCTTTATCAGAATGATTTACTCCTGTTGGACAATGTTGAATTGTCACAAATATGGAGGATAATGTTCTAAATGTAATCTTTCCAGTTGTTATTCTGCTAATTATATTCAAATTATCGGTTTCACATGTCTAAAATGATAAGTCGGTTCTTTTCTCCCCTGCTTCATATTCTTCAATTATAGGTTCCCGAGGAGTCACAATTGGTCTTTCGTGCCCCTGCTTCATCTTTGGAATGCTGCTGCTTTATAAATGACAGCGAATTTATATCTGGTTCGGATGATGGAAGTATTGAACTTTGGAGCGTAACGCGGAAAAAGCCTACTCATATTGTAAAAAATGCCCATTCCTTATTTTTACTCCCTAATGATCATTCACAGAAGAGTGAGAAAGAAAGTATTCCTAATGGTGGCAGTACAGGTAATACTACCGTGAACTCTCTTCAAGCATCTGCTACTTTATGATGTTAGTACATGAAAAACTCTTAATTATTTTCAAACAGGGTTGCTTTGAATGCATACTTTTTTTTTTTGTTTTTTGGGGGGGGGGGGGTTTACACGTATACATCCATGCTAAGTTGGTTAATATTGAATCCTTTTTCTTTTTCTTTTTTCGGTTGGTAAGGCAAGGTTATATATGTGAAGAATTAAGGGCTTGTTTGGACTTGCTGTTTGGTGTTGTGTTGTTTGATGAAATACTTTCTGAATAGTGTTATTAAGAAAAGCATTACATAAATACATCTACATCCCAGCCGCTTCTTTTAAATGAACATAAAATCTGAACAAATCAATGTGATCATCAATATTTAGTTAATCATAAATTAGCAAGAATCTATTGATTCCTTAGCTGTTCCATAAATTCCATTTGTGGCTTTGTTCGTATTGTTGACTATGCTTTCTTTGCACCTTTTTTCCTTTTGCAGAAAATCATAAATGGAAAGCTGATAGTTCTTTGTCAGCCCGCACATGGGTTAGTTCTGTTGCTGTGTGCAGAGGTAGTGATCTTGCTGCATCAGGAGCAGCGAATGGCGTGGTTCGTTTGTGGGCCATTGAAATGGAGTCCAAAGGGATCCGCCCATTATTTAGTTATCCTCTGGTATTTATACTCTCCATGCCAACAATCAAATATTTTGAAATTTAATTGGCCGTAATAAATAATCAGTATAATGATTTCGTCTTCAGACAGTGTTTTGTGTTTGATCACTAACTCTTAATACCTAATGCTCGTAAATTAATACTTCTTTTTATTCCCCCACTGAAGTAGTGTTGTAGATTGAACCTAGATGTTATATGTACCTAATACAATACCTGATGATCAGAATGACCCATTTTATTTAATTGATCAAATTAAGAAAATAATTTCTTCCTGAAAACTGTAAAAGATAAAGAACAAGGAAGTGGCGGCAGTACTTTTTTTTTTTTTCTTTTTTTTTTGTCATAATGTGCATAACAGTAGTTTAAGTTTGCTGAGATTGTTGAGCTGCTGGAATGTACTCCTAGGCACCATTTGATTGGATGACGAGGAAAATTTGCAATAGGATACAACTTCACAAATCTCAATGCTTTTTACCTGCCTTTTTTGCCTGTTAAAGTTTGTTTGCAATATTGATATTTCTGTGGTAATAAGATAAATTGTGTGTACTTTTTGAATCATTAACACAAGAGCCTAAGGGGGAAAGTTTCTCCCTTTGGTACAACTCATTCAGAACTTGAGCTGCAGAGATTGATTGCTATCCAAAGTGTTTAGCTGAAATACTATGATCACCTTACGCCCAACAATCAATTCCTGTGTTTCTAGATATGGCCTTGTGACAGGACTTATTCCAGCGATTTCCATGACTATTCCACTTAGTGATGATCGATTTATTTATTTATATGTTGAGCGAAATATCCTTCTAGTAGTTGACATTGTGATCTGCTGATGATGTTTCCTTGGGTGGCGTTCATCTACGTTTTGTCATTTCGACATTGGCTTACTTTTAAAATAGAAAATAGGGCATTGTCAAACTTTCTCATCAGAAGTTGCTTTATGAAATTGTGTTAAACAACCGAACAGTTTCACCCTATTCTGCTCCTGATGAAGTAAGTATTCACTTGAGTAACTCTCCTTTGCGCAGTTGTTAAGAATTGTTCAAAACTACTTCGTGCTCAAAAGGAATTTGCATGTGGCTGTATTGTCTGGAAGTAATGCAACGCGAATACTTCAATAACTATATTAGAATCCTTGTATCTTTGTATATATTTTGAGCTGTTTTACATTTTCTTCTGTTATGCAACAGGATGGATTTATTAATTCGCTCACATTTGCAAAATCTGGACGGTTCCTTCTGGCCGGAGTTGGCCAGGTTAGCTGTTCTGTCTTTGCCTGAATAGCTCTTTTTTGAACAACATAGAACTTTTGCAAAGGTCCCTACTGGCATCTTTCTCATTGTATTTTGTTTGACAATTTTATTCCCCAGGAGCCTCGCTTGGGACGATGGGGCCGAGTTCGTGAAGCCACGAACGGTGTCGCAATACACTCTCTTCGACTAATGTAAAGACCATGTTTCCCCGTTTTTGAAGATCCCAAACAAACTCCCAAGGAATATCTCGATTTTTCCTGGTAACGAGTCATTCCTCAATTGGACAGTTATGATACCTTTCCCACACGACTACCATTGAGAGTTGTCCGCCGCCTGATTCTGACGCACCCAAAGATAAAAATTTACTTGGAATCTTCATTTGTTCCTTTTGAAAGAATTTTGGTTCAATTTTGACAAGATGTATGTTGGGTCGACGGTGCTGTTCGATGCGAGAGCCCTTTCGCCCCTTGAGGTTTGATGTTCAATCCTTCGGAAAAGAATGATCTTTGGATTCAATTTGTACCCATTTAATTCAAATCTGAGTTGCTAGTGATGTTGTAGGTTGGGCTGCAAGAAAAAGAAAATATAAAGAACAACATGATCTTTGTATTCAATCAGTTTCTGGTTTCTGATTTCACACAGTATATTATAATACCGTCGTTTAATATTTAATTCAAAGATCTCTATCCTCTTTATGTTTTTTGCATTACTCTTACGGGTTGGATTTGGTAAAATCTGAAACTGAATTCAAAGGATGAACCGAACCACAAGGTACTTAAGTTGGTTTGGTTTAATTTGATTTTTTTTTTTGTAGAAGTTTTTTGGGGTTAAAATATGACAAATTGTTAAAATCAAGATAAAAGAGTGATTGATTTTATCTTAAATTTTTTTTTTAAATCTAAAACCAGTCATGATTATAAATTTTTTTTTTATCTGATTATCATCTAAGATCAATATATATACTTTTTTTTTCAAAGTTTAATGATGAATGAATATTAAATTATTACAAATTTCATTAATCCAGTTAATTTGATTTGTGCGGTTTTCAAATTTAGAAACCGAATATCACTCATCTTATATGATATGTTTGAAAAATTTTAAGTAAAATTATAAAATATATGACATGATGATTTTTGGAAGATACAATCTATGGGATTTTTTTTATACATAACAAAAAAATTAGCCCAAGGAGGCCTGATGTTTCAATTTGAAGTCCAAAGGGAAAAAAAAAAAGAAAAAAGAAAAAGAAAAAGAAAAACGTAGCAGAAGAAAAAAAAATTAACTACAAAAAATTAGAAGAAATAGGAAAGTAATTAGATAGGGTGCTTTTCTATCTTTGTGTACTCAAAAGTTCTCCACGTACTTAAAAAACTATCAAAAAAGAGTCCTGTATGAATACCTATGGATACGTATGGACGAAACCCTATTACTGTAAAAACCCCCAAATACCCCCCCAAAAAAAAAAGAAAAGAAAAAAATCCGATGCGGCGTTATGGTTTAATCCAACGGTTCACCGTGCTTCGATCCCCAAGCACTCAGCAGCTGCACGTACGCCACGTGGTGGGCCTGCTCGCCGCCCTCCGCCGCCCGCGGCGAGCTCCACGTAGGACGCCACGTCGGCATCGGCGCCGCCTCCCCGTCCGCGGCGGGGCCCACAGTCGCCGGGTCGGCGTGGCGGAGCAGCGGCTCGGCGCCGCCTCCGATGACGTGGCCACTTGTCGGCGCTGCGGCGGCGCAGTTGCTCTGCAGCGAATGGATGAACGACACGCGGCGTGAGCGAGAGCAAGTACGGATACAAATAGGACGTACGGTCAGAGAAAGGACCCCCCACAAAAAAAAAAAAAACAAAAAACAAAAAAAAAACAGAAGTGTAAATCGAGAGAAGGAATAATAATGCTATGTCTTCCGAATCATATAAAAATATTATGAAGATCACGTGCCTATGACTCGAAAGACATATTAATAGAGAAATAACAAATACTATAATAATTAAACATTTTAATTGTTGAATGCTCTATAGGGACTGAAATTTGATGGTTACACTAACATAGATTAACACAAGCCCAAAATCCTATATACGGACTATAATATATTTTTGTAGCTAATATAAGGCTACTATACTCTTCTCATGAGTATAGACCTCTTTATACTTATAAATTTTTAACTGTTAAAAAATAAGACAACAGACAGATGATTATTTCTAATCGTTTTGATATGGTCAATAAGATAATCTAACTAAATAATCAATAGAATAAATCTAAGGACCGAGAATTTATGTGTGTAAAAAAACCAATACTCATAAAAGATAATAATGATTCTCTCTCTCTCTCTCTATATATAGAGAGAGAAAGAGTTGAGCTAGAATATTATTGATAACAAAAATCTTTCGTTGCCACACATTTGTTTTCAATAATGAAGCCTTCAAATCGACAATCGACACCGTTGAAAATGATCTACACCACTTGAAGTATATAGAAATCAAATTTCATGCTTTTAAGATATTATTCTCTTGTTCATCCAAAGGGCGTAAAAATAAACGGCTAAAAATGAATATCCTCTAAAAAGTGATGATAGGAATTTTATAATTAAGATCGAGAGTATAGATCTTGTTCTAAATAGTTTAAAGAATTTTCTAACGAAAATTCAATTGATTTAGATAGTTTTATACCGTTAAACGAAAAAACGCTTCGTATCTACCGTCAAAATTATAAATTTTGAAACATTTTGATCATTAGGCTAATGATGTCGAAAAAATTTAAAATTTAGTTTATAGATACTTTAAGTGGTATAGATAATGTTCAACGGCGCCGATCGTCGATTTGGAGGCTCCATCATAAAAAAATAAATGATACAATCTCTCGTTTGCTATCGATTTACATTCTACCAACTCTATATATATATATATATATATATATATATATATATATATATATATATATACACACACATTACATATAGATGTTTATTTATAGTAAATACATATTATTTGTTATTTATCTAGTAATGAAAACTGCAGGCTTGTTGTTACAACTAATACTAGTAGCTAGGGATCAGGGGGGGTATACCGTGGTGCGTTGGAGGTGGAGGTGGTGGGGGATAGAGGGTGAGCGGTAGGTGGTGCCGTCGGAGAGGACGATCCAGCCGGCCTCGTTGGCGAGGGCGCGGAGGACGTCGTTGATGTCGGCGCGCGGGGGCAGGCGGTATCCCCCGTGCCGCCGCAGCCCCTCCAGGATCCTCGCCGTTATCGCCCGCCGCCGCCGCTCCCTCAGCCGCGTCCTCTCCCTCTCCTGCACCCCCTCCCCCTCCTCCTCCTCTCCCTCTCCCCTTCCCCCGCATTCTCCCCACCTCCTCCTCCTCCTCCTCCCCCGCTCATCATCTTCTCCTTCTCCAATTCTCCTTGTTAATTTGTATATATGAATGTATATGTTCTTCTTCTTCTTAAAAAGACTCTTAGCTTCTTCTTCTGGGGAAGAGAGAAATTAAGATCGAGCAAGGGTGACTGGTGAGGCTTCACTTATTTATATATAGTGTTCATTACGGAGACTGTCTATTATACTAGTTTTACGGAGACTCTCACCGGGCGGTTACCATAAACAAAAAATAAAACAACTGCCAGCCATAATAATGTTAATCAATCAATCTCTCTTCACTGCCTGAAAAGATTTTCAATCAATCCAATAGCATATGTAAAGAAAAAAAAAAAAAAACTACATTGTCGATTAATAAGGTATTCAATTTTTACTTACTTTGCACAAATACAAAACTTGTGCCTCCATCTTTTCGAATGATAGAATAATATAAGTCTGGCAGAGTTATAAGGATTAAATTAATTATAACATAGAGCAATATCGATACTACTAATGTGGATATGAACTTTACGCAGAAGATCTCCCGTGGGCCGTGGCGAAAAGAAAGTTAAGTATGTACATTTTCAGCTAATCAGATATTCATCCATCCCACATAATTATTAAATAAAAATAAATGTTTTTATTTAAAAAGAGAAATATAATTAGTTAATTATTAATGATGCAGCGTAAATATTATATACACTAGGCTTTCAACCGGAGTGAGTAGCGAGCGGCGGGCTGACGTGTCGCTCGGTGAGTGGTTAATGTTTGCGGTACATGTGCGGTAAAGTTACCCCCGGAGATCCACCTAAGACAGTGAGTTGAACGGCGTTGATAACGCAATCATGATGACGTGGCGATATCAGGACGGCTGAAGCGATCAGCTCTGATGGGGGACTGAAAAGCGTAACAGAGTGGCGGCGCAGGGACAAAACGCGTGAGGCCCACCCATCTCGCTAAAAGTTTCTATGCGGAGCTAATCATAGGGGTTTTATGCGGGAGAGCGCGGATGCACGCCAAGTGTCATCACTTTACAATCCCGACCGTCTCATTAATGCAAAAAAAAAAACCCTCCTCCTCCTACGTAATTGAAAAGTGCGTGCCGGTCCCTCAGCTATAGGCTATTTTGAGAGAGGTACATAATCTTTCTTTCTTTCTTTTTTCTTCACTTACTTTTTGTTTTAAATAGTTCCAAATAATAATTTGGAGATTATATTCAGAGCTAATAACTCTATTAACTATCAGCTATTAAGTTATAAGCGACATTCACGGCTCTATCTACTCTTAATATTCACCTTGGAGAAAAGTTCACCCCATAAGAAAAAAAAATTGCTATTAAAACGCAATAATTCTCTTTAGAAAAATGTATATATACATATATATTCTTTGAAAAATTCTTTCTCTAGGAAGATATTAATCTACCTAATTTATGTTTCAAAGAATTCTTTTTCAGGTGGTTATAGCACTGGCAAAAAAAAAAAAAACAAAAACAAAAAAAAACAAAAAAACAAAAAACTCCTATGTGGTTTCGCATTTTCTCACTTTAGTACCATGTGGTTTAAAGTGTACCAATTTGTACCCCTCTGATTTTATTTTTCTCTTTTTATTATCAATTTTATTATTTATTTTCTTAAATCTGTGATAAAGTTAAAATTAAACGATATGAAAATAAATATTCGATAAATTTATATGAATATCTGAAGTTTTTTTTGTATATAATTTAACGAAATATTAAAAAAAAATGCCGAAAAATAAAAACAAAACCACAGGAGGACAAATTAATACAGTTTAAACCACAAGGTACTAAAGTGAGAAAGTGCAAAATCACATGTGGGTTTTTGGAGTTTTTCCAAAAGTTTATGGAAAATGCTAGATGTACACCCCAAAAAGGGATGTACATCTCACAACCCACCCATCCTTGGGTGAGAATTGACTCACCAGTCACATGATATGACTGGTGAATTACACTCTATCCAAGGATGGGTAGAGTTGTAAGATGTACATCCCTTTGGGGTGTACACCTAGCATTACTCAAAGTTTATACATATATACGTACATACAAAGAGAGAGAGAGAGGAGGGAGAGAGAGAGAGAGAGTAGGGTGAGGCAGAGGAAGTACTTGGAAATGGCAGGGGAAAGAAGGCATGTCCAAAAATGGAAAGGGGCTCAGTTGTGCGCAGTGTACCCACACCACCCCAAAACGAAAAAGATGTTAGGACAAAGAATCGAATATTTCGAGTTTTTATACTTATTAGGCCCCTTAATTTCAAAATAATTCTAAGAAGATCAATGTCTCCAGTTTCCCACTACAGATCACACAATTATTAGCCATTTGTACCATACACCAACCTTTTCTTCTTTTTTTTATTTTTCCCCCCCTTATTTTAGAACACTGGTAACTTCTACTTGTTTTAAAGCTCGTGACTTTCGAGAAGCTGCTCATTTAAATTTCTATAAAGGTTAGGGGGCTATATGTAAAAGTAACCGCTTGAAATGACCTCCGTACCCCTCGTAATAATCGTTTGATTACACATACCTTCCTAGGGTTCCGTTTCTCGTGGCCTTTTCTCCCTTTCTTTTCACGTATTTAAAGCAGCATCCTCCACACCTCTGTTTATTTTAACCGCGAGAAATTCGATTGATACATTCCAAAAAAATATTAATTTTATACACTTTATAAAAATATTTTTAATAAAAATAAACAACTTTAATATCATACATAATAAAATAAATATAAAATATACACTTTATTCTGAAATGCACCAGTAGTATTGCTCTTTTATCGCACCCAAAGTAGCCTACTGCAGGAAGAAATCAATCAAAAGCATTTATAATCCGACTCAGAATTCATCCTGAGTCTAATATATGGGTGTGTTTAATTCAAAATTAAAATGTATTGAAATAAAAAATAAAACGAACCATTTAAAAAATACTTGGCTTATTATTGAAATAAAAATAAATAACTTGAGTATCTATAAGAGTTTTGAAATCGAAATTTTGATCGAGAGAGATGAGAGTGATCAAAAAGCAGAAATAGAATGGACAAATTCAGAATTCATCGGCGAATTGGGTTATAAATGAATTGAATTATTTTTATTTCAGAGTGAGATGGGAATCAAATTGAATTATTTTTATTTCAAAACCATTGAATCTCATTCTAATTCTAGAATCTAAAATAGTGAACCCCAACAAACAAACAAACAAACAAACAAAAAAAAAAGGGTGGTGGGTTCGCAATTCACGCTTGCAAAAGCATATAAGAACGGTGGGAAGGAAAATGTTTTAAACAACCACTTATTCCTTCTCAAGATCCAAGATTCAACGTCAAACTCATGTCAACTCATCAGATATATTATATAAGACTTATTATAAAACACATCTAATAACAAGTTATTAATTTGTAGATACTGAGAAATGAAACAAGAAGAAATTCAACCCTACCCTACCCTACCACAAGCCCATGAGCAAGCATGCAATTTGACGAGCAATCATTTAAACTAGAATAATAACTCAATATGAGCAGATCGAAAATCAAGAGTGCATTGGAGAAAATGGGTGCTTATATATACCTTAAGTTCCAGAAAGTTTGATTTAGCCAGAAGCCGATCTTATTCATGTCGATTATTTCTTGTACAAGAGAACAAGGATAGGAGCTGCGGGCCGGTTAATCATTTCAAACTTGCAGGTTACCCAGGTTTCTGCAGGCAAGTTTGATGCAAATGATTGAACTGTTTCAAATTCGTCCCTGGATTGTAAGAAATAATAATATAATGAAGTCAGGGAATAAATGAAAATGCCACAATGATTTCAGCTAAACAGAAACATTGAGTAGAATTGGTAAATAAAAAGACCAAATAACCATTTGGCCCATCTTCTGGATTAGCTTCTCAACTAAAAAAATCACTAGTTTCTGACAAACAGGTGCTTGGGTAACAAGTCCTTAAGAACTTTTGGCAGGGGTTTAAATTGAGCTTTTCGGCCTCACAAGAAAGATCCAACTTAAATCTTCTGCTTCTGCTATGGCAAAAGGCTGTAGAAGGATTCCTAAATGAACTTACTAGTGGTCCTTCAGACAGTTGAAGAAGATTTCGCAGAAGCTCCAGCTTGGGCAAACAAGCCCTAAGCAGCAAAGCGTTTTTGTTATGTAATTTCAAGTCAAATAGCTCAGAGTTCAGCAACTATAACTTACAAAGCATTACTTTCGAAATGTTAGGTTTGAAACTTATGAAAAATTGTTGAAGTGTTTTACCTTCCACCGGGATGCCCCACATAAACAATTATGCTGATGAGTCCATGAGACCTGAGTATTTTAGATGCAGCATGCAAGGCCATTTCCGTGGTTTGTGATTCAGTGATTATAGTTTTGTCTCCTCCAGGAAGATAACCCAGGTTGAAAGCCACAAGCCTAGCAAACAGAAGAAAAAAGGTGCTTATCGACGGTGAAATACATGTTAGTATCTTTTATTATTAGTTCATAGTCCACAATTTTACCAGAAATATAAGTGGATTTACTATTATTAGTACATATAAGAGAGGATTCACACAATTCTAAATTGTTTTATTTAGTGGTCAAATTACACCACTGCTCATCTAATTTACCATAAAATTTGATTTATGTCACCTAACATCAATTTGTTGCGATTGGACTAAACTTTCATTTCTGTTTCAATTGTGTTTAGTCGTCAACCCCCATTACATTTCCATAACGAGAGGAGTTGTCAACCTCCACTAAATTCCCTATTGAGAGGAAAGATGTAGCAGCTTATTCAGTTGCTATATTATCTCCAAGAGATGACAGGGCAATGACCTACCAGCTGATTAGGCAAGCATACTATAACAAGCCAAATGGATCAGCTAACATGTCATCCCTCTGTTAGGGAAACTAAACGAAACTTAACGAAGTGACCTGGTTAAAACAAAATTAATGGCACAAATGAAGTTTGGTGATCGAAGTGAAATTTTGACAAAAATCTATGGTGTATATTACCCTTTGCTCGGTGCATTCGAAGTCTGCAATTTATAATTATCTCTAAACCTGTAAGCTTTAATGATGAACATCTTTATGGAAAAACATTAAAGTTCTTCCCTGGGAATCCCTTATGAAAACCAATTTAAATCTCAGAAAAAATCCGTTCAAGATCATACTAATTTCCTTCAGTCATTTTCGGAGGGGTCATTTTCTCTTCTTTCTAACCCAAATAGGAGTAAACTTGACCAAACTGAAGACCCAACAAAATTCAACAAACAGAATAGAGTTTCTTTTCACTTCTGATAGATTAAGATTAGGAATATCAACTGCAATAAATTAAAATAAAAGAAAAAAAAACAATAATGATAGTGAAAAAACTTTTGGTCATCAAATTCCATGATTTTGGAAATTATAATCAAATGGTCTGATACCAACGTATCACTAAGCTCGAATACAAGATTCTAACATGAATCACAATCTGAAGCTATGTTCCACATGGCACTACTTTTTATTTGCAGACATCACAAATATGACTGCAGCATATATTGTGCCCACAATAGAATAACATTTAAGAGTACGAATGAACTAGAAAAACTAGTATAATTACCTTATGGGGACATCTTTTGGTACAATGTCCTCCATCTTGCTATGACAAATTGAAAATAGCTTAACTAACTTCCTCTGCACAAAAGGGGGGGAAAAATCAATATAAGGAGTCATTATCGCAAAGGCAACTTCTGTTCAAAGAATTTTTGCCATTTACTTTTTTGCCTTTTGGGACGTTAGACTGCAGAGTAAAGAGGTAATATTGTAAAGAGGTACTTGCATATATTAAGAATGCGTATGCAAATGCATATATAATCCTGAGTCCGGCTGGGATACTATTGATAGCACGAGGTATTTGGTGCCATCAAGTTTTCTGCCGTTAGATTTACCTTTTATAATTTTTAACCGTTCGATTATACTATTCAACTAACCACCCACTCAACCCTAGGGGGCCCACATCATCGTAACCACACATCTTTTAATCCAATGGTAGAAAACTTAATAGCACCAAGTCATTGGTGCTATTAATAGTATTCCAGCCTAGTTCTATACATCCCTGCAAAATCTGCATTTTCATAGGTATCCTCCAAAAACTAAATTCTTACGATTACATATAAACCACCCTCTCTAGATAATTCTTTTTCTAATACTAAACCAATTATTCCCATGAAAAGAATGATTTCTTGGACCAAACTTAAGATATGGTCATTTTAATAAGATATTACACTTTTGAACAGTACACCTGGAAGGCTGAAAATTTGAATTTTACAGGGATATATATGTAAACAGCTAACTTTTGCAAGGATACATCAATATATATTTTTTATATACCCCAAGGAAAAATACAACTAAACATTGGCAGCAATTACAATCTCTCCTTGCCAATTGTAAACAAAACCGAAGTGCTTCACACAGTTTTTCAGTACCTCATGGAAATTAACAGAATTTTCTAGCATGGATGAAGTGCTCTCTATAGCAGAATCCTGAATGTCCATCCCATAAACACAACCTTGCCCTGATTCATCGGCAACCATTTTGAGCAATGCCAATGTATCATAGCCATTGCCACATGTGGCATCAACCACCGTATCACCTTTTTGCACGATACTTCTCCACACACTAGTATTCCATAATTATGGAGAAAAACCAACATAGCAATGTCAGTGCATAATAAAAAGCACAAAAGAAACATGGCAATAAAACACACAATTTACTTTCATTTTAGAAGTCAGTGATATATGAAAATGTCTCCTGAAGAAAATATGCAGAGTACAGAGAAATAGGTTTTTAGTGCTTAAAATGGCACAGAATAAATGTGAAATTAAAGAAACTTTCAGACCACAATTTGATAGCATTTCTTAATATGATTCCTGAAATTGATCTAAAAGCACTAGCACAGTGATAGAACTATTCCACTTATCCCCTTCTGAACAAAAATAACTCCCTCAACAATTCTTATTCAGCAAAAGTTACTGAAGGGAGCTTGAACCTTGAATAATATTTAAATGATTGCATCAGAAGATATTCAGCAGTCAAAAAACTAAGAGCTAAAGAACCTTCAAACCTGTGTGTGTAGAGAGAGAGAGAGAGAGCATGTATGAATATTATAAGTCAATTGGAGATTCAGCAGCTAAGAATGGTCGACTTGGCAGTAACTTGAGTTGAAAATCATTAACTGGTTAACTATGTTTTTTTTTCCCCTACTTTTGAAATTTCTTCATTCATTTCCTTTCAAGTAGGCATAAGTTATTGGAGAACCCAAAGTTGCAAAAGACATAAGAAAACTAAGCACTTTAAAATTAATAATACTAAAAAAGAACACGCGGATGGTTTGTACCTACGAGTGAGCTACCTCTGTCGCCTTTCTCTTGCCTGTGATAAACCCAATCAATGCTTCCTCAATACCTAAAATATTAGACAAGAATAAATCGATTCATCAACACAATTGCAAGGAAGAAAATGAAAACTCCATTTGCTAGCCAATAAAAACAATTTTCGGTATAAAGTATTGAGACCCCCCTCAACCGTAATTCTGCAAACCACATTGAAATAGACCTTGATTTAAATATTTCTGATTGAAACCCCCTCAACTTTCGATTCTATTGATTTGAGCAACTTCTATAATTTTAATACAGAATTTTGAGAAAATTTACAATTCTACGTGCTATCGGGCAGTAACAGTTAATCGAACGAACATTAAATTTATTAATTTTAACTGAATCACTGTTAACATCTCCAATTCATCTAATTGCAATACTTAAATCAAAAGAACCGAAATTTGAGGGGGGTGCCAACAAAAGAGATCCAAAGTTTCGGGGCCTGTTTCAGAATGGCCTAAAGTTGAGGGGCTCACAGTAGATTATTACCTAGCTAGTTTACCGTATAACAAAGTACATAGAATAAACTGAGAAAATGATTATCCCAACAAAAACACTTGAGATTACTGTAACAGTGATAGAGTTAGAAATTTGATCACCTTCGCCCTTGATCGGTTGAGCCTTGTAATCCGATGCGAAAGAGGGATCGCCGAATCCAGCTACAGTGGATTGAGCTCTCATGGCCGAGCTCGAAGAGAGACAGAGCCGGGAAGGGAATCGTCGACGAAGAGGACGAGAAAGGAGGAGATGAGAGAGAGAAGGGATTCGTGGGACTAGGGTTAGGGTTAGGGTTTCCATGAGGATGAAGAATCGGAGAGAGGAGGGTCGGAGGGAGAACGACGAGCTCAACGTCTTCTCGGCGGAGGGAGAGGTTTCGGATGCGACGAAGCTTTTTTACTGTTTTGCCTCAGTCTCCACTCGCTCGTGTTCGTGGTTCGGACCGGGTTCCATTCCGGTTCGGGCCAACACTCCGGCCCAAACTATGCCTAGTGTGAATTGCGGCATGGACTAACTGATTCGTATTTGGAAAAACTTCAAAAACCCCTACTGCCGTTTCACACTTTTTCATTTTAGTATCATATAATTTAAAATGTATCAAGTTACTATCTGTGGTTTCTCATTTTATCACTTTAGTATTCTATGATTTAAAGTGTATAAATTAGTATTCTGTAGTTTTGCACTTTATCACTTTAGTATCCTGTGGTTTTAATTTCATATCAAGTTAGTACCAAGTGATAAAGTGTGAAATCATTGGGTACTAAAGTGATAAAGTGCAAAACAACAGGATATAAACTTGATACACTTTAAACCACAAGGTACTAAAGTGAGAAACTACAGGGTACTAAGTTGATACATTGTAAACCATAGGGTACTAAAGTGAAAAAAATGAACCCACAAGGGTTTTTGAAGTTTTTCGAATGAATTTATACCGTGAATGATTCATTATATTCAACTTAAATTATAGATACGTTGATATATCACTTATTATATAATATTTGCACGACGAAAGTAGAATCAATCTTACACATATAATTTTTGTGAAACTATTTGTGATTTTTTTTATTTGAGGAGACTAAAAGTAAAAAAAACCTAAAAAAATAAACAAGTGAGATAACTAAAGTTTAAAAGCTATCAACTTGCCATTAAATAAACAAGTGGTAAAAAAAAATTATCCAAAATTTTATGTTAATGAAAAATTATTTTTAACCTGAAGATTATTTACAGCCTAGACAAAAACTAAGAGGGACCACTCTAACTCTACAATCTTTATTTTTGTTTTTTCAACCAAGCAAATGGCCACATGATAGTCACGTGATCTTATCCACTCTCCTTCAAAAAGGACAAAATAATTAGGCATGCAAAATGCAAAAGAGCCATTATTCCCATAATATACTTTATCCCCAGTGCTTACTTTAAGCAAAAGCTCATTTTCAGTGTACCGGTTATATATCCCGCCTATTAGGCCGACAAGTAGGGCCCACCTGACGTGGGGCCCACAAGTCAGTGTCACAGCCGTCGCGCTTACGTGTCACGTTATTTTCGCGAAAATTACATTCATTGATTACACTTTACAGAGTCGGTTGCTTCAGGTGCACGATAGTGTACCATAGTTCAATGTAGCTCAACAGCAGTTGAACAGTTTACAGTACTTTATAAAATAATTTTTAAAATTTTAATTTATTTAATTTTATTCAGCTAACGATATTTTAATTTTACAATTTAAATAGGTAATTAATTTTTTTAAATTTAATTAGTATATTATATATATATATATATATATATATATTAATTATAAATTTATTAAAATTTTAATTTAAATAAAATAAATTCAACTATTATTATTATTTATTTATTTTTAACTGCTGAGAGAGTACTCGCTCACTCACACACTCAACCTTCCATGTCTCCGTTACATATCACGGTTGCAACACTGACACGTGGGACCCACAGTCACCTCACCGTTACACCGAAGACCACCATCTCCCCCATTATACACACTCTCTTTCTCTCCCCACCCGCCCATGGCCATCTCCTCTTACTGTAGACAAGCAAAAAAAAAAAAAAAACCCCTAATCTCTCTCTCTCTCTCTCTCTCTCTCTCTCTCTCTCTACAACTTTTCTCCGTTCCCTTTTCCTTTAATACTCGCCACCGCACATCCCCTTCTCCTCTTTCTCTCACGAGCCATTGCTGAGGCTCCGGTAAAAAAGAGAAAAAAAAAGGGAAAAATGGAAAAGGAAAAGCAAGGGTTTCATCAGATTCTCGTGGAATTTTTAATGTTTTTGGGGTGATTCAACACGAGGGATCGGATTTCGTTGTCGGCGCTCATTGAATCCCTTCATCAGATCGGCTTCTCTTCGTTCTTGTTCTTATCTTCTGGAGTGGATCGATTCCCCTGTTGTTTACTGGTGTTTTAGGGTTTCTGAGGAGGATTCGAGCTGTCTATTGATATAACACTAGGGTTTTGTAGCTTTAGGAAACGGTTCTTGCCCTAATATGTGGAAGAGATGGTGTTTTTGGGGATCATTTTGACGTTTTTTCCTTGGTGATTGATTGTTATTTAGCTCAGGGGGATGCGTTTTTATGATTCTTTGACGATTTCTTGTAATTGGGAGATATAGATTCTAGTTCTGCTTAATTTCGCAGAGATGCAATTGATCCGTTTATAGGTAAATTTAATGGGAGATTTAGGGTTGTTGAAGCAACTATGGAAGTGGGTTTACTCTCAGAGGCAAGCACTTACTGGTTTCCGAAGTTGTGCGAGAGAGAAGCTCATAGTACTAATTGATCGCCACTGGCCCACGGTATATCTAGTTTGTTTGAATGTTGGGAGGTTTCTTTTGACGGTACTGTTGCAATGGAAAGATTGTGCTCTGGGAGGTTTCTGGTCTCTGATCAGTTTGGGTTCCGTGGCCCTATTTGTCACAATGTGGAGTTGCTTTCTTTGCTTGACATCGATGAATTGCCTTGTTTATGCACTTCTTAGCGTGGTTTGATCCAAATCTCTATATTACTCCTGCTATTTATTGTAATATTCTACATTCTTACTGTTTTTCTGCAGACTCAAATATTTGAAGTGGGTTGTTAGCAGAAACTGTTATTTTTGTGAAAAGTATCACTTTAAGTCTCTAACCGCACTGATTGAGCCATGCTGCATGATTGGTTGCATGTCCATATGTAAGGTTATATAGCATAGGTCTTCACATTTATTAACAAGCTGTAATGTCAATTTTTAATTCATTTATCTCATTAGATTGCCCTCTAGTGCATGACGAAAATCATCAACTTATGAATTCATTTATAAATCAACCTTGCTTGAAACAAAAATGAAGTATTTTCCATGTGGTCTAAGAGCCCATCTAGGAAATTCTTTACCAGTCAGCACTCTCATGATGCATAACTGGGTACTTTGTGGACACTGCTATGATTAGTTTGGGTCCTGTATAATATTTAGTCAGATACTATACTTGGCAACTCGTAGAAGATCCTTGATGCAACTTTGACTTTAGCATTCTGATTCCTTGTAATGGGATTAATTGGGTAACCGTGAGGGAAAGGTGAAAAGAACCCCTATCAGGGAGTGAAGTAGAACATGAAATTGTGAGCTCCCACGCAGTGGTAGGAGAAAGTGATCTCTGACCGCTTGCTTGTTGAAGAATGAGCCGAATGGTAAGAAACCTATGCATTCACGAACTGAAAACCAAAGCTCATAAAGACTTCTCTACAGCTAATTTAGCCAATTTAGCCAATCTGTAAGCTAATTTATTTCAATTTTGAGGGATGCGACATAGGAAAATTTTACGAGAGCTCCCACGAGTGAATAGAAAGTTAGATCTACTTTGGATCTTACCTGAATCGTCCCACCTATCCTCCTGAGGAGAAGTTTGGTTCCAACTCCGATTCAAACAGGAGGAGTACGCCATATTAATGTGCCTTGGATGATCCACATCTTTGGGTGAGGCGCTGATGTGCACATTGAACTATCCATGTGGCTGAGAGCCCTCACAGCCCAGGCACAACGACGCAATTATTAGGGGCCCGCTCTACCACTGAGCTAATAACTTGTCGTGTGGGCCTCCCTGTGAGAGGCCTGCTATGCCAAAAGGCAATTCTAATTGGTCAATAAAAATACAATTCAATGGAATTCCTTTTTTGTTTTTCTTTGGATTAGTTAATCTATGTTGAAAGGTTAAAAAGGGTAGAGTAAACCTGTTTTTATCTAGCCTTAGCATTCACTTAGGTTAAAGCAAGCATCGGCCTATAATCCTTTGAGATTTATCGTTTGATATTGTAGCACTTTTTTTAGTTGGAGTACAAGCTCTATTATCTTTTGAATTTGGCTATTGACTGCTCATAATCAGTGGCTAGTGCTTTTGCAGAATATGCTTTAGTTCCTCAAATACTTATTTTGTTTCTGGTTCTTAGACCTTTAGAGAAGAACAGTCTGTTACCTACCTAAGGAATCAAATTTACCAGAAAGAAGGCTCATATAGGGATTAAATGCTGACAACTAAATTTATTGTTTCAGATAGCTGCTGGTGTGACTATTCGCAATTTGGGTTACACGTCCGGGCTCTTTATTGTAGGACTCTTTGCAATTTTGATTATGTGGATATATGGCAACTTTTGGATGACAGGGACACTTCTTATAGGCGGAGGTTTGGACTGATTTTTTCACTTGTTCTTTTGTTTTGCAGATTTAGCTACCCTACTATGTAGCGATATTGACATATCTACCCTAGCAAAATGGTGTACAGTTTTAAAACCTTAGTTTCTTACAAATCATCTTTCTCCCATGAAGTGGATGACTTCCCACTCAAGATGAGGTTTTTTTTTGTAAGAAACTGCAATTTTGATAGTTATATATGAAATTCAGATTTTACTAGGGTAAATATGTGTAAAAATGATTTTGCAAGGATTCCTATATGAAAGCTTCCAATATGTAACACATACTTCTGGCATCTTTACTGTTTGTTTTGATTCTTTAAAGTTGAGGTAGATTCTCTCTATGTTAATGCAGGCTATATGTTTTCCCTAAATCATGCACGACTTGCGATACTCATCTCTACAACATATGCTCTTTATTGTGTCAATGCTCGTTCGGGATGGCTTGGGATTTTTTTAGTCCTAAATGTTTCTTCCCTCTCAAATTATCTCCTCAATGTATTGCTTCAAGGATGTGATGCTCCCACCGAAAATGTACACTTGGACGACGAAAAGGAATCTGAATCTGAACCAGTTATGGAGGAGTGTTCTAAAAATTGTGAATATTCCCCTTCAACTAGTGAGCCTGAGCATGTGACTTCATCTAAAGCATCTTGTACGACACCCACTCCAACTGTATCTCACACCCAAAAGGAGGCTGCTTCTAGTGAAGTTGTGAGAAGTGATTCAGCTTCATTAGAAGAGATAAAGAGAATTATGAGTAGCTCGACTCATTATGAAGTTCTTGGTTTTCTTCGAAATAAAGTTATTGATCCCAAGTTTCTAAAAAAAGAATACCACAAAAAGGTTGTACACCAATATGATAAGAGGTAACTACCATAGGAATTGGGTAAACTGCACTGCTAGTCCCTGGACTCTTAGCAAAGTTTCAGTTGGTCATTGAACTGTGTACCATCTGTACTATTTCACATTTGTCCCACATGTAGATGAGATTTATTGCCCGTGTCAGGTGTGTCCATACAACATGCACTACCCCATCCATTAGCCCTTTATCCTATCTCATATAGACATCTTAATGTACACTGAATTGAGACCTTTATTAATATTAAAAAAGCCCCCAGCTTAGTTTATCTATGAGATGTAGGATGGAGGGCTGATAAATGGATGGCACAAAATGATTGGATGCACCAGTACTGCAGGCTGTGATTCCCCTGACGATGGCGAAGGGACTTATATTAAATAGTATTGCCCGATGCATATTTTGAAAGTTCAATGAGAGTGAAACTCCGTTAAAAGTTTAGGGCTATTGGTGCAATTTACCTGAAGGGAATTTATTCATTTGCATTTTCTTAATATTGTTGGTGTTTTATTCTCTTTATGTAGGTCCTGCTTGTGCATCCTGATAAAAATATGGGAAATCCATTGGCTTGTGAATCATTCAAAAAGCTGCAGTGTGCTTATGAGGCAAGTTCCCTTAGGACAAGTTATTGTTTTCCTTCTATACCAAGAGTTTTACCTGAGAAAGAATTGCTGATTTAGTTGTACTCCATTTGTTTACTAGTTTGAGTGTTTGGGTTTACTATGATTTCTGAGATTATTACAGCTTCAACTCATTAGTAGTATTTTTCAGGTTCTTTCGGATTTAACTAAAAAGAATAGTTATGATGAACAATTGAGGAAGGAGGAAGTCAGGAGAGTGTCTCAGAAATCTCGTGGTATCTCTCAAAAGGTAGAACTATCTTTTGTCTGCTTATGGGTCAAGCTTTAAGTTGGATCTTGTACTTCACAGAAAATTGAGCTGTCAATGAACATTGTAAAGTTCTAAGTTATAAAATTAACTAAGAATATAAGTAAGAATTTTGGCAAAGTCATACATCTGAAGCTAAAACAGGCCATGGTATTTTGTTCATGTGATTTATCCCTCTCTTTAATTTGCAGTTGTGATAAATTGTTGATCTATGCAAGGTGGATGCTCTATGTGAATTGGTTCACCCCACTGGGTTGGAATGATTCATTTATCAATTTGCTAATGTTATTTTAAGTAGGCCTCCCTTTTACTAAATTTTTAACTTCTCTTTCAAAAATTGTATTTTAAGTAGTTCTGCTCATAGTTAGTAAATTCGCGAATTATTCGCGAATTATTCGCGAATTTTTGAAAAAACGAATTAAACGGCCGTTTTCGTATTTTTCTGAAAAATTCGGAAAAAAACGCGAATTTTTGGAGAAAAAGAATTATTCGCGAATTATTCGGAATTCGCGAATAATTCGTTCAAAAAATCGGCCTTGGGCCCGCACCCAGGCCCACGCGCGGGGCAGAGCCCGCGCCCGCGCTCATGTGTTTGCGCGCTCGCGCTGGCATGCGCGCCCGCATGCAGGGCAGCAGGGGGGAACATGGGCTCACGGGCCTTGTGGCTCGCCCAAAGGAAAAAAAACCCAACCTTCAAAAAAAAAAATTCTTTCCAAAACATTCGCGCGGTCCTTTTCTCTAAAAAAAAAAATTATTAGTCGATCAAAAAAATTTAATCTCTTATGGACTATTTTAATTTCTTATTTGCTTAATTATTTATTAATTTTGAGGCATAATATAGTTTGCTATTTTTTGTAATTAATTAACTTAATTTTGTAGCACTTTATTCTTATAATCTTAAGAAATATGAGTATTTATACTAATAACATAAATTTTAAGAGAAAAAAAAACTTAATTTAATAGCCGAATTTTTGATTCCGAATTTTTAATTGGTGAACGTATAATATCCGTATAAATCACGTATCCGAATAATTGACGAATCCGTTTTTTAACCGTATTTTTCAACGAATTTAAAAATTAAAAAACGAATTTTATCTGAATTATACCCGTACCGAATTTTTGCCGAATCCGAATTAACTAACTATGGTTCTGCTTCCTTAAAGGGTATTTATGTTGGGAGATGATTCTGCAGTGATATATATATAAGTTGCTTTAATAAAAATTCTTTGGTTAAAATTTTATTGGATTTTGTGTACTTGCATATGGATGGGTCGTCCTATTCTACACAACTATTGTATCATATCCTTTATAATATCCTTTATATCGACATCTTTACTTGGTTGATTCTGAGATTCAAAACACATTTCGTAAATATCTGAAATTATGTTTTACAGGGTGGAGTGGAGTTTATATCTGAAGAGTCGAGGCGCATACAATGCACAAAGTGTGGCAATTTCCATACGTGGATATGCACCTGTAGAAGTAAAGCCCGAGCACGGTGGTGCCAGGTCAGAGACTACATGCTCTTAGTTGTTCTGCATTTCAAAGTTTCTATTCACTTCTTTGTATCTGAGTAGGAGAAAAATGTATGCATAGTTTATGTGCTGTTCTGATATTGCCGACTTTGTCTGATCTTCGCTTAAACACTACAGATGCTGAATCTTCTCATATATTTCAATTCCATTCCTGGCTGTTGAGAAAAAAAATCCAATGTCTGTTTTCTTTTGCTGCAAAATAACCATAAAACTTTATTTCGTTTGAAACTGAATCAAGGAAGTTGTTTTATAGGACAATTAAAATAACCGTTTCATAATAAAGTGAGATTCTCTTTTGATGGTCAACGGTGGATTTGCATAACATAAGAAAGTTCACAGACTATAGTGTTTAAGTAAAATGCTAAGGGACCAAGTTGTGGCATTAGGAGAGTATATGGGCTATTAATATATTTCACCCTAGTAAGTATGATATTCACACTTTATACCTGACATGTATGCCTTCTGACGTTAGGATTGCTCCCAATTTCATCTAGCCAAGGATGGAGACGGATGGGTAGAAAATAATCGTTCGCCATTCTTTTCGACTTCTCAGAAGGTAGTTCTACTCTACGTTGTTACTTTTTCTTTTTACTGTTCAATTTGAGGGCAGCAGTTGATGAATAGCAAAATTTTCTGGCGAAAGGATATATAATGATAATCTGGTCAATGTTACTTACATTTGCCTTATTAATTGGTTCATCAACACTATGATGCCTATTTCATGGTAGAGCAGGCGGCATAAGTCATATATTATTTGCTATCCCTTCTGTTTAGTTTGATTTGTAAGTTTTTGTCATTTAGCGGTGTAGCGGTTGTGAAAATTGAATTATTTCAAATATAATGAGTCTCCAATGTTCCATTTGTGATTTGTGTATCTGGTTCTGGAGGACGAATATATATAATACACATCATACTTATCCTGTGCAGCAAATGGCCGGAGAGGCAATTGTTAATGACTTCCACATACCGTTGCTTCAAATCCTCTATGAACGCATTTTCTATAAAATAAAATTCATGGTTAATCCCAGAGCTTGTGACAAATGGCAATTTGGTTCCCGGTCCTTCTCTTAAACAAATTAGTCTCCACGCCTGTCTAAATCTAATTTCTTGCAATGTCGTAACCTAGATTTAATTGCTGTTCAAAATCTCTATTATTCGTTCGTAAGAATTTTTTTTTTAAAAAAAAGAAGAAATTGAGACAAGTTCAACAGTTAATCTGGTTCAGTGAAAGATCGATCAGTTACCAAATTGCAATCAGTTGAGAACTCAGGGACTGCATACCCACATGTTATTTACCCTTTTCCATATTTTAACTTTTGAGCTTGTTATTATATTTGCACAACATTTCATGTTAGTTTCTAAATGAACAAACTGATTGTTTTTTTTCAGGTCGATATACCACGAGCTTTTGTTTGTGCCGAGAGTAAAATATTTGATGTGTCTGAATGGGCCATTTGCCAGGTCAGCATCTAATAATTTTAACATGCTTTTGCCCATTTATATTTAACTGTTTGTTATCAATTATACATTTCTCGAGATTTTGAGCGATTACATGGATTACTATATTTTCACTCGCGAGATGGGTATATACATAGATGGTAATATAGTATTTACGTGCACGTAAATAGATGATTTTACAGGGATATGTGCACGGAAAAGTCCCGTAAACCCTTATCTCGTATTTTCTACGTTGTGTTCAAAACCCATATTCCTGTACAGGGAGTGGTGTGCAGGCCGAACACTCACCGGCCGAGCTTTATGGTGAACATGGTTGGCTTGGATAGCACTACAAACCGAGCCAACTCTTCTCGATATCCGTGGGGTTTGGATGCCGAGATGATCGCCGAGGAGGACGAGTTCGATCTGTGGCTGCAGCAGGCTTTAGCCTCCGGCTTATTTTCGGAGACCCCGAAGCGGAGGAAAAGCTGGATCCCCTTCAAAATACACCAGAAGGGCATAAAACATTGGGGGAGATCTCCATAGCAGCTGCAAAACTGCGAGGAGTTGATTATATTCAAAAACTAAGAATTTGAGAAAGAGAAAAAGAAGGGCAATGGGGGGGCCCCGGTAAAATGCATGTAAATATACTGAAGGGGAAAAAAGGAAAAGAAGATGGTATTGTGGAGGCCTGGTGGAAGTCATGTATGCATCTCTCACAGAATGGCCTGTGCTTTCTTTTGGCTTCCTTAATTTCTTGATTTGACTTTCTCTAATCCCTTGAAGGCTTCTTAAATGTAAGAATAGCTGACGAGAAGCCCCTTTATTCATTGGAATAAAGGCAAAGTGGACTTTTGTAAAAGACGACGAACAGATAATTGGCAAATTATTAACCGGGTGTACCACTGGTCTCCAAATTCTGGGCGTTTTCACTTTTCAGGGAGCAATGGTTGAAGAGAGTTAAAAAAAGAAAAAGGTACGCCAGATCCCTGGGAAGGACCTACCACCAGAACTTCTGTATTTGTTTTAAGTAAAACTATATCTAGGTTTGAGTTTTTTCTAATTTCTCTCATTAGTTTTTAAGCATATATATATATATATATATATATATATATATATATATATATATATATATATATATATATATATATATATATATATATATATATATATATATATATATATATATATATATATATATATATATGAGAATCAAACGACTCGAACTAATCATAAAATTATGGAAAAGATGTAATTGTGTCACTTGATATTTTATGTTGTTGGAGCTTACGAAGGAAAATTAATACAACTGTGGGTGAAAACGGATGGACAAGGATTTTAATTCAGTCAGAGTCGCAGCTTTCATCGGGACGCAGTTTAGTTAATTTTTTTATATATAAAATTCGACTACTATATATACTTTTATGAGAATATTAGGCTGAAATAAGTACAAGTATTCCGATGTCCTGTTATTGGAGAAAACTGAGTTTCCAGCACAACAGCTTTGATGCCATTACTGTCACTCCAGCCGTAAGGCGAAGCTCGAAGCAACATTACTGCGTATGTATGTACATTTCGCCCTCTTAATTCTCCAACCTCAAAATTAATTCAATCCTTATATGAACCTTGTGCCAAGCTCTAAATTTCCTGCTACTCCAATACCTCATATCTTTAGTCTCGTTAAAGTATTACTCGCCTGAGTGAGCCCTAACTTTCTACCGGCAAAAGAACAAAAGGGTACATCTCATATTAGAAAAACCGTTAATCCATCGATCTCATGCACCCTCCGGGGAGCAAGAACCGGAACCTGTCCGCATTTTGGATCAAATACGACGGCAAATGGACCGCCGAACCCGACTTCGGTATCGGGCCCATCTTCTTAAACAGATCCCTGAAAGTGTATTCCTCCGGCAACATGTCGAAGATATCCTCCCCCCGGCATATGATCCGCTGGATCCGCTCCGGATCGAGGAAGCTCCGCTGCCGCACCCGGTCGGCGTGGCTGTACGCCGTCATCTTGAAAACGAAGTCCTCGATCCGGCGGAAGCAGAAGCTGCAGTGCCAGCCGGCGTCTGACAGGATGAGATCCGTCTGCCGCGAGTGGCGGTACCGGGTCCGGTTGTGGTACACGTGGGCCGTCGTCCGCCAGCTGGAGTAGCCGGCGGGGAATTCGAAGGAGTAGAGGTAGTGCATCATCTCGAGGTGGATCACGGGCGGCACGGCCTCGCACCACCGCAGCAGCTCCACCGTCTCGGGGCGCGGGATCTCGTCCGCGTCCGCCATGATGACGATGTCCCCCGGGGCAATGCCGGACCGGCGAAGCAGGAAGGTGACGGCGGCGCGGTGGCGGGCCTCCACCTATCAGGGTGATAATTTGAAGTGCAAGTAAATCAATTTTACGTCCGACAACATAAAAAATATATTCTGATTAAATTTGCAACTTTAATATTCACCAAGTTAAACTATTCTGGAAGAAAAATGATCCGGCTTTATTTTTATGCTGACAAATTACTATGGCACTTTTAAACTGCATATAATGAATCAACTAGAACTTTGTATTCATGCCAACACATCAAGAGTCTCATAAGAAGAATATTCCGAGGGTGTGTAGCTAGGGGTGACAATCTTGATCCCAAGCTCGAAGAGTCGATATGAACTGACCCTGGTTTGGGTGTGTTTTGTATGATTCCTGGGTTGGCACTCCAAAGATTTCGGGTTGGTTTCAAATTTGATTCTCAATCCTTTTCAGGTCAAAGTACTTAAGATAAGATGGGTGGAGCAGCATTGGATTTAATACAGTTAAACGTTCTAATGGTTCGGGCTGATTTTCAAATGATCTTATCAATACAAAATGTTTGGACGACCCAACTGTGCGATTTTAATTAGATCAAATCAATTTCAAATCGCCGGGTTTACTACCAAATATTAATCCAATCCAATTCAATCCAATCCTTCATTCGGTGTAAAGAATATGCAAGTAAATTAATTATAAACACGGACGTTGCACTAGTAGAAGAAGTACCTGGAATGGATCCCGGCCCGACACAGCGTCGCCGGGGAGCATCCCGTAGACGATCTTATCGGCGGCGAATCCGAACCGGTCGCTGAGATGGCGTGCGAGGAGGAGCTCCTTGGGGCGGCCGGTGAAGGTGGCGTTGGACTCGAGGAGGAGGAAGCGGGTGACGAGGGGGAGGAGCTCGCGGAGGCGGATCTCGAGTAGGTCGAGCTCGTTGCTGACGAGCACGGCGTCGTATACGCGTCGCGGCACGGGGAGGGCGCGGCCCCACCCGTGGAGCGGGCAGAGAGCGTCGGGGGACAAGCCCGGGGAGTGGTAGTGGGGGACGCTGGCGAACGGGGCCGGCGGGGTGTCCCAGAGAGGGCGCAGGAGGTAGGAGAGGTGGTGGTGCAGCGAATTGTGGTAGAGGACGAGGAGGAAGAGGAATGCGGGGATGAGGAACACGATGATGAGCAGCAGGAGAAATGGGTACCGGTGGTGGTGACGAGAGTGGGGCCGTTTTTTCGGAGTCGGAGGAGGAGGAGGAGGAGGGGCCATGGTGATTGGTGGCTAACTATTATGGAGTAGTGGTGGTGGTGGTGGTGGTGGTGGGTGTGGGGATTGAGAGCTTTGGCTTTGTGTAGTGGATCATCATCAACGTCAACTTTGTTTTGTAGGGATATATATGTCATGAATCGTATATATGACCATACTTCTGCATAAGAAAATAACAAAGGAAATGTAGATCAGGTGTTCTGTGACATATTTGGCTTGGCTTTATATGTTATCATTAATGTGTTAACAATTTTGTATGATAATTTTAGAGTACATGGGCTAATTAATTAAAAAAATTATATTATATATCAACAACATTGAAGGATACACATGAACAAGAGCATCGTCCTATGTCCTGGGCCGTATTGTCTTTAGATATTATAAATGGAATTATGTTACTGTACCATCGATAGTACCAAGCATTTGGTGTTATTGAATTTTTCGACCATAGGATGAAAAAAATGTGCAGGTTGGATGATAGTGATCTTTTAGAGCTGAGTCAGTGGTTGGTTGAATAGTATAATCTAACGAGTGAAAATGATCAAAAAGTAGATCTAATAGCAAAAAAATTTGATAATACTAAGAGTTTAGTACTACTGATAGAATGATAACTATTGGACTCCTATAAATGTATTGTTATCTATAATATAGAAAGCTTTGCTTGGTTGAGAGAACTATTTTTAAAGTGCTTTACAAATTGGCCAACATATTACTGACTCATAATGATAGCAACTGTTATTTGAAAAAGAAAAGAAAAGTAGTCCTAAACATTACACAAGTGTAAATAAATATGACTCTAGACTGTACGTAGTTGAGAGGTTCCCTTCATATTAGAGATGCCAACTGGTCGGGTTTGGGTCGATTTTCAATAATCCGAACCCGAACCCAAATACCAAGTTAATATCCGAACCCGAATCCAAACCCGAATCCGAACCCGACGGGTTTAAAAAATTCGTAGCCATATCTGCACCTGACCAAAAACCCGAAATCCGAACCCGAACCGGAAAACCCGAACTCAAAATAATGAATTTTTTTTAGCATATTTCAAAATATATTATAGTAAAATCAAAATTTCAAAACACAATAAAATACAATCAAAATACATTCATGTCATATAAATAAACATAATTAAATATTTTAATATAATATTTTATATATTTTATATCTTATATAAATAAATAAATAATATATATATAATTTATTCGGGTTCGGATCGGGTATACACAAAATCCATACCCGTACCCATATCTATCGGATTTTATTTTGTATGTACTTAAAATCGTATCGATTTGGATTCGGATAAATCCGTTCCGTTCGGATTCGGGTTCGGATAATATTTCGGGTATCCATACCGGAAATCCCTACTTCGTATTCCCCACTTATAAAGTTTTCTCCCTCTAGAGACAAACGGACCCACTCTCCACCACTACCTCGATTGAAACACCCAACTAGTGCTTTACACGCTATATTAATTAAAGGACATATTGAACAACCATTTAGTGACAAAACTTTTTTAAAAAGTTCTATTCCATTTTAGTCCACAAACTTTCAAAGTTAGCGTCAGTGGTCTCTAAAAAGGTTTTTAAAATAACCTTTGAATGACTAATTATTTTAAAAACCTATAAAGGCTTTGTTTGGTTAGCGGATAGAGATAAGAATAGGCCCTTATCCCTTCTTTATACCCAAACGTTAATTTTTTACTCGACAATAGTAGTTCTCGGTTATTTCCATCAACACCTTTATTTTTTAGATAAAACTATTTAATATTTTTCTTATCCCAAAAACAACTCAAGTTTCATCCAAACGCTATTTTTCTTATCTCCATATTTATACCTATTTCTGTAATAGCTAGTTCTTACTTATACCCGAACCAAACGATACCTAAAGATTTTTAAAATAATCATTTTAGTCATTCAATGAGATGTTGCCTACAGTCAGTAAATGTGTAAACTTATAAAAGTGTATATATTTAATCTATATCATCGTTTGGTAGTGTAACATATATTAAGCTTGCCTTAATTAGTATGGACATTAATTTGATGTAGCTGTCGAAGAGTACGAGAATAATAATAATTGAGATAGACCTTTTGCCAATATCTTATGAAACAAATAGTGTAACAACCTATTTAAAAAGTTTTACAAATTAAATAGCATTTATGAACCTGATGGATCTAGCACGAATAGGCATCACATAAATTTTCTCTCAAAGTTACAGTTGGGCAGTACCAGAGCAGGGATGTTTTGCTTGAGACATTTCGACAAATTAAAAAACATGCAAAAAAAAAAAAAAAAAATCGTGATCGATTTTAAAAGTAAAGTGTATTTTCCCTAGCAACTTGATATAAATCATTAATATTAATACCAAATATGCAAACATGTGAGGTATATGGTCGTTTCATCATCTTTATAATTTCTTTCAGTAATAATCATGTAATATGCGATCATTGCCAAATATGTAATTAATTTATGTCAACTGTTTTTTTTGAGAGATAGGTAGCACGCTATCCGCTTCGTTTATTTCATTTAGAAATAGAACATTTTAAATGTGAATCAACTAGGATTCAAACTCGGGTCTCGAGTACCAACCACCAAATCCTTTGCCACTTCCTCTAGGAAGGGTCGGTAATTTATGTCAACTGTTAAGTCGGATGTGTAGTCACATCCGCTATTTAATAATAACTAGAGCCAAAACAAATAATAATAATAATAATAATAATAATAATAATAATAATAAGCTTATGAAGTGACCCACAATACCCTCCCATTAAAATGGCTAAAAATTATATTATATTATTTTAGAAAAAACTTCAAATACCACTTCAAATGCCATTCTTATGGTTTCACACATTCTCACTCACTTTAGTGTCCTATGATTTAAAGTGTATCAATCTAGTGTTCTGTGATTTTTTTTTTTCTTTTTATTATTGATTTCACTAATTTTTTTTTCGTTAAATTAGTGAGAAAATTAAAATTAAAGA
The DNA here is from genome assembly GCA_025177825.1 of Aechmea fasciata. Taxonomy (NCBI): domain Eukaryota; kingdom Viridiplantae; phylum Streptophyta; class Magnoliopsida; order Poales; family Bromeliaceae; genus Aechmea; species Aechmea fasciata. The sequence continues at coordinate 2,897,672 of CM045927.1, read as the reverse complement.
GTACTCAAGTGAATATTCGATAAACGAAGTATTTGAAGTTTTTTATATATAATTTAACAAAATATTAACAAAAAAATTGACGAAAAGATAAAAATAAAACCCTAGGACGCTAACTTGATACACTTTAAATCAAAAGTATTAAAATAAGAAAGTACGAAACCACAGAAGTGAT